>OU611969.1:13600000-14080000 GCA_914767545.1 Sesia apiformis
TACCATCATAAAAAATGACCCTGAAAAAAATCGCTCCCGCTTATAACTCACAGCCACTATAATAACTTTGTACGGGGTGTCGCAAGTGCGCGCAATGTGCGTTCCGGTCCGCCGCTTTCCGCTCGCTGCCATCGCGGCCTTTCAATGTTGAACAGAATTACTCTCTGGTAAGTACCAAATTGTCGCGAGCTCACGTGCGTTTCCACCAGCCGCTGGGCATTGCGACGACACTGTCTGGTTTCTATTTTTATTTAAGACTAAGTTTTATCAATTCACGCGAGCACAGTGAGAATTGGTAGATACATATACTGCAGATATATAATGATATCAATTATAATGATAAAAAAAACGAATAATAACACCATTAATTAAAGTCAAACTATTATTAAATGTCGTTTTATAGTGGAGTACCTCTAATCTTATTAGGAATTGGAAACTAATAAACAATTGTGTTGCTCTGAAAAAAAAGTTTTGTTATTTTAGTATTTACATAGGTACATACAATAAAAATTACACTAATTAACTTATATCCTACCTGAAAACAAAGAAACGACATTTAAAGTTTATTATTTAAATTGCCAATTCCTTTTTATACACTTTTTATACTTAAATCTAACAATATAATGAATGATGGTGACTTCTGTCAAAACTAAACATCAGCTGCTCTTCCAACCATGAGGGCCGCCATTACTCACAGCGCCATCTATAGAGTACAGTACATGGTCACTGTTTACAGATAGAAGAGCGCTGTACGAATTAAAGAAATATAGTTTCTTTACATATATATATATATATTTTAATTTCTCGAGTATGCGGATTTCCTCACAATGTTTTATTTCACCGCTGTACTAGTGTCATTTTTTAAGAATCCATACTTAAGTAGAAACTCAGTGATATGAAGGGCCAAAGATTTGAAGTCGTGAACTCACACGAATGTGAGTTGAGTATAGGATGTCACCCATCCATTATCTCCACTTTAACTAGGGGAGGCCTGTAATGGAACATTACAGGCTGATACAAGTTACCAATCGGAAACAGTGTTGATATCATGCTGTAGACAGCGGTTACAGATACGCGTTACCTACTTGCCTACAGTAATCCTTCAAAATCTCTATTTACAACTTCCATCTCTGCGCGATACCAATAAAAGTTTGAATCGATTTATGCAATCTTATTCGTGTAGTCACCAGTGGAAACGCTTCGATCAAAATAAATTCAAAACCCTCGAGACGTTTGTTCATAAAAACCCCTTACCACAAAAAGGCCATTGGGTTAATGAATAGGAATAGGTCTTGTAGATTTTGGTATTTTCCGACACAGAGAAAGAGATATAGGTTACGCTTAGTAGTGGTTGATCTTGTACATATACATTGCTTTAGTGTGCGCCGCGGGACCCTAATTGAGCGTTCTCAAGTTTACGCACACTAAAACAATGTAGGTACGTGTACGAGCACAATCACACAAGCGTAACCCACCTTCGTGAGATGGAAGAAGTATACAGAATTACTAAGTCATCAAAAGTACATATTTTTTTAAATTAATGACTTTCTACATTTCTCAATCTACCTCCTCCATCGGGAGGTTCATTTCTACCTCCCGACTCTGCCTGGCTGGACTGCCGAAACATTTTATTCCCCAGTCGGAACTCTGCATTACTTGGTAGTGCAGTCGGTTTGGGAAGTAAGATGACATTGTTATTACGCAAGTCTTATAGAAAATAACCAAACCCACTGCTACGGGCAACGGCAATATCATTGGTAGTGGGCACACCATATCTTTTGCAGAACCGATAACCAATAGTAAATGAGTCCGAATGAGTAATGAGTCTCTTCTAACGAACGAAATTGTTTTTTTATTTGAAAGGCCCATGTATGCCATTATGTATGGAATATGACAGCGTTCAAATGTCCGCCGAGGCTTCTCACGGTGGCACGGATTCGAGAGGTCCAATTTTCAATGACTCTGCCGCATAGATCCGGGGCTGAATTTGAGCGATGGCCTGGGTTATGTTGACTTTGAGGGCATCGGTCGATTGCGGCTTATTGGCATAGACCTGCGACTTCAGAAAAGACCACAAGAAAAAGTCTAGCGGGGTCAGATCGCACGATCTTGGTGGCCAATTCACGTCACCGCTGCGAGAGTTAACCATACCCTGAAATCGTTCATGCAGAATGTCCATCGTGGCGTTCGCTGTGTGGTACGTAGCGCCGTCCTGCTGGAACCACATGTCATCCACGTCCATATCGTTCAATTTGGGCCAAAAGCAATTGGTTATCATTAATCTGTACCGCTCGCCGTTGACGGTGATGACCTCACCAACGTCGTTTTCGAAAAAGTACGGACCAATGACGCCCCCGGTCCAAAATCCGCACCAAACGGTAACTTTTTGTGGATGCATTGCCACCTGGTGAACCTCGCGTGGGTTGGAGTCTTCCCATATATGGCAATTTTGCTTGTTTACATAGCCATTCATCCAAAAATGCGCCTCGTCGCTAAAGATGATTTTTCGGCCAAAATTAGGGTCCTCTTCCAAACGCTCCGAAGCCCAGTCAGCGAACAAACGGCGTTGTCTATGGTCATTAACTTTGAGCTCCTGGGTCAGTTGGATCTTGTACGGGTGCAGGCCCAAGTTCCGACGCAAAATTCGCTAAGTTCAAGTCTGCGAATGGCCGAGTTCTTGTGCACGGCGAGGAATTGACTGCCTCGGGTTCTCCTGCACACTTTCACGGACAACGGTAATGTTCTCGGCCGATCTGGCGTTCCTTTGACGTACGGGTGTTGGCTGATTGTTTACCGAACCGGTCGTCTCGAATTTGGCCACCAAACGTTGGAGAGTCGACTCTGAAGGACCACCGCGTCTGCCGTAAAATGGGCGCAACATTTGCACTATCGAACACTCATTTTGATAATAAAGTTTTATCATTTGGGCGTGCTGCTCAATTGTGTAACTTGCCATGGTGATTTGGCATCAGTGACTGAATAATAAACAACAGATTTGACAGACGCCGCCAAAACAACATGGCCGCCACAGCCTGTCAACATCGACCCGTCCCTATTGGAAAACCCTTTATATCTACTTATTGCGATTTTTAGAAGCAAGCACCAAAATAACTACAGATCCTAATTAAAAATCGCGTTTTTGAATCCTTTTTTATATTTTAAAATAATTTAATCTGTATTCATTTTATGGATGAAGGCGGCAGACTAGTATAAAGTCCACCCGATGGTATGTGGATATTGGAGCCCATGGACATCCGTGATACATGCCAACATTAAAAATGACAAACTTTGGCACGCCCCCGGATGCGCTGCCTACCTTTGTTGATGAAAGAATGGATTTGGAGAAAGGGTTGGGGACGTGGGAAGGGATAGGATGGGAATGGGCTCTGGCATATCTCACTCACTACCGTAACACGTACATACATTAGGGAAATAAGATAAAGTGGGAAATGCTGTCATTTCAAGGTAGTATTCTGTGAGAGAGGGGTAACGAGGCCAGACTCCACTTACCACCAGGTGAACTATATGCTCGTTAGCCACTTTCTTTCTATAAAAAAAAAACGAAGTCCTGAAAAAATTTAAAAAAATGCTTAGGATTTATTTTAATAACAATAATACCTAATCACAGCGAGTTTAACTTATAACTTATTTACTAAATGTTCGCAGTTCTTAATTGCCCTGAATATGCCTAAGTGTTTTATAATGGTTATCAATTAAATAGAAAATAAAAAAATCTTCAATGGCGTTGCGTCAATGGCAAAAGTATTGGACAGCAACGCATCGGATATTCAACCGTTTTGCATTCACGAATTACAAAACTAAACTAAACTTATTTAAGTACCTACATGTTATTGAAATAACGCAAACGCTGATAATAAATAGATTGTTCACTATCGAGAGTAGAATTGATTCTACGTTTGTTTTTCCATAATAGTATTATTTGCAAAAATGTGAGTATAAAACATGTGATAATCAGATGTTACACATTCTACATTCATTGGCGGAGAAGGCTTCTTATACATTCAACGCAGGGCGTTGGCGGTGAGAAGTAATATGTTTGCCCAATGCCCAGTCAATGTTAAAATAACACTTATTAATGCATTTTACTGGAGCAGCCCATATGGGTTCGGTACACAAAACGAGCCTACAACGCCCTGCGAATACAGTATAATAACGCCTTCAGAATTTCGGGGCGGCCGCGACACTGCAGCGCGGCAGGCATGAGGGTCCTGGGGATGATGGCGGCCCAGTTCCACTGCTCTATCTTGTAACACCGAAGTCACCGACAATACTGATTAAATTTTTAAGTTTCATTTTATTTCATTTAGTTATATTTTACTGTCATAGTTTTAAGTCATAGTTTCATTTAGTTATCATAGGGGGCTTACTGTCATTACTCACGAGCCAATTCTCAGCTTCTGCGTTATTTCAGTAAAATGTTCTATATTACAGCTTTACACCATATAAAATATTTGGACAGCTTGGTTCAGTCATGCTGTTAATAAATCAATCACATTTGGTAAACTAGTAATTTCTAAACAGGTCTAAACAAAGTATGCGGGGAATCCATCCGCCGAACTCCAGTCATCCTGACCACCATGTTTGGTTTCTGTTTCTATCTCAATCTTTTCAGTGCCATAATCTAATGAATTCAACAACTCCAACTGTTTCTTTCGCATAATATCTTCAGCAGTCGGAAGCGATCCTTGATCACTTGACGCTTTTTCTGCCTTAATACTGCGTATATTGTTAACGTGATTAACAAATCTTGATGTTCTTGTAACAGTTTCTGTTATAGAACGCAAGGGTGCTCTTAAACTTTTAGAAGGTACATATTCTTTAAATTCCTGATCGTATACTTCATCTATCCAGTTGTCTTTTTCTTTTTTTGGCCGATTATCACTGACTGAAACGTCTTCGAGATCCGGTAAGTAATGTCTCATTTTCATCGGCTTAAACTTTTCTATTACTGTTTCCGTCACTGAATTTGGAACTATGCTTGTTGTAGATTCTGCGATCATTTGAGGTTCCTCGACAGTTGTAACCGGAACGTCATCTTCTTCAATATCAGCGACGAACACTTCATACTTTTTCACTTCTTTAACATCCTCATTAACATCTTCTTTAACATCGCTTCGTTCACTAGTAGTACGCTCAAATTTTTCTACGGCCATTTCCTTTGCCTGCGTTTTTGCAGCTACAATATCGATTTTTATCTGAGAGTTTTCTTTTTCAGTGGTCGACAGTTGGAAATCAAACGCTTTTTGAAAAACATTATCGACATACGAATAGTTATTTTCCGCGAATTTGTTATTTTCCGCATAATATGTGTCGTTACTTTCGGGATCTTCGGTGACATAGTAAACGGGTATTGTGGTTTCTTTTTCATAATACATAATTTCGGTTTCATTATTATAATGGGAATTAATGTTAGAATCTATATTCAATTCCGTGAAATTCGTGTCTGTACTATATTCTCTAGTTGCGTCATTTCTACGTTTATCGTCAACGTCTTCATAATCGGGCGACAGTTCCGGTGCTTTAGCTACGTTTAAGTCTGATGTTAAGTTAAAATTATTTTCTGGGTTCATAGGGTGAAAAGTAGAAAAACCTTCTTTCAATACATCTGTAGGAGCATCTGTAGTCGTTGACGTTGATGATATTGTTGTTGATAGTACTGATATTCGGTGCATAGTTTCTCTAGGCAAAGATTCTAAAACTTTTCTCTGTGTATGTTTAATGTCGGGCGCATTTCTTATGGCTTCTAATAGTAAGTCTATACCATCGTGTACGTCATTAACTGCGGAACGGAAAAATTATGTAAATTTAGTAAATATATTTACAGAATACAAAAGATAATTTTACAATTATTACTGGCTCATCGATTGCAGAAAACCATCGTGGGGAAACAAACTCACATGGGCGGTAACAAAAGAAGATTTGTGTTTGTGTAATATTAACCGATCTGAATCGGCGTAGAGAATTATGACTCCAAATCTCTAGTGATTGTAAAGGGGGGCCTGTGCCCTGCAGTGGAATATTTAACACAAAAGTTGTTACTGACATAATACAAAAGATACGTAATATCTACTTTTGTACGTTGATAATATAATATTTGATTTTGTAATATCTAGTTGGAGTTCAGAGATACCAATATCTTTATCATTACCTAAATAGTTTATTTGAAAAGGTTTTAAAAGATTATCAATTCTCTTGATTATTGAACTAATTGATACGTCGGATCAATTAGTGTAATATAAAACCAAACCATATATTTAAATGAAACGTAGCTTGAGAATTATGGTTGAAATTACGAGATGTTTGAAATTACGCAGAGCAACGATTATAGGTTCTTCAACTCTTCGTTGAACGATTGAACAATGTTTATTAAAATTATAGATGACTGTATTATAATAATTTTATGTTTGTAATATAGTAATCATCGTATGGATACTGCAATTCTAGTAATCAAATTAAATTCGCCAAACCAAAGCAAATAATAATTCTGTCATAACTATAACATCATATATCATATATATCATAAATATATGTAAAATAATATTAGGTATAAACACATAAAACGGTACAATAAGCTAAATTTTACCTGCTTTGACCTCTGTTGTATAATGATTTCTTATCAAATATTCCATTAATGTTAACAAATATTCTACGGCACCGTCATCTGGCATTATTGATCGTTTTCTCCTTCCGTTAGAGTTCGTACTCATTGCCAAATTTTTGAGTTTCCTGAGGTCATCAATGATATTGCTTGTAAGTATTTCAATAGATTCAGCGTAATTTTCTTTTAAATTCCTTAAACTCACCTTTACGGAACCTACTTTCCCATTCCTAGAATATTTTGTATCTAAACTTTGTAGCGCTTCAAACAGTTGTCTTAAGAAATTATTTTGAATCAAATTATATGTTAAAAGCAAATGTTTCAATTTAGATAATGACTGGTCAATCGTCGTGAACTCTTTATAATCTCTTGGTAACCTTACAAGATTTCTATTAATTTCTCTCTTTTTGTCATGAATATTGATATGAATTCTTGTTGTATAAATTATTTCACTTAAAATGGTTGAAAATTTACCAATAGACTTAACAAACTCTTGTGTGTTATTTTTTATGTAATGCACCTGCCTCATTTGCGCGTCGGACAGTTTGTCAATATTTTTCTCATAATTTCCTTTGAGAATAGCATTTAGTTTCTCTATATCATCTGTTATAGTAATAGAGTTATTTGATTTTTTATTATTGTTACCTTTCATATTTTCGCCATTCTTATCAAAATCTAGGAGCCGAAGTAAACCTTTCACGATATTAATAATTCTTACTAATTTATTTGCTTCTGCATTGAGTTCCTTTATTTTCATTTCCAACTGTGTCTTATTTCTTGAATTTATTTTACAACGTCTAAAGTATTTACAAAGAATTTTTAAAATGCTATTTTTTCTAAGATGTTTTATTTCCTGTCTCTGATCCATAGAAAAGATATTTCTAAAGATTTTTTTTAAGTATCGAAGAACATTGAATTTTTTCATTCTGGGCCTGATTGTAGTTCTAGTATTTGTTTTATTTCTTTTCAACCAATTATAAAGCCACCGCTCACCGATAGTTTGCTTTTTCTCAACATTATTGTTTTCATCATTATTTATATGTTTTAAATCGCTGTCTCGCAAATTCAGTGTCGTATTTCTTTCTGGTTTAGATTTAATTTTATACACAAATACAGTATTAGGAAAAATATTCGTTAGACTTTCCAGTTTTTTGCTGTTTATTCTGTGGCTTAATTTGTAGTTATTTGTTACATTATACACTTCTTCTTGTACAGACATATTGTTTCTTCGAATTTTAATTATATCATGCCATAAACGTCGTGTTTTATCTTCTAAATATTTAAATGGAGACCACTTATTAAAATTTATATCAGTACTATTTGAAACCGTTTTGGATAAAGATCCTACGTTTACTCGAAAACTGTTGTTTATTTTATTAACTTCTGTTTTGTTAACTGTGAAACTTTGATTTAAATGGTTATTAAAAATGGCTTTCAAATCTGATTCGTTTGTCTTTAGCAGCAGTAGATTGTTATATACCGTAGCCGTTTCTATTAAATTTTTAACTTCATTATATGCACCATCACTGTTAGTACTATTTGCATTATACTTTATATTATAATTTACGGAGCTATTATTTATTCGATTATCAGGAATAGTTTTCAAATTTGGTTCTATTTCGTTGACTTCTAATATATTATTATGTATTTCAGTATATTTGTTTCGAGTATCATTAAAGGTCAGTTGATCGATACTATCTCCAATAGCTTCAACTTCGTCGGTTGTAACACTTTTATTTGATTGTTTATCTTTAATATATTTTAATATACTTTCATTTCTATTAGTTACAAATGAGTCACTGTATACTTGAGTCGTAGTAACTAAAGTATATATAAAGTCTTTCTTCTCCGGGATAGTTATTTCAGGAAACAATGTGTTTCCGAACACTGTACCACTATTAGAGACATCCGCTGCAGTGTATTTTGAATCAAAAACTGACATATTATCTGAAAAAAAAAAAAAACGAAATTACCTTTATAATTATAATCACATATCAAAAATTAGAAAACTTATATATAAAAGTGAACACAATGCTGTAACCATTATGACAGAGGCTGCTATTTGTTATTTGTTAAAATGATACTTTCATACATTGATGGCGCCATCCAATAAATGTGCAAACAAACATTAAAAGTAAAACGTGAAAGTTTTAAATAACACCGTACCAGTTTGAGACCAGTGTATTGAAAGTATAATGAAATTATAGGTAAAAATAGGTGAAAAATATCTCTCTTATGAATGCAATTTATTTTCTTAAAACTTGATTGAATTGTAAATTAAAAAAAAAAAGTTTGTTTTTATTCGAGGTAAAAATACAGCAATAAAATTGCTAAGAGCGCTTAACACTAACATAAATGTGTCCCAAATGTAAAGCCTGACCAGAAAAATAAGAAACTTACTGTGGGGGCGCCACATTTGCTTTTTTCATAGCTAGTTAGTGTTGTCAGTGGAAGATATTAGTTCTATAGTTTTACACATCATGGCGAGGTTTTTTATTATCTTGGTCAGGCTATAATATTACATCACACTAGTATTGACCGTAAAAAATGATTACCTTCAAAATCTGTACTAACCATTTATTATACACGGTTATTCGAGTAAGATTTTATAAATTTATAATTTAAATCATTTTTGGGCGTGTGTGAATTCTTAATGTACGTATTTCAAGTATTCAAATTCTTAATGTACATATTCAAATTCCAATGTATACAATATAGTATACATATCGATAATCGCGAACCCGTAGGCTGTGGAACGAACTGCCTCAAGAGGTCTTCCCATTAAACTACGACATGGGGTTCTTCAAGAGAGCTGTGAATAGGATTTTGCAAGGTCGGCGGCGCGCCCGCATACCCCCTGGTGTTGCAGGTGTCCATGGGCGGCGGTAACACTTACCATCACGCGAGACCGCTTGCTCGTCCGCCCTCTTCTCTATAAAAAAAAAAAATATTCAAATTACTATTATTTATTAAAAAATTGGCTTTAAATTTTACGTATTAAAAAATAAAATAACATACGTTTCGAAGGCGGGAAAATACTACGTTATACTATATTGTTATCAATGATTAGAAATGATGATCATTAAATTACAGCTCAGTTACATTGGAAGTTCTGAAATTGGAACAGAAACCTAAATTACAGGTGATATTTAAAAATATCACGGTCACAAACCCTTTTATCGGCCCTGTATGGGCCTCCTCCTACACATTGTCTCTTGCGTGAGGGATGTATGGCTTGAAAATGCTACGCTGTCCAAGCTGGTTTGCGAGTCCACTATTTTAGAGGTGATGTACTTTCTCAGAGCATGTGGCTTTGTTATTCCTTAGCCACCTTTTCTGACACGGGTTGGGGATGGGAAGAGGTGGGATGGTGCTATTGTAAGCCGGGCCGACACCATACGACATATCACACAGGTTTTTCTAGCATTTGAAAATGTTGAGACGTAAATACCGTAGCCTGCCTTTGCTCGAGATTTGATATATCACCTGGCTATGTATTAAAGCGAACCTTGGAAATTGTAATCATAATCTGATGATCTTCGATGTGTCGAATTTAATAGTATTCATCTGTAGTCTCCCTATACGTTATTATGATTTTCAATCCCACTTGAAGCAAATAGTTTTTTTCCAATGTTAGTTTTGCATTAATTCACCAACGATATAGATAAGTTATGATCAACTTCGCAAGAAGAGTCGGTTTAAATACTAGACTAGTATATTTTTGGAATTGCCTTTTTTAAGACTTTTAATTTGATACACCAATATATGTATTCAATGAGTTTCCAAGACTAATTTATTTTAAAGCAAACAATTCGGTGCTCAAAGCAAGGCATTTTGAATTTTCAAAAAATCAAATACACCAGTGCCGCCTGCGACATCAAGACGAATCAAACTACACCTAATCTATTAAAATCGTTTTCTCCGTTAACCCTCTGTGAGGGAATAAAGAGACGAATATACGTATATAACGCTGAAAAAATATATTGCTCATTTGCGTGCCACAGTCGGGTAAACACATTTGGAATGTAAAGTCACTTATTTTACTTTGCAGCAAACTTATAAAGTAGGAAACGTTTTCATGATAAATGCACGATTACATTGTCACAAGAAGAAATGTGTAATGTATGATTTCATTTCAATGCGTTTATTCGTGTGTTTAAAAATACGTTCAGTGTTTTTACGAAGTGTGTACAAGAATATTCGTGTGACTTTCATTTGATATGTTCCCTAGAATAAAGATTTGAATTGAAATTATTTGAAAATGAAGAATGTTAGACTTTAAAAGAAAATGAGTATATGCCCTAATACGAACTGCATTTTTGTGTAAACCAGTTTACACGTTTATTCGGTGGGACTTCCACAAACATACATACCTAGGTGGTTTGCTGTAGTATAATTTGTATCCGACAATTTATAATTAAACAACGCCCTCTTATTTCTTACAAATTTCCTTTTATTGGGTTCTTTCGTTGTACTAATACTAACAGCTTTTCTTTTAAGGACTTTCTTTACAAAAGTAGGTCTCGAATTACTGTTAACAGGTTTTCTTGATTTAAATGCAGTTCTTTTAGCATGTTCCTCCTTGACTTTAACCCTTTGTTTTTTCCTGTTATTAGTACATGGAGTTCTTGCCATTCTCTGTGCTAACAAAGCTTTTGTTTTATTATCTATCTTTTGTGCAATCATCGCATTTACAGCTTTCATTACATTTTCTACAATAATATCTTTTGTTGCTTTGTCATCTTTATTGTTATTATTTGCAACTGGCTTAGTTTTAACGCTATTTACTGTTATCGGTTTCTTTGTAGCAACGTTTTTCTTTAGAATCGTAGCTTTTGTTGCTTTAAGTTTAGGCTTTGGTTTTGAAGACGGTGTGTTCCTTTCAGTATTAGGTCTTGGTGTCCTTTTTAATACTTTATGACTGGCAATTGCTTTCTTGGTCATCTTGAACAATTTCTTATTCTTTTTGGGTTCCAGTGTAGCCTTCTTCGTTGTTGAGACTTCAGTTCGTGGTGTGGTTGATTTTCGTCGTCGTCTATGACCTTTCCTGAGGGCACCTTTGTATCGTCTCTTAATTTTCTTTTTGCCATCCTCTGAAAAAACGGTAAAGATTTTCATCTACGTCACAATTTATATAGTAGATAGCCCATATAAATAGAATGTATGCTAACCGCAAAGATCAATGAATTGTGCGAGTGCGAATAATTTATATATTTAATCCGTTGCACATTCAAAGGCGATAGAAAGAATCAAGTGGCACACGCTTTCAACTAGTCTGAGAAGGTGAGTGTTCTCTCATACGAGTGACGTATGTTTTAGGGTAAGCGTTGACCACTAAATGTAATCAGCATTTAATTACTGTAATATGTTGAATTACATGGCTTCGATCACATGAGCATAAACACTTAAGAACTCGAAAAAAAAATCTACTACTTACTGTCGTCGTCACAGAAACTCAGCACATGGCAATCCCAGTGTCCGTTGGCATCACAGTCACACACCGTACATCCAAGACACCAATCCTCTGTAAGCAAAAACTGCATTTATCGCCACTGGTAGGGACACACAGAAGACATTCTGGAGGTAGTAGACAAGCTATTTTATCAGGTAATTCTAATCGAACCTAAAATACGAGTACCTACACTAGATTTAGGTGTGAAAATAAACGCTGAACTTTGACAGAACAATTGTCGTGTATTCTACACGTAATAATAGATACTGATGAACGAATATTTATTAATGAATACTTCTCTTACACATCGATATCTTTTCACGTAGCCGATGTCATGACAATGTGACACCTTCAATGCAAAATCCGTAACCAGAAAGCTGCGCCATCTATTGGCAGAGAAGCGGAAGTATTAGGGGTTAAAGTATGAAATTGCCCATTTGTACTGAAAAATTAAAACTCGTTTTTTTCTAAAATGTAACATATTTATTGAATCAAAATATTTACCCTCATTATCTATACATTGTTGCCATCTAATCGGAAGTTCATTTATGCCTTTGCGATAGAACTCTGGGGATGTAGATTCGACAAACTGTGTGAAAGCATTTTGTACTGCCTCTTGGGAAGAAAATTTTTTACCACGTAGAAAATTGTCCAAATCACGAAAAAAATGGTAGGAAGGTCAAAAGTTGTGGAGCAAGGTCTGGCGAATACAGAGGATGACGTATGGTATCTAACTGCAGCTCCTGTAGAGTTACAACGGTTTCTCGTGCAGTGTGAGGTCTTGCGTTATCATTATCATGGAGCAATAATGGTGAAAATCGATTCACGAGTCGGCGTGGTTATATAATTATAATGGCGTGGTCCACCACTATGCACTAGTTTTATTTAATCCCACTTTTAATAATAATTTAATAAACTTTAATAAATCCTTTTTTATTTAATAAAATAATCCTAGTTTAATTTATTTAAATCATGAGATGATATTCGCACTACTGAAACATTACAATATAGATGCTAATTTTTTGTTACGGTTAATAAACAATTTTATTTATTAATTATGTAATTAAGTTAATAAATGTATAGCAATTACACAGGTATTCTAGATGCATACTTATTTCATCATATCAGCCCTTGGACGTCCACTGCTGGACATAGGCCTCCCCCATTGTCCGCCATACTTATTTACACAATTCCAAATAATAAATACATTCAGAAATTATACTAATTTAACAAGGTCAGACATAATTCGCCGAGCTAGCCATTTAAATTTACCAAAGACTAGGTCTGATTATGAAAATAAAATGATCACGTGTGGAGGTGCAAAATTATATAATAATCATCAGTCTGATTTAAAAAATGTTTCCTCTTTTAGCGTATTTAAGACCAGATTAGCATATGATTACTAAAATTACAATTACATTTTAGTCACTGTAATTTAAACATTGATTGTAACTTTTGTTCACTGGACTTATAAATTGGCTTTTATGTTCATTTTAAGTGACAATGTCATGAGAATAAAGTTTCTTTGAACCTAATTAAATTTAATAAATAGTACGTATGAAGAGATTAAGTATTTGCGTGCCAGAATGGTAATGCGACGCTCGAATGTGCTAATAATACCTCTTGTACTCATATTGTGCAAATAAAGAATTATAATTTAGGAGAACCTGTATAAAGCACGCTAGTAAGAGTACAAGTGACAAAAATAAATATTTAAAATGTAGTTTAAGGGTTGTGCTGTACTAACCTGGTGGACAACCTTCGCTGTAACTCTCTCCAAAGGGCTTGCATTGTTCTGGTTCTCGTTTGTTGAACACTGAAAAGTTTTATAAAATTTTATTATATCCTTTGTACAACAATTAACAACAATTGTGATAACAACAATTAATATTAACGTGACAACAATTATGAGTATAAAAGCATATACCGAGATACTGAAAACTGATACGAGTTCAAACTTTCCTATATTAAAGTTCTATTTTACGATAAAAAAATTAAAACAAACAATTTAATGTGCTCATTAGATACCATTGACGTGACCATTGAACAACCCATATTCATATCATACACAACCTATATCTTTTCACTTTAATTTCACTGTCGTTATAAAATAGACAGTAGAGTGCGCGCCACCAAAGATGTCCAGCGGAATTTAAGGGAACTAATTATGACAGGTCCGCCATTCTACAAAATAAATATTATTGTGGCCGTTTGTAATTTACTTCCTAATTTTGACACATCTTTATTGATAGGTGTAAATAAAAGTACATAATTATTATGTCGGCAAGATTATGGCACGATATGGCAAGATTATGTGGGCCGATCACCGCGCCGCGTCTATGAGACTTCTTTTTTGGCGCCCACTCTAGTGTTGATATAATATTATTTTCTTATTGTTAACGCATTTTAACATTTTATTGTTTTTTTTTTCAAGCACGTATTCTTGAGTTGATAAAGAAAACGATGCAATGAAACCCTCTCGTGAAACCAAGTATGTTTCACGTACTACATGTATGACTCGAAACCCTCTGGTCATAAAGAAAAGTCGTGCCTTGCAGATTGATACTTATATGTTTGTGACAGCCTACATTATATTCAGCGTTACTTTTATCCCAAAAGGACTCCAAGACCAAGAAAGCTGTGAATAAGATTTTGCAAGGTCGGCGGCGCGCCCGCATACCCCCTGGTCTCGCAGCTGTACATGGGCGGCGGTAACACTTACCATCACGTGGGACCGCTTGCTCGTCCGCCCTCGTCTCTATAAAAAAAAAAAAAAACAATGGGAATCCTTGTCGGACACCAGAAAACTAGTACTACAAGAGAGTTTTTTGAAATATAATACGCCACTTGACCCCCCCCCCCCCCATTCTTTATAAAGGAAGTTACTTACTATCCCTTGCAGCATCTCGAAAGAAGATATCACCAAACCCAAGCGGACTTCGTCGAACCCTCGCACTCGCATCTCTGTTGAATTAGGAATTTATCTTTAGACAGCATTAGAGGGTTCAAGAAAAAATATTTTGCGGCATTTTATTTTGAATTAAGTAATAAATAAAGAATGTTCCAAAATATTTTCGAATGTCAAAATAGTCAATTGCGATGACTTCTACGAATAGGGGCCTAATTTAAAATTCCTAACTCCCTAAAAACTTGTGTTAAACTTCTATACGTCATGAAAATCTAGAAGAATTAAAAAATATACTTTTACTTAACGTATAAATTATTTTAAATAGCGCGTAATTCATAAATTAGAAACAATACTAAATTGACACTGGCCGTTACACGTAATTAGACTCGTACCCATCGATTGGCAACGCGAATTTTATTTTAGTATCGGTAGCGGCGCCAGCGCATTCGTGCGCGTGAACTTTAGAGTAATTGCCGCGGGACAACTATAATGGATTAGGATAAAACATACCCTAAATGTTAACCCAAGCCATGAGCTATAACTATGCTAAGTTTCAGTAAATTCTGTTCAGTGGTTTATTGCGTGATCAGACAGACGTTCAGACAGCGTTCAGACAGACAAACAGACAAGAATTCCAAAAAATGTTGTAACACTGCAATGACTTTAAAAAATATTTCATGGACAGACACGAATCTGTTACGATTTTATTATACATATATATGTATAGATTGCAATAGGTATAAACCTATCTATCGTTTTACGATACCTATGTCTGGCCATAAATACCGTTACAATAAAGAAAAATAAATGATTTTTTTCATTTTGGCGCCAATCATTATTAAATATTGTATTAAAATGGAGTGTGGGGTGATAACGAAAACCATATTGCTATAATAATTGCATTACACAAAGTAGGCATGCAGCCAAATGCAATTTTTAAAACTCTCCATCCGCTTGAAGTCGAATATTTGTGTACCGGGCTATTGGTAGGTACATTGGTACGTCCTCTGTTTGTGACAGAAATTTGTCCATTGTCCTGATATTATTCGGCGCGATTATGATCTAGGGTCTGTTTTAGAGAGCATGGCATGCTGGATAATATTGGATCCCTAAAACATTCCATATGGGTGGCAATTGCCAATTTTCCAATGGAAAACGTGCGTGTTTCAATCGTAAACTGGCCACAACATTTAAAAGAAAAGATTATATAAAAATGGTATACGAAATTGTAGTCATTTCAAATAAACGTTATAATTATAAAATGCTTATTTCTGATATCAATGTTTTCTTTGAAACAATATTTATGGCTAGACTTATTTAATTGTGACTAATTATTGACTCGTCGGATAATAATAAACAAATAAATCCTCCGAACCTGACGATTCTTGCTTGCCGAGCAAACAGTGAAGACTATCGTAGTGTAGTGTAGTTAACAATATATCCCATTACCCCAATATACATACGTGTTTCGGTAGTGAGTGAGATATGTCAGAGCCCATTCCCATCCCGAAAAAGAGAAATGACACAAGTTTGTCTCTCTCTCTCTGTGTCTCTTTGTCTGTGTGACAGATGTTCTGAATTTCACGCATACAAAATGAATTGTTACAAAATGAGTAATTATTCTAGTAATTGTTTACGTGAATAAAACATTGCGTTACAATTTCTGGGTGCTGTTTTGTGAAAATGTAAGTAACACTATTGATGTCACCACAGTTTGTATGAAAGTATGTTCTACCTTTTATAACTAGTACTAGCTTTTAGCCCACGGCTGTATCCGCGTGTATTTTGTTTTAATAGTAATCGACTCTCCTGGAAAAAAATACGGAATAGAAAGTGTGGATATCCGGTTCCGGCTACCTCTTTGGCAAAATTTCATTGAAATCAGTGCAGTAATTTGGTCATGAAGACATAACAAGCAAATAGCCACACAAACACACTCGGATTTGTGCAATATACAATATACTTTGCATATAAAATCATCCCTTCCATTTTTCTAAGTCAAATATAAAAAAAATGTCGACATATGTGTTTAATTATTTTAAATGAGATGTCTATATGCTAAAGTTTATGCCTCTAACTTAAATAGAGCTTGAGATACACGCATTGCATAAAAAAGCTTCTGCCCCCCCGTTCCCCCCTCTCTAGTAAGATTCCTAAAAAATCTTCCTTTAGTGGATACATATGTCATAAAACCTATCCACTGTGCAAATTTTATATTTCTAGCTTAAGCGGTTTGGGCTCGGCAACGGTATGAGGCAATGAGGCAATCAGTCAGGACATCCCTTTTTATATGTATAGATGTTACATGATTATGTCAGACTTTTTAACGTCCCACTGCAGGGCACAGGCCTGCTCTAATAAACCAGTGGGCAGTTTCGGCCCATAATCCACCACGTGGGTCCAATGCGGATTGCTGGATCCACATGCTCAGGTTTTTTTCCATTACCGCCATCACGATGTTTTCCATTACCTCCGAGATAGTGATAAATTGTAAAAATCTGTCTCGGTGTTGGCGCGAGCACTGCGCATAGGGCGAGTCGTGCGCCCGGCGCGTGTTTGTAAACACGACTGTAAGTTGAAACCGGGTTGTATGGGCCGAGAATTTGAATTCATGATCTCACAAATGAGAATCTAAAGTAGATACCCCTAGGCTATCACCGCTCTCCCAGGCTATCACTGCTCTCCTAGGCTATCACCACTCTTCCAGGCTATGACCGCTCTTACAGGCTATCATCGGTATCCTTGGCTATCATCGCTCTGATAGGCTATCATCGAATATGATATAAAGACTTAGTTGTTGTTTTTTTTAGTTTAATATTTAATCTTCTGTTGTTACTAGTTATCAAGTAAGGGGTTGCCCTTACTTGATCAATATTAGAAACATTAATAATTTTGTGATCGTACTTATGTGGAAGTGGACGGAGCTCCACATCACACCTCCAGCTATCCCTTGGCCAGCACTCAGCAGTCCCGCCGTCCTTACAGAAGCACAAATGACAGGATCCAGGAGCAGCACTTTCGGTCTCCTCACGTCTGAAGAACGACGCCTTGTAAGGACACGAGTCCAGGTGAAATACCAACGGGTCGGCTGTTGAGTTGCCACTATCGTCTAAAAATCAATTAAAATCAACTCTATATTTATAGTAACACAACCGCGAAAAGATACAAGGAGGTTAATTAAACTACATCTGTGTAGATTCAATTGCAAAATGACAACTTATGATAAATAACATGAAAAGTGCAACAGACGGCCTTATCACCAAAGCGATCTGTTCCCGGCAACCTTTGGGTGGTAACGGGAAACAAATAACAAATTAAGATAGATGGTGGACTTACTTGAGATAGTAGGAGACATGGATACTTTTTATGGAAAAAAGACAGATGTCCACATGTCCACATCCATGGACATCTGCAATACTTGCGAGGTGCTGAAGCGACTCTGTTTTTCCTGAAGAATCCTATGTAATGTATTGTACCCTTAGGGTACGGTTCTTTCAACTTACCAGCAGATAGCCCTCTGAAGAGCGTGGAAAGGCGCACGAGCGCCAACAGCAACAGAATCAGCATGCTCGGTGTTGGCGCGAGCACTGCGCATAGGGCGAGTCGTGCGCCCGGCGCGTGTTTGTAAACACGACCAAACTTTTCGCCTTTCGTTCACAGAGACGGATTTAGCTCACTCATGTTAATCATCATTTATCGTTTGTAAGGTTCACTGCAGGACACGGGCCTCCTCGTACATGTTGTCTTGCGCATGATGGATATATTAAAACAGTCTTAAAACGCCACGCTAGCCAACATGGAGGCGAGTTAGCTAGTCCACTCTTTTTTACATTACATTATTTTTGCAACATTTTTTTCAGATTTTCTCAAATTCTTTGATGCATATTTGCCAAATATGAAGACTAAAAAATTTACATTTTAATAAAAAATACGTAACAATAACATTAATTAGTGTTAATTAACTCAAAATCATAGCAGAATTTATGGTTTTAAGCTGACGCGTTTATTCTCTGTCTTTTAACGATATGTTGTTGGATATAGCTTATCAATTCTACATTTATTACACCCTGTATACTAACGATATGTTGTTGTATCAAGATAGTGCTTATCAAGCTCTAAATTTACAATTTTTATCCAAACAACCAAAGCGTAGAGAGAATTATCGAAATTTAACCTTTAACCATTAACGAGACGTCAGACAATTATCTTTCATTTGATTTGCCATTAGCTGTGGATTTTTTCCATAACCTCTCTACTATTTTTTGTAAGTATTGTATTTGTGTATACAATCAAATTGATTTATGAAAAATCACGATTTAATAAGAGCCTCAATCGAATGTACTCGTAATCTAACTTTTTTTTATCTAAACGTATCTAAACTTTCACTTTTTGTACACGTATTATATTTTAAATCGGGTCTGAATGCGAAAAATTAAAGGCTTTTGTTGACTTTTATTTCTATTGTACGTTTCGGCACCGGCTCAGGCCCGAGTTACAATATAAAATAGGCATTCCCTTATTACATTACAATACATGAAAGATACGAAATTTTGCAATTAATTACGATGGGCAATATTGTCGGAAAGAGACGTGTTGGTCGCAGGAACAAGTCATGGCTGTCGGGAGCACACTGGCATCGTGAGGCATCGTCGCCGAACCGTTTCGCCCCACGAGAGACACGGCAAAATATTCGGAAGTGATTGCCAACCTCCACCAGTTGGAGAGGGAGGCTCCACAAGAAGAAGATAACAATTTTAGTCTGATTAAGTGGTAAATAAAAAAATTACAAGTTTTTTCTTTCAAACCGCTTTCCTATAAATTACATTTTTCTATAATATGTCCGTTTATATTTGCTATATATTTTATATTTATATTTTGTATTTGCTCCAGTCCATTTATTACGTACAGTTTGTTTCCTAATATAAAAATTGAAATATTTCTCATCTAAATCCGTCCCATTGGTCCAAAACTCACATAAACATTGTGGTCATGTTACGAAATTCGATCATTCTTACTCATTAATCCTTCAACAAGCTCGGCATGTACCGCCTCTGTGTTTGTTTGTTTGTTTGCCTGCTCGGCGCGTCCGGTGAGCATTTTGTTTACTTGTTTACCACTCACATTATGTCATGTCTTGCAAACATGTCCTCTTCATTGCAACGTGACTACTATGAATACTAAACAGCATTCATTTTTTAAATATTTTTCTCTTCATAAAACTAAAATTCAGTATTGGCTTAATACACAAATATAGAGGGATAGATAACGCAAGCTGTCCATCGCTGCGTGTCCGAAGTTGGCGATAAGCTTCGCGGTATAAAATTATTTTATACCGCGAACCCGTAGGCTGTGGAACGAACTGCCTCAAGAGGTCTTTCCATTGAGCTACGATATGGGGTTCTTCAAGAGAGCTGTGAATAGGATTTTGCAAGGTCGGCGGCGCGCCCGCATACCCCCTGGTGTTGCAGGTGCCCATGGGCGGCGGTAACACTTACCATCACGTGGGACCGCTTGCTCGTCCGCCCACTAATCTATAAAAAAAAAAAAAGCTCCTCCGTCTTGCGCTGCTCGGACCCGTGTCGTTATCAGGTCGTGGTTACAAAACACCAAAGTGGTGAACAGAGTCGAGGGAAATGTTTCATTTCATCGGCGTGTTGTTTCTCATCACTAAAATTGATACGTTTGATTTCCATACAATTTGCTTTAGAATAACACAGCGGCTACCGCAAGCTCTGAGGATAGTACTACACCATCTCTAAAAGAGTGGTATACTCACCAACCCGCATGGTGAGCGTGCCGTTTTAAGGATATACAGGGCCATGTCGAGCAATGGATGATAAAAGGGTTGATTTTGGCTATTATCCCGTATTTCAAATCGGTTCCAAGCTGTTTGATATGTAGGCAGGTGAAAAAATTAGGTTATACATCTAGTCAGAGTAGGTATGTATTGTAACTGCCGCCATGTCGCCAAAACATACAATACGTATTTGAAAATATGCCCAGATTATGAATGTTTATTTCAATTGCCATTGTTAGAGTAGAATTGTATGGTAAACCCAATTAAATCGTAATCTTTGGCGCGTTAAGCGTGGCTTGTTCCAATGGGGTCCAACAGTCCCACTGATGCAAAAGAAAACTGTTGAAAGTCAAGGATCATACACTCGTAGGTGGATAGGCTAATTTCTATATAACATAAAATTTAAATTATATTTTTAACTATAGTCATTAATGGCCGAATCAAAGGGCTGCAACAATCGAAAAAGTTACATCCCTTTGGCTTTAAAGCTACCATAAAAAATTGAACTATCAAACCAAGACCTTTGACTATTCATTTTAGTGTAGTGGCCCTATAGGGTCAATTTACTCTTGACTGGCTAAGTTACATGTTTACAATTTACTCGTAACAGCTAAATATCTATACAATACTTAATTTAATATACTGGCTAATGGTAAACAAAAGTAGATAATCTGGGTAATTGCTGTGCTTCAAAATCAGAGTCATTATACCAAATTCTCTCCCACTACACTAAATTCTCTAACCCAATAGTGACACTAAATTCTCCAAAATACGTTTCAGCCAAAGTACGAGTAACAGAAGGCACTAAAGCAGACGCAAATGAAACCGAAACTATAAATGTTACTTATAGTTACATCGACATACTTAGACGATGGTACGGTGAAAACACGACCGACGCTGCGATAAACGTAACCACAGCAAAAAAGCCACAAAACAATAATAAGAAAGAAAATGGTTTTGCGATAAAATCGCATAACGAAATCGGTAAAGTATTCACAAGTTTTGGACACACATATATTTTTGTTGACGATGAAATAAAAACTGAATCGGTTACAGGATTACTACATGCACCTAACGCCATTTCAGATACAGAATACTTGGACTTCGACGATGTTCTAAATAACATCGATGTTGATAGTAAAAAAATTAATCGAAAAAAACCGCTTCTGGATGTCAAACTTAATGAAACTACAAGTAACTTCGATTATATGAATACAGAGGAATCGAATACTAGTATGAATTATTTTCGGAATGATACAGGACCTTTTCTGTCATTTTTAAATGCTATAGAAGACAATGAAGTAGCAGACTCTGCGGTACGAAGCGTGACTGAAACTGTAATCGATTTACTTAACACGGCGAGTAAAGGCAACGAGGCAAATTACTTTTCTACAAATATATCAGGTATTTATTATTTTATTTTTTTAAAATTACCAAGAAATAATGTCGTCATCTACACGCCCGACAGTCTCTCCATTTTCCCTCCAATTGTCCACCTATCCGTCTGTCACTGAACCAAACCTATAATTTACTATTTTCTCTCTAAACCCTAATTTAGTGCATGTTTGTTAAGCATTTTCTCGATTTTTCTATTACACTGTACGTCCACATGATAATAAAAAAATTAAACGGATTTTACTTATCTAATAATAAAGTCTCATCTCAATCATAAACTCGGGTTATTTACTGCAACATATGAACAGTGTGAAATCTTAATTGTTAAAAAGGAAGTTAAAGGTATGCCCTCGACGGGGCGCAACAATTAAGCGGGTGACATGAAAGACCGAGATTAATTATATTTAACGTCAAATATTATTTTAAACTAATAACCTTTTCTAGTAGTGATTTGGTTACATTTTTTATAAAAATCTATTGTATTTTTTTTTCTATTTTTAAGTTTTTGGGCAGTTTATTGTATGTTTTTACCGATGTTGCATATAGCCCAGACCTATGAAGTTTTAATTTTTATTAAATTATTTTTATATCGTTTCTTGAAACGTCGCTGCTGGTCGCTTATTATTGGAAAATAATGTTTAACGTTTAATTACTAATTTTCAAATTTCTAAGGTATAATGTGTGTTCAAAGTAATGTATGTGCTTTAACGTGTTGCTTGCAGCTATTGGCTTCTTGGGCATTAACGTACACATTTTTTTTTGTAAGATAGATAAATCTTATACGCTGGTGCTATTTGCCCAGAGTATAATGCCGTATCTTAATCATACGTAATACGCGGTAAGAGCTGTTTTCAAGGCTATTGTTTTTTAAGAAGGTACTCTGAAGGCATATATCAATTTTGGTAGTTTTGTTTTCCTTTCTTGTATGTGGGTTTTCCAGTTAATGTTTATATCTAATCCTAATAGCGTGAAAGTGTTAACACTTTCCAAATTAAACGATATGTTGATATCTAATTATGCCTGTAATGATGCGATACAAAAAGCATCCATTTGTTTTTGTAAAATTTATTTCTAAATTATTATTTTTTTCATCCATTCTTCTACATTATAGAATATTTTCAAAATTTCATAATCTAAATTTGTATTATTATTGTGCAGGCTTGTATTACCCGCACTTTGTTGTGTTGGGATTGTGAAGAAAGAAAAAACGCAGTGAACGACTCTTGCGATTTATATTCGGTACAGACTTAACTATTTGTTAGACATGCGTTTACTGTTGTGACTACGAGTTGACTGCCGTGGGCTGGGATTCGCCCTTATTTATATTGATACAATGAGAGACGCTGGAGTTGGGCGTTTCTATTGTTATGACGACCAATAGTGCGCTGTTTTCGGCCTACGTGCCCGTTGCGGCGCACATGTGCAAGCCGTTCGTCTGGAATGTAATTTCTCTTCCTTTGTCTTTTCAATGTCAATAGTGAAGATGTGTAAACCGTTAGGTCGGAATGCGCTTTCTCGCCCTTTGTCTCGTTCAAGGTTAATAGCGGAATTGCGTAAGCTATTACTTTGTTATACAATTTCTTGTCCTTTATCTGTTCAATGTTTATAGCGGGGAAGCGTAAACCGTTAGTTTTGTACACGCTTTCTCGTCCTTTGTTCAACTCCAACAGCCCTTTACAATGAATGAAATAACTGTCTGTATGGAACGAACTAGCAAAGATAATTTATCTTTAGTATCCTACCTTAACCTACTGTTTTGGATCAACTATATTTGTACTTAACCTATAGTTATACATTATAAACTTATATGCTATGTACAAATTATGAGCCGGTCGTTGCGAACAATTATTATTACAATATGTTAATAATGAAATGTCATCTGCAAGTAGAACAAACTCTTGTACCATTGTAGAACACACGACACATGTGGGAGATCTTTTATATAAATTAAAAACAAAATACATCAGAGAACACTTCCTAGAGGTATGGAATCGTTGACATATGTATTACTCCGGACCATTCACCAGCATTTCATGATTATAGTGTTCAATTTCCACATACTGTTCCCGATTTTGTAGGTACGACGCAAACCATATGTGTGTTATATCCCTTACACCGATGCCGTATAGCTTATCTAGTAGTATATTAATATTGTACGTATCGTACAATGTATCGTATGTATCGTAGGCTTTTGTCATGTCGAGTAAGCTACCGAATGTATATTGTCTACGGTTTAATATTTAATATATTCAGGATTTCTTAGAGCTCTCTAGCTAGTCTGCTAGAGTTGTCGATCGATTTTTTCTGATTCTGTTCTGACATTCGTCATAAATGCTATATTTTTCATACAAGTAATAAAGACGATTACACATTGCTTCGCCTTCATCTCAAATATCTTCGCCGAAGTGGTTAAAAGAGCTATAGGTCGATAATTATTTATATTGTAAGAAGAAGTTTAGCGAGAAAACATCAGTATAAAACTCTTCCTTAACTTCATAATTGTTGTGTGCAAGGCGCATTAAGTTAATTTAGTACCACCATTCCACGGTAGATGACGCTGTACCTTGCGGGAACATGCTATCGTTGGTTAGCGTCGGCATGTACGAGAGCAAGTTGGGCAATTTTTACTTTTGATTACAAATTGAAGCAGTCATAGTTGTTTGATTTACATCCAAGTTAACTATAGAGGGCACCCTAGTTGAAGTTCGGGCAAGAACAGTTGTCATTATATGTATTATAGTAGTTAATTATAATACAGTCATTTTATTTTCAGATTATACGGACATTGACAGTAGATTCAACAACGACAATTTATCTGTTCTTAATATCTCGGATAATGATGAAGAATTTATTGTGAGCGCAGTAAATGTAATGAAAAGAGAAATTTCGTCTGGCGATGAACGAAATGCAACAAATGTTGAAATTTCCACTGCAACTTCACATATCAGCAACGTCACAGAAACATTTGAAGAAATAAAAGAGAATGTATTAAATCCTTTAAATCATATCATAAAAGAGAAACAAGAAGAAGTAGATGAATTACTTATTATTAAAGAAAAAATTTTAGGTTTTATGAATACTTACAAAGACAAGGATTTTATTTTAACTTCAGACATTAACAAAATGATGGAAATATTAGCTTTAATTGATTTCACTCGAAGCTCATCTGATGCTAAAGCAGTCGAAGATACTGGTGAAAATTTTGAGTCAAATGGTGGTGTAAATTTAAATATTTTGGACAATAAAGTAGAAAATTTTAATAGATGTGTTCAAAAAGTTGAACAAAATATCAATGTCAGTGAAAATGAAATATCAAAAAATGAGTCGACATTTAAGCAAATCATAAACGTGTTAAGAAACACTAAAAAAGTTATTATGAAAATTCTACGTAGGAAAGCCGCTGAATCTCAGAGAGTCAAGGAATTAAAGAGGAAAAATGAAGATAAAACAGACAGGAAGAATATGCTGAAATTTGAAGAAGTAATGCAAAGATGGCAGCAAAATCTAAATGTGGTTCCTTTTAGGCATAAGAGATCTTTGAAAAGCTTTAAAGAAACAAAACATCGTATAATGAACATATTACCAAAATATTTAAGGAGAAAAGTAAATCCGGCTGTGGATAACAAGAAACCCAATAAAAAAAGCAAACGAATTGAAACAAGTAAGACTAGCAACGTTGACAATAACCGTAAAAAACCTACTTTAAATAATAAGAGTTATCATCTTAAACGAGACAAAAAGCACGGTATTAAGAATAAAGACAAGAAAACATTACGCTGATAGTGAAAAGTTAAACAAAAGTTATTTCAAATAAAACGATTTAATTTATTATAACATTTCATTTTCCAACCTTGAAATATTAACCACAATTTAAATTCAGTCAAAGCTATGGAATATTTGACGTGGCACAGAAAAAGTATTTTTTGATTGTGTGTAATTTGTACGATGTACGGTGACCACCGCCTACATAAGCCACTTCATACTTTGTAATATGTTTTTTTATGGACGAAGGCGGCAGACGAGCATACAGTCCACCTGATGGTAAGTGGATACTGTCGCCCTGTAGACTGTAATGGATATTGTAATGTTTGTCGGGACTTCGGACCACACTGTCAGGTTGTAAACGACAGTAAATTGTGACATTAGTGCTTATAGTGCTACAGTTTGAATTTACGCTCGTACACTGCTAATAATTATGGATAGCGTTAAACTATAAATTTATGGTTTGGAACCATGTACATACCTAGCACTCCAGATTTGCGTTCTCGAATATACCTCGTTTGTTGGAAGAGCACCAGTCTACATAACAGCAGTGAATAACCTTTTACAAGATGTGAAAAGTTAAACCGTGTTCAAAAGTCAACTTCAAAATAGCGCTGAAATGTTTGAAATTTGCCAAATTTTTTTCACAGAATTCTTAAAGAGCCCATGTCATTATAACTAAGTGGAAAAACCTTAGTAGGCGGTTCGTTCCACAACTATCGGGGATCGCGATTCGTGAATATCAATCAGTATAGATGCAGAAATTTACAACTAGGGGGAGAGTGCATGGTGCATTCCCACAGCCGCTGGGCGCACTCGACTGCAGTCTTACTCCTTCTTATTCCAGTCCTTAATCTGGAAAGGTGGGCGCGCTCCCAGATGCGCGCCAACGTTTGTCATTCTGGACTGATGTTGGCATGTATTGCAGATGTCTATGGACTAGTGATGGGTAACTTCGGAGTTAATGAATCAAAAGAGTTGAATCCGCGAGCGAAGCAGAATCCTTTAATTGTTCCATCGAATTGTTATTCATTAATCGAGCATCGATACAAAATCGCGATGCAATCAGATGGCATGACCCTTTTTTGCTTATGTAACACAACCGTTGGGGAAAGGGAATGAAACGCTCGGAAGGTGATTAAGTAGGTGAATCAAAAGAGTTAAGGAGTAACTTAAGAGGAGTGGGATCCGCAAGCGGAGCCGGATTAAGTGAGCTGAAACACTCCGAGAAGTCTTGATTACCCACCACTACTATGGACGACAGTATCCACTTACCATCAGGTGGACTGTATGCTCGTCTGTCGCCTTTATCTATAGAAGAAAATACATTGTTTTTTAAAATAATTTATTGATAAGAAAATATACAAAAACCTACGTTTGATATAACTAGAATTTGATACTTTTCGATTCTGATTACAAATTTTTACTTTCGGTTATTAAAATTCAGCAATTGTTTAATAAGTTGGTCTTGGTCTGCCCCCGTGAATTGATTGTTATTGACTCTTCTTGACTCTTCAAACTGAATAAGCGGTTGTTTGTAAGCCAATAAATCAGGTAGTTTTCTTTCAGCAACTTCAGGTCGAGCTGGCGCTAAAAATAAGATATTAAAGCTTAGGTGTTAGTTATTCTATTAGTTATTTATTCTGTCAGGGGGAGAGTGCACGCTGCACTCCAAAAGTCGCTGTACGCGCTCGACTGGCCACGTTACCTCTCTCTCACAGAAGACTATCTTGAAATGTACTGCATTTCCCACTTCATCTTATTTCCTTAATGTACGTACGTGTTTTGGTAGTGAGTGAAATGTGCCAGAGCCCATTCCCATCCTACCCCTAGCCATTTTCCCAACCCTTTCCTACATCTCCAAAGGTAGGCAGCGCATCCGGGGTCATGCCAACGTTTGTCATTTTGGACTAATGTTGGCATGTATCGCGGATGTCTATGGGCGACAGTATCCACTTACCATCAAGTGGACTGTATGCTCGTCTGCCGACTTCGTCCACAAAAAAAAGAAATCTATTGTAAGGTAGATTTTGAACTATTCAATAAATAATGTGTCCTTATTCAATATTCAAAAGTATCATTTAGTATTCAAGCTTCCTGAAGTAAACAGCTCGATATTTGGTTCTATTGATTGGTTTGTTCGCAATTGCTCTCAACTGGGTATCACTGCAATGTTGTGATAGTATAAATTTCAAAGTATTTTCAAAGTATAAATATTTGAAAAGTTACCTTTAGGCAAAGAAGTCGCGTCAAATTCTTCTTTCTGTTCATTTTGAAATACAAAAATTTTGTACAGTTCTCGTGCCAAAACATAGTTTCCACTTTCTAAATTATCTAAAATCTTAATGGCAACATTATAACCGAGGTCATTCCTCAAGTTAATTCCTCTTGCCTTTTTAATTCTCAAAAACAGTTCTACTCTATTTTTCATTAGTTGATTCAATATTTGATCTCTAGTTACTTTTACAGCATCATATTCAGAAGGAATCGATAGAGTTTTTATTGATTCATGTGTTTTATTTTTCAAATTTAATATTTCAGTATTTAGCTCTTTCGTTACGACTGTTGTCTGATATTCCTTTTCATCTAAACTCTTTACAACTCTCTCACTTAACTTTGTGTTCTCATCAACATATTGGATAAACTTATCAATATATTTCTTTCTATCTGAAGGTTGTTCATTTATGACATCTAAAGATTGGTTTACATTTTCAAGTACATCAATATATGTTTTGATATCTACTTCAAGGGTTTTTAATAACGTCAGTTGTTCGGAGGGAGGTACTTTAGTTAAAAGAGCGGAGTCCTTATATGTGTTAGAAGTCAATAATTTCACTTGTTCTATGATTTTTTCTAATATATCAAAACTTTTTAGCGGTTTGCCATTAAAGTTCCTACGATTTTGTCTTTGTAAATTATTTAAACCTTTAATTGTCCGCTCCCACACAATGGCCGACGTGGGACGTTCTTCTACGCCCAGTTCACTTCTTCTTGTTAAAGGGAATTTTGAATCTTTTTTAATC
Source organism: Sesia apiformis (assembly GCA_914767545.1). Classification (NCBI taxonomy): domain Eukaryota; kingdom Metazoa; phylum Arthropoda; class Insecta; order Lepidoptera; family Sesiidae; genus Sesia; species Sesia apiformis. Next base: position 13,628,957 of record OU611969.1, read on the forward strand.
ATTTCAAATACATGTTTTATCCTTTCTACGGGGTTTTTTTGAATTTGATCAACATAATTTTTTCGTATTTTATTTTTATATTTAGTTTGAAATCTAACTTCTTTAGAAACATTTTGTACTTCTGCATTATCATTTAAGGCGTGAGTTATACAAGGCAATATATCAGTGATTTTTATGTCACTATCTTTTGTAGACAAACCTTTTGCATTCTGCAAATCGACAAGATCCTCAATAATTGATTTTAAATGGGCCTTAAGTTTTCCCTTTACTTCACTTAACGTTTTGGAATCATATTTAAAAGAATCTCTTAATGCTGTTGTTTGTTGTGTAGTAGTGTCTGTGGATTTTTCAGTTGTAGTGGTGCTACTGGGAATATTATCTGTCTCAGGTCCCACAATTTTCATTAAATCTACAAACGATTTAATCTTAAAATATTCCGATAAATTAAGTAATATGTCTCCTTCAATATTAACGATAGACTTTGTTTTTTCTGATAGGCTAGATTTTAAAAAGCAATCGGGTTTCTTTTCTATTTGAGTTAGATAGTCCAGCACCAATTTATCCTTTGCCGTAAGTTCCACATCACCTAAATCTACCTTTAAGAGTTCTTTAATTTTATTATGTGAACTAAAGTTGTCTGTTTTCTGTAATATATTTTGACCTTTAAGTTTATTTATCAACTTTTTACTATTTCCGTTTGGTACTAGTAATTTTGTTATTTTCTCTAATATTTTTCCAAATATATTCATAGACACGGTCTCACTTTCTTCCGAGTTAGGTGTTTTAAATTTCTCTGAAGAATTATATTTTGCTTTATTTTTAGCAACTAATAAGTCCTTTTTAACATCATCAAAATTCCTAATTAAATTTAAAACGTCATTTAACTTTCTTATAGCTTTTGAATTGGCCATATTTTGTTTTTTACTTCCTCTTGGATCATCACTTTCGTTTCGTTTTATGTTTATCTTAGGGGTAAGAATTGCACTCTCATTTTCATTTGGACTTATTTGTTTCCTTATTTTTTCGTTGATTTCTAGTGCGCTATTGCATAAAGAAACATTACTAACATCTTTATTATTATTTATGACATCAGTGAGCTTTTCCAGTGCACTTTTCAGAAAAGTTTCTTGTCTTAATGTAAGAGGTTCTTTAAACAAGTCAAGTAAATCAGAAATTTTCTCATGCTTTATCATTTCTATTTCTATTGATTCATCATTAGCATCTTTTTCCATGTTCCATAGTTTGTTCAGTAAATTACCAGCAATAAATGCCATTGCTGTGACAGTATTATTTTCAGGTGTAAACGTGACGTTAGACATGATGGGACTCTTTTTATCGCCAATAAATTCTGTGCCGCCTTTAAGTTCACTCACAATAACTTTAGAGAGTTCCTTGTTTTTTACTATCTCTGTGTGATTGCCAATTACTTTATTAATTTTCTCATGCTTTCTTATATCGTCACCATGCGCTGTCGTATCAATTTGGTTATCTGTAATATGATGATTGTATTTATCTATTTGCGATTGATTATGTTCAATGTGTAGGTTACTTAATTCGGATTTATTACTTCTATCGGTGAGACTATATCTTCGAGATGTTATCGGTATGGGTGCAGCCTTAAATTTTTTAGCTTCAATAGTTCCGGATACATTATTATTTTTTAAAGTATCTGAAAATCATACATTAACAATTACTATAAATATGAAATATATATATTATATTAATTAAATTAAATATTATTCTGACAGTTAATTAGATTCTTTATAATTTGTTATAGCATTTAATAACAAAAGTTCAATCAAGTGGTTTATTATTAAAAAATAATGTTTATTATTTATGTATTATTATTATTTAAGAAATAAATATTACTTTAGTGTTACTATAGTTGCAACACTTGTCAAGAAAAAATGTAAGGTTAGACATCGATAAATAATGACAACATTATAACGCAAATACATAGATGTAAAAATACCTTCGTTAAACCTGAACGCTACATAATCAATATGATACACTTCCCGGCCGAAACTAATACATCCTTTAGAAAGAGACTATCGGCTAGTTTTGGTTTTGTAGAGCGTCGTCTCTGTCGTGCATCGTTACCATAGAGACGACGCTTAACAAAACCGAGCTAGCCGATCATAGTCGATGTGTATTACTTTTGGCCGGGACGTGTACTTGATCCTATTATACCTGTGCCAATAAAACACCTCTGATGTTTAAACTCTCTAAAAGTTAAATATCTTATATTTACTGATTGATGTACTTCTGGATTCGAGAGCGAACATCTTTTGCACGTGAATATCACGTCACTATCATTGATGACACTTATGGTAGTCTTTAATGGTAGTGTAATTCTTGCTTAAAAAAAAAATTTCGTTAATAAAAACAAAATATTACTTTACTGTTACTATTATCAATTTAACTTTATATTTATCAGTTAATAAATATTTTTACATGTGTATTTTTTCTATTTCTTTAAACGAAACATAAAATATGTTATGTTTCATGCAGCAGTTGGTGGCGGCGCTCAATCGATAGCATCTAGTTAATTGTTTACAAATATACACATTTACTCTTATATACATTTACATACATAAATATATACATTTACATTTACTCGATCATTTTTTTAAAAAAACATACTTAACCCTTTTTGGAATACGCCTGCATAGAGTGACAGGCAGTCTTTTTTAAACTAGATCAAAAACAATCAAACTTATTGTTTAATTCTATGTTATTGGTTTACGTTATTTGTCCAGTGATTTAGCTAAATACTACACTCGATCTAATACTATGATGTTAGGATGGATTTTTGTTAGATTAGGTTATTGACTAATAAATATATCGTATACGTCTAGAGATTCTTCACTTAGTATAATTTTATATTTAGTACCTTCATTGATTTCGTCGACAGTGTGATGAAACACAACCGTACCATTATCTACATCATCTGTAACAGATCTCTTTTGCCTCTTCAACATTGATAACACCCTTTGTTCAACATCATCAGTTTCCTCTGCAATTAAATATACTTTTAATATTTCATTATTTACTAGAAGTTCTATCATACCAAAACTTACCGAATTGTCAGTTTTAAAATTACCATAAAGTTTATTAAAAATAAAAAAAAATAGAAAGTGCTTTGAGTGCAGTTTTAATAAAAATTGTGCAATGTGCTTCATCATATGATCACGATATAATCTGGAAGCAATAACAAGAGTATATTTAGAGTTATCACATGTCAAAATTAACAGAAATTATATTACATACATTACAATTAACCGATAACGAACTTTTTGCGATTTATCTCAACGTTGACATGTTGAACTAACTCGGCTGTTACATTTATAACTGTATCGTTAACATTTGTAACAAGGATACAATAAAGAAGTGATAATGTACCTATAGGTTTCCTCTCTGATTTAATATTTCGTTGTTTGTTATAATACAATGGTTGCTTAGTCCTTTTCTGATCCAGTTCTGTAAATATAATAAATGTGGCAATTAGTAACTCGCATGAAGAAGATTAACGATGTCTCAAGTCTCATTTATGAAATCATGGGTTCAAATCCTCGATCCGTGCCACTAAGTTGCTTTAAATACGATTTTTTTTGTAAATATCGCAAATTCGCGATTTCAGAATTAACGAAAAAATTTAGAGCATGTGTATAAACTAATGCTGAGTCAACTTATGAGTACCTCAGTGATCAGTTATAAATGAAAACAACTCACCAGCTACTAGTAACGACAAGGCGTTGTCGAGGGACTCTTCACTGACTGAACTGTAGTCTTTCGCGCACTCGCTGACAGAGTTGCAGGACCATTGGCCTTCAGAAGTGCACGTGCAGCGTGTGCAGCCGGTACAGATGTTGGCTGAAAATTAACCAGTGAATTCTCGTTACCTGTCTTGATATTGTAGACATGTTTTACTGTAGTTAAGTGCAACAAGTCAAACCTTGCTTTCATCATTGATTTACATACAATATCATAATACAACAATTCAAAAGACTACATCTCGGTAAAGTGCCATTTGACTGCTGCACACGTATAAAGCTAGAGACCTACAATTATTGGACAAATAGGTATTTTAGACAAAGTTAGACAAATTCCAAAAAGGAAGTATTCTCTTTGTTTCGTAACAAGCGCACTGCGATATTTGAATGGATTTTCTTTAATTTTGTGTAGGAAATCAGGCACAGACTTTGTCTTCTGGAAGTCATTGAAAAGGCAATTTTTCTGACTGATTTTAATGCATAGCGTAAGCGTCCCTTGAAGAATATTGATGAATCTTTTACTGGGGATGGCTTGATGCCTAGCCTTTTTTTATATATACATTAAAGAAGGCAAACATGATGGTAAGTGGCTACCGCCGCACATGGACACCTGCAATACCTCTTGAGTTCGTTCCACAGCCTACGGGTTAGTAGCAAAAACGATTTTTAGACTGTACAGTGCGCGACACCTCCCTATCGAGGAAATGCGGATGCAGGCACTTCTGTGACGGGCAGTACGGTGGCAGCTTAGAGAATATTCGGGACTGTCATCTTCCCGAACATTGTACTTGAAATACAACGTGTTACTGAATAACGCAAAACCAGATCCACATCACCTAATTTAAAATATATAAAAGCGTTCAAAAGAAAAATAAAATTATTTTAAAGAATGAATAAATAGTTACAAATATTTAAAATTTTGTACAGGGTAATGAGCGGACGCCTTGAGGGAGCGTTGCGCGGATGACGCACGACGGACGCTAGCGCGCACCTCATGTATTATATGAAACGGGCCAAGATAGGTATAAAATTTATACTAGTAATAAACAATAGGTTATAAGAGAAAACCTGTTGTAAAAAGTAGTAAAATCAGTTCTATTCTCCACTCAACAAGCTATTTTCAGCTTTTGTGTTGTTTCAATTACACGTTGCACATGTATTTAGTAAAGAGTAACCTGGATAGGTAACTCTTTATGCCATTTGACTCTCAGGTTTCCACGGGATTCAAGAACATAAAATTCCAGCAACGCTAATCCAAAACTAGTTATAAAAAATGTCATACAAATTTCCTTACCTTCGGTGCAGTCAGAATATTCCGAAACAAATGGCACGCAGCGAGCATCGTTACTTAATCCACTTCCCACTGAAAAGTCACATCTCTACACTAAAATCATTATATTACTTTAATTAAAAAAGAAAGTTTGTACTCTTACAAAAAACTACATAGATGCGATCGCAAGAATAATGCGAATATCTATAGAATCACTTGATCTATGGTGAATCGCCTTGAATCCGTTTCTTTGTTTAAACATCCTAACATTTACAAACGCGACTGTCAGATTTGCGTTAGTAGTGTTTATCATTTGAACAGTTTAAGCCAGTGTTCTGCAACCTTTTTATATCATCATTATTATCAATGAACCGGTGATAATCATAGAATTATTTTGCAGACCAGAAAACCTCTATGAGTGAAAGAATAACTAATGTGGATAGTATTTCATTAATAATTAAATATAAATTTAAATGTATAAGCAGTAATGGACATCAAGTAGTGCGACGTCTGCTATTGTTTCTTTGTTAGCAAATCTTTCTATACATATAAAAAGAAATATCCCGATTGAGTAACGGATTCATCATCTCCAGGCCGAAACCGTTGAAGCTACAAAAACTATTTATGTTAGAGACGTGAAATTTGGTATCTAGACTTACAATAATTAAACACGTGTATCGGCGTTTATTGATATTTCACTTAGAATGGAGCAAAAGTGGGACACGCCATTTTGGACGTAAAATCTGTATCTCAAAAATTATTTAAGTTAGGAGGTTGAAATTTGATACATAAACTGTTACTTTAAAATAATTATATACGTATGTTTTTAAACGGGTGAAACGAGGTGTCAATATTTGTATGGAAAAAAAAATATTGTCCTATTAACTTGAGAGTTGGTATTCTTCCATACAAATAATTAAACAGACATTTTACCGTTTTTCAAAATGGTGTCAAGGAGGTAAAATTCAGGGTGTCAAATGTTTGTATGGAATCACTTAAATCGTCAATATGTCCGAATATTTATGGATTTTTACAATTCAAGTGAATATGTTGTTTATTCAGTTTGCCTAGGAATAAACATAATATAATACAAATATATCGTTTTTCTGTGCCAAACACCACGCGATAAACGCAATTGAATCCACGCTGACGGAGCCGTCAAAGTTTGTGAAACAAAATAAATGTAGAACGTAAAATAAAATGTTGTTCAAGTCCGTATCTGCATGTTTCGCATCTATTGCTACAGGTTTGGCCAATTAATACTCGATATCAACTAATATTCACACAAAAACAATCCGAAAGTGTGTTTGTCTGTCTGTTTGTTTGTTACATCTTCGTTATTAAATTACTGCATCGATTTCAATGAAATTTTGGCAGGGAGATAGCCTGAAATCCGAAGAAGGACACACATGCTTTTTATTCGATATTTTTGTTCCAGAGAGAGTCCATTACTTTTAAAACAAAATCCAGCTGGTGATGCCGTGAGGCAAAAAGCTAATCAGATAATAAGTGGCTGCAGTTTTGTTTCTCAGAGACGAAATTCTGCATTAACATCCATTCGATTACTCTGTTTGGATTGTCGTTATTCATCAAGCAAATCGTTAATTTACACGATTCTATTAAAATTCTTCTCGGACCGGCAGAAAATTTTTGCAAACCGGTCGGCTCGGCGGACCAACGATTGACGAACACTGGTTTAAGCGAAAGGCGATAAGTGATCACGACAGTAACAGACAGTAAGAACGCGACTCTGTTTTTGTTTAAACGAATTAAGCAAAATAAGTTAAGAGTCAATAAGAAATCAATACAAAGTTAGAGAACTTATTTCCTTCAACAATTCCAATAATGAATAATGAGTCTTTTACGGCATGTGAAAACATTTTATCTGATATAGGATTTTAGATGAAAAATTTATTCTATCTATTATAAGATCGATGTTTATTTTAATTATAGTGGAGCCCATTTGGCGTACAGTCTAGTTTTTTTTTCCAGAGAAATGACAGCTATAAGTAGCTGTTTCTCTGTTATTTAAATTGGTTAGCTAAATTGTTTCCACATACGAATTTCGAATCAAAAATGTGTATAATTATAACAATACTGAACATTGATTTGAACGTATACACAGTGCAGCATCCAGCGGTCGCATCTCGGTAGGTACTAATAATAGTATTCCTTAGAATAAAAGGCTAAAGTGGATTTTGGTGAATTTGTTTTTAATTTCCATAAATAATGTCGCGCTTTCGTTAAAAATGTTACTTACTAATGCCTTTTATTCTTAAGATGACAGTATACTCGCACGTAGTACCACCGTGCATGGCGAGAGTGAGTTGACAAATCAAAATCAACAGTTTCAAAGGCACGGTTTAAAAGTTCAATGTTTTTGTTTGCGCTTTGTCTAGATATCGTTTTATGCTGAAATCAATTTCTCTGATGCTGTCGAGTGTTGAGTCTTTTTCTATAGTAAAATCTAAGTGATATGATTTGCTAGAACTTTTTAATTAAAATTTTATTTATCTCGAGTTATCGACTTATTCCTGCCATGCACATTTGTAATGTATCAATCGTATACGCCATTTTCAAAGATCGTGTTATTTTTAACTTTAAGTGCACGTCGCAGTTGTAAGAAAAAAAAAATAACTTGAAACATCGATCAGCCAGAGACATAGATGGATAATTCTTTGTGAAAAGACATGAGTGATGACAGTGGTATATAAATATAATTTTACAGTCACCTGTCACAATACACTAGTAGTAATAATTACGTTTCTAAGATTTGTTTGGTTTACTTATTTACTTAAATCAATTACGCAAACACATTTACCGCGATATATTAGATCATTAATAATATTTCGGTTCATATAGGAAAAAAAAATGTTTTATCAACATTTCTTTATGCATATTTCACTAGATTGACAATAGTGTTATGTGAAAATATTGCAGTTTTTGTAAATAAATAATACGTTCCATGTAGTTTTCAGCGGAAAATGACAGACTGAATTGACAGGAGGTCAATTTGACCGCCTCGCAAATGCCCTAACTTTTTAGGGCCCTGATGCTAATTTATTTTGGCTGATTATAGTTTCTTTTCATATTTCTCGATGTATTAAGAGAGCAGTACCGTAAGATACGGGATACATGAGAAAAGACACACGTGCTGTTTGAATCAAAACATGGTTTATGTTCCTTCTGTAATTTTTTTCAGTGCACTTAATATTTTTTTTATTTACACAGCCGAGGTGATAAACCACTTACCATCAATATAGAGAATCTATATCATCAATATCAGAGCCGGCTTTACCTATGGTGCAGGGTGTACGGCGCACACGGGCGCAGGGTTTTAGGGGGCGTTCTCAAAGACCCTGCGCCCGTGTTCGCGCGCCTACTAGAGGGTGTCAGGGTATTGATTGCACCCGGGCGCTACATGGGTTAGAGCCGGCGCTGATCAATATAGAATATCTGTCACAAGCGTCTGGCAAACGCACGACTTATTGTTTGTTACACGCGTGCGCCTGACCAAATAAATTAGCTACGCGACGATCAACATAACATTGCTATCACAGAAATTTTATTTTTTAGTATAATACTCTTTTAATAAAATGGAATACTTATTACCTAATGGAAATATAATGTTTGCTTAGCTAAAAAGAGACAATTAATCTTGCAGTTTGTAACTTAAGCTGGAAATCAGTGCAGTTGAGCTGTGTGCAGAGAATTTAAAAGTGTGCAAATTTATGCAATTACTAATAGTTGTGTAAAATGTGTAAAAGTTAAAAGAATAAAAAACTAGAGATCATTTGAAAGTCACACAAAACGTGCAGCCAGTCAAACCCGTTACAGGAACTTGTACACCGTGGGGCGTGCGAACACAATTGAACTCTGAATATGCAAAACACTATAATAATTCGTAATAAAGCAATACGTATTTTAACACAAATGATTTATTATCACAATTTATAAAAAGTAGAAAAATATAAACACATGGGATTCAATTAGTAAATGAAAATTTCTTCCATTATCACAAATTGTTATTGAACTCTCATAAATATTCTGATTATTATTTTTTTTGAGTTCTCACGTTCCCTTGTGATTCTGATGATTTTGAAATTCTTTGAAATTCATCAAGAATATTAGTCGTCACGTCACTTATTAGAACTTTAATAGCTAATCTTATTATAGCTTTAATAACTTTAGTTAATGCTTAAATTTATCCGAAATCATTATGAACTTCAACTGTCTGCATCGGAAGTCATTCCATGGTTTCAACAGACTGTTTGGGTGAACACGCTTGCAGTCCGACGTTATAACACACAGAGTTAATAAATTTGTAGATATTGTAGTCTGTCCCTTGATATCTTGTGTAATTTTCTTGTACGCTGAAAATAAATTTCTCTTTCTTTGGTTCGTTTCATCTTCTTTTATTCATTTCTTCGCGTTTTGTTTTCTTATTACTTATCATTGTTAACAACGAAGTCATCATAATCTCCCAGGGTGCCAGAGAGTAAGTTCTCTTTGGGTATCTTCCTCTTCATCTGTTTGATTACATTCCGGACGTGATGGTGCAGGTTCCTCCTATGGCCGTCCGGGTGGCTGCAGCACAGCGTATCGCCTCCTGCAAGCACCAATCTTCGTTTAGAACCAGAAAAAACAAAACAATAATCGTTGATCTAGGAATGCAGAGATCTATCCCAAATATGAGGCTGCATTTAGGGATTGACAATAAAAAATGTCTTAAGATTGGTAGCAGAAAGCGATATGCTGTGATAAACAAATTTAATATTCTTCAAACATTTTATTAAACAGCACACACTAGTAAAATCTCATATGCAACTATATTTATAGATACTAGTAAATTACGTATATTTTATATAAAATATTTTAAATCACAGTCCTTAATAAAACACCACATGCACTTTAATAATGTCATCACATAACGTATAAATAAATGCACAAATATACCTAACCAATACGATATTTGATAAACACAACATGCTTTAAATAAGGTAAGAAAGAAAGTGCAAATAGAAACGATTCCAACCCTGAGGAACTCCATACCGCTTTCCAGTAACTGGTAAACCCCGTCGCTCATGGTCCTTCTCAGTCTGAACGACAGTGATCCGAAGTACATTGGCATATCTTGTTGATACAGCATATTGTATCTAACCCTAGTGGCGTTCCGGTTCTTCAGATTTTTGTAGTAAGCACAGAACCATTTGTGTCGCAGCAAGCAATCGACATCGGTGCCATCAACAGCACACACACAAAAAAAGCAATACTCTATTTTCTTCCTTTTAGGATGTTCGGTGGTCATATTTATGTAGTCCACTAGATTGCTGATATTATAATTATACGTTTCATTTATGTTTGTTTGGTTCATATTGGTCCAGTAGGAAGAGGCACGGCGACAAACCGCGCTTGCCGAGTGCGGTATCTCATCGTTATGCCAAAGGTAATCTGTTTGAATGGAACACACTAAAATACAAGATATACGAAAACAAAAGGAGGTCCGCTTCCTAGGCTTTGAAGTAGAAGTTAATAAAAATAATTGTAGCCTTAAACAATCCGCTCAATTGCATAAAAAAATTGCAATTGCAAAGCGTTGTTATATGTTTACGCAAGATTGGCCCTACGGGATAGCCGTTGCCTACCTATTCTCCAATTCTTCAAAATCAAGAGCACCTACATATAGTATGCAATAATAGAGGCATCTGCAGGGAGTAAGACACGATTTCAGCACTGAACCTATTATAATGTAGTTGAACTTCTTAGTGCAAAGCTCGCATTTTTGGTAAGAGTCTTGCACATCACACACTTCCACATCAACTGCTCTGATTTCTGCTCTGGTGATAACCAACCTCTACGAATTCTATAAGAAAGATCCCTCTCATGTCCGAAGGGCGCGTTTTTCTCAATATTTTGCTTTATCGTCGCAATCCTAAGGCATTCGTTGACATTACTTGCTGGTCTTTTGGAACAATACTCATCTGTTCCTTCTGCTGAACAGACACAAATTTGACAAGAATCGTCTTCGGTCGCAGTCTGCATGTGAAACCTTCTGTTTTGAACAGGCTCTGGCTGGTCATCGATTAGTTTCTTCAGTGGCGCTTGAGCTATTTTGATCACAGTACGTCCTGGGTCGCACTTCAGACCTAGGGTTTCTATTTCGTCTTTTGTAGGAGGGCCTCGATTATATAAAAATGCTAAAAAAATTCTTAAGCGTCATCAGTTATGTTAAATATCTTTGATTTTATTTCTTAATATCAGACATACGAGTAATTGAGCATCACATTTTTTCACATAATTGCAAACATAAACATTCAATGACAACAATGTCAAATATCGTATGGCTCAACCCTTACTCGAGTATGCATTATTCATTATAAAAACAGTGCCAATTACTCGTAAGACACTATAAGCTACTTCGCAATATACGAGTATATGCTTGTAGGGACTCTGTTCTCTGACTAGTTGGAAACGTGTCAGTTATCAGGTTATCACTTGTGGTGAGCATTCTATGGTTCGAATCCTCGCTCGTACACTTTATTGATGTTTTAGTTAACAAACGGTTTGTTACAAACCATTCTAAATCTATTCTTACAACCAATGGCGATTGTTTCGCCCACATAACGTGCACGTACTTCTGTGAACCAAACCCGCTACTTACTTTAAAGTTCAATTATAGTATAAATTCAGTTATCTTATCTATATCTGTTAATAAAGTTGAGCAAATATTCATTATACTTATTAAATAGGCAAGCAATCTAAGTTAACACAAACGCTTTAACACAAAAAGATAAATTATTCGTCGTTGATGATAACGGTGGATTGATGATGAGATTGATTGATGAGATTGAGATTGATGATGATGAGGATTGATGGTTGATGATTACAATGTTCAATATTGTAAAAACTCTCTTCTGAATATATGATTCTCGTACCTGATCCTGCAGTTTGAGTTGGTTGGATCAGAGTATCAGTAGTTCAATCAATTAACACTAGCTTATCTTTGCACCGAATATCTACCTACAGTTATTGATAAACCAATTATGGAGTTATTCCATTTCACAATTACTTCAAATCTCCGATGTTTCACAGGACATGGCTGATGACCACCGACCATCTATTGAGTTCATTTATTATGTACCACCATTCCGATAAACTCTATCGTCTACTGGAATGATTAAACTATAATTTTATCAATTGACCAGCCTATATTTTCTGTGTTGATAATTCATTCGTCCAGTTCACATATTGCACAATACTTTTACTATTCCAAAACTGATTCGTGGTCATTTATCCAGAGTCATTTTTCAGTTTAAAGCAAAAAATATCGTAGAAACAAAGTCGCTTTTGACTTACCTCCCTCCACGCGCTGCACCACGATGAAAGCCAGGAATGTGAACAACAACAACGTCAGTTTTACTTCCATGATGTACTGCACTTAATAGGGTAACTTCTATCACTGAATTGTGGCTAACATTTATATGGTTTTCTGCATGAATAGATTCCTTGATGCATTGTTTAAAGAAATGGGCCAGATTCAAACGTATGTAACTAATCTATTTTTTTCGTGCTCTGTGTATTATTAGTTTGTCTGTATGTTAGTTAGCTATCTCCACTTGGAATTAAAATAATAAAATTAACACCGTGCTGTAGTCAAGTACTTGAAGCCAAGCTTTAGTTATACCTGAAGTCACCGGTTAATGTGCAAATAATACTGATATTAAATGAGATTTTGGTAACATTAATACATATAGGTAGGTACCTACATAATTATCTACGTGATTATGAATATTCGTAATCAAAACATACAACAAGACTCTTTTGAATAATTCAAGTCATAAATCTCTTTTTGTCTACTACCTTTCAACAAAATTTTCTAATGAATGATATTACACATTTTAATGGCTACCTCTATATATTTATTTTTTCGTAAAAAGAAGGTGTCAAATGAAGAAACAGTCCGACTGAAGGTATCTGTAGATACTGTCCACCGATAGTATCTGCTTGATCCTGTCAGCTATGGACATTCGTGGTACATGAACTACATTAATTCAGTCAGCAAATACGCCAGCTACCTTTAAGGGCTTAGAAATTAGGATTTGGAAAAGGTTTGAAGAGGCTGGGGAGAACTAAGTAATGAGATAAGGATTCCAGGTCATTCCCTGTCTGATGGGACGGAATGGAAAGTGATTGAATGGACTGCAATGCGATGATATACGAATGAAAACGGGCTGTTTCAACTCTCATTCGCTTCCGACCACTGAAGCTACACTGGTACCGACATTTAAAGGCATTTTTTTGTGAGATGGATTAACTACGCTAGACGGGTTAGTCCATATTCAACCCCCAAAATTTCGAACCCAAGAATATCGGTTTTGGATTCAAATGTTGGATTCTATTCCCACAAGTTGTAAATGGACTTTTATTTTTATTGTTTTTAGTTCATTTTGTATTGTACATTGTTGTATTTTTATTGTTTTTATTTATTATCCTTCAATTTTTTTGCATTCCAATGCTGCGGGATGCAGTTACACCGCCACCCGTTAGATACATTATTGAAATATATAATTTCGAAGTCTAAATCCGTCCCCATTTTGTCCGAAAGCAGTTAAATACACAATTGTTACCGTAGAATCGAATCAAATAAGTCGAGTGACTATTAATCCTTATCGCTTCATTACGGACACCTGCGTCGGCGCAGGTTTTGTTTAGAAAATAGCAAGACAGACAACATTGGTTACTTAAGTACCAGATGGCGTGGACATTGGCTCCTTAATTAAATATTTCTGCTCAGTTCCATATTATTATGTATTAATATCTACATGTGAAATATATTCTTATATATATATATATATATATATAGGTATACGTCTCTATTTACTATTTTATGTATACTTTTATGTTTATTATGTATGTATTTTTATGTATTTAAACTAAAACTGCACCCGCGTTTTCTGTTTGATCTGTTGGTTGACTGCTAGTTGACTGCTGTTATGTATTAAGTCCGCCTTTTGTACATGAGAAATACTTGTGCATTGAAGTTTAAATAGATAGATATAGCTGACAGAATAATTCGCAGAAGAGAGTGAGACGGGGCGCGGGGCGTGACGAAACAAATCTTATCTGAAATACTGATTCAATTGAAGTACATTTCCATCTGTTGTGGCAGGTAACTTTGACGGTAAGGCATTAATTTAAAAGATGAGCACTTTACCACCAGGTACAATAATTGGTATGCCAATTATTTAGTTAAATAAACATATTAATAATCATAACTGAACGGTAAAAGATTTACCGCCGCTATGCGCTATGTACCAACACCGGGAGACCTCAATACTGCTGGCGATTTTGCTTTTATTAAAATAGTTTGACTAGCACGTATCTGACACAACTCTTTTAATGTTGAACGGCGTAGTACACGCGGACTTGGTAGCATCGGAGGCGAACTTCGCACGGCTGCTAAAATTCGCGCACTCCTGGCTCGGTAAGAGACGGCTGTTGGAGCTGTCCGGCCACGAACCTTGTTATGTGTCGCGCGCGAAAGAGAAGTGTTAAATGATGAAAATAATTTTGTAGGAGTATTGAATTCTGTGAGACGCGACTGACCATCGATCGTTGTCTGCAAGTCTCGCTTGAAGCAGCACTATCTGTCACTCTCATGTTAATGAGCATATGTTTTAACGTTATTTAAAATATAGTATATGTATGTATCTGTATAAAAATGTATATGTGGACAAAGAGCCCACACAAGTGAGTCACGTAGCTTCCAAGATTCACTAGGATAGCTCAGGAGTGATGGAGGGATTCCGTTACACTCTTTATACTAAAAACTCCGTCATACTAAAAAGGCTATTAAACCAATTCCAAAAAATCATTAATTTTAGGTACGAGTAGCTAGGCTAAAGCAGATGGAAAACATCATCATCATCATCATTTTAGCCTTTGGACGTCCACTGCTGGACATAGGCCTCCCCCATTGTCCGCCATTTAGACCTATCGGCAGCTTCTGCCATAGGGGGGGGGGGGGGGGGGGTTGGACCGTAACCCGCCGCGCTGGTCCAGTGCGTGGTGGCGGGTCGCTAGAGCCTCGTTCGTTGGTCGGCAGGGTGCACCACGAGCCGGTGAGGTTGTGATGGAAAACATACACGATCCATATTCGATGGATTAGATGGAAAACATATTCGATAGGCTATGTTTAAGTCCCCGTGAAAATCTTTATGCTTACTGTATAATGAATATAGAGGATCAGGATTTCGAGATTGGATGGAATGAGAGATTTCCCTTAACCCACTATACTCCCCACTCGATGAGATGGGAGAGGAAATGGACTGCAACATATCTCATTCACTCCTTAAACACACATGTCATGACAGTTTTATCTGAGCTATGTTTAGAAATTGGTCTTTTAAATTGTCACAATTACATCACGAGTAGCCAGGCTCCGTAGTATGAAAACATCCTCGTATCACAATAATTATTAGACCTGGATATTTTTTACTTTGCCACTAGGTTATTCATAATTCGGTATCAACTTTTAGCGATACTGTACTGTTAATATTCCATCATTTCCGATTAGACTCAATGCACGAATCTAATTTGAAACGAATACGTAGATAATGTAAAAATTTACAATAACATGACATGTTTCTCACAGAAGACTACCTTGAAATGTACTGCATTTCCCACTTTATCTTATTTCCCTAATATACGTACGTGTTCCGGTAGTGAGTGAGATGTGTCAGAGCCCATTCCCATCCTATCCCTCCCCATTTCCCCAACCCTTTCTCCAAATCCAGTCCTATATCCAAAGGTAGGCAGCGCATCCGGGGGCGTGCCAACGTTTGTCACAGTATCCTACATGGGCTACAGTATCCACTTACCATCAGGTGGACTGTATGCTCGTCTGCCACCTTCGTCCATAAAAAAAAAATGTTTCTTGATCCAATAAAGCGGCTGCCACAAGTCCTGAGGAACTACATTGTCTTTAAAAGAGTGGACTCCTCAACGCGCGTGGCCAGCGTCGTGAGCCATACGTCCCTCACGCATAACACAAAGTGCATAAAAAAAACACTTTTACTACAAAAAAAAGATCGAAACATGACTACGAATGTGAGTTAAGAATACACAATCCAAGGTTATCGAGTTATCATGCATTCGTCGTTATTCTTAATTTTGAAATGTTCTTAATTCTCTACCAGTCAAGCATCAGATCAAACTGAAAACAATACGCGGGTGCAGGAAACTGCTAAATTAAAAATATTCAAATACATACTCGTATACATACATATATTGTACGATTCTTGCATCTCACGAGTACGCATCAACTTTGCTTGTGAATAAACGTCCGTATACACGAAAATTAACTTTCGCTTTAATGTATTTTATGATATATTGTGAAGATTATAAGATCTCTTTTTACTTATACGAACATTCGCCACTACAAGCAACGTAGGCGGGCGCTCATGGGTTGCAACACTTGCAGCAACTATAATGTTGCTTTTAAAATACAATTTTTAACAGTTTCGTGTCCACGTTGTAATTTATTACTTAGTATGTTGTGTATGTTTAGTGAACGCGTCCTGTCCTTTGTACCATCAAGGAAAAAATACCATACTGAACAATATATTCTGTGATACTAATCGATTAATACGCAACTCTTTTCCCGGCATAAAAATTATGCTGCGCTATAATCATGCTGCCATTCAGCCGTTTGAAACAATTAATTTCCTTCCATATTAAGTTTTATTTGGGAAATAGTATTTAGGTATACAACTCGGTTCGTGTGAACTTTAGAATAATTCCCGAGGGAAATCTATAATGGATCTAGATAAAAATGAGCAGAAAGCTAACTCAGGCAGCGTATAAGTAATATAAGGCGTCTCCAATTCGTCGTGTTCGTGAAATATTTATGTACGATATTTCAGTTGGTTAGTCCCATCAAAAGCGTAGGTAGGAAGCGGAGGACGTACTGATTACCGAAAGTCATATTTGCGTAGACTGTACCATCAGTAGCATCAGGGTATGCGCAAATGCTGCGACCTTGCAGTGCATTATTAACAAATTGGTTGTTTTCAACGACAGTACCTCGTACTATATTCGCTAAGCAAAGTTTGAGCGCACACGACACTTTGTTTTGGTAGTGCTTCCGTCCACGGACTCAAAACATTTGCGAGGGCACTAAAATGATGCTCAAATGCATTAGACGGCAAATACTTCTTCTTCTAAATTATTAGAATGGCATTATTGTCATTGAGTACTAGATATTTTTTATCGACGAAGGCGGCAGACGTGCATACATACCACCTGATGGTAAGTAGATACTGTCGCCCATAAACATCTGCGATACATGCCAACATTAGTCCAGAATGACGAACGTTGGCACGCCCCCGGATGCGCTGCCTACCTTTGGAGACAGGAATGGATTTGGAGAAAAGGTTGGGAAAATGGGGAGGGATAGGATGGGAATGGGCTCTGGCACATCTCACTCACTACCGAAACACGTACGTAACATAAGGGAAATAAGATAAAGTGGGTAATGCAGTACATTTCAAGGTAGTCTTCTGTGAGAGAGGGGTAACGTGGCCAGTCCAGTGCTCCCAGCGGCTGTTGGATTGCAGCGTGCACTCTCCCCATCAGTAAATTCCAGAGCAGATATTTTCATTAGTTTTTTTTTATAGACCAACGTTGACACGGCCCCGGGTATACGCTGTCTGCCTTTGTTGCCTTTGAATGGATTTGGAGAAAGGGTTGGGAAAATGGAAAGGCAGGGGATAGGATGGGATGGGAATTGGCTATGGCATATCTTACTCACCACCAAAACACGTACGTACATTGGGGAATATGATAAAGTGGGAAATGCAGCACATTTCAAAGTAGTCTGCGAGAGAGGGGCAGCGAGGTCAGTCGAATGAGCCCAGCGGCTGTTGGATTGCACCATGCACCCTCCCCCTCCAGTTATAAGTTATTTAGCTGTTGATTTATTTCCTAAAATGGTTTTATTTTTCCCTAGAACGGTTTCATATATTTTAAATTAATTTAAATAAATTTAATTTTTTTAATTTATAAATTTATGTATTCCACCCAATACAGCCCTCGGTTACAAACACAACACAACATGGTACACCGGTGATCACTGTATATTAATTACATTGGCGCAAGTACATTCGGTAAATTACAAAGTTTAATGTATCTTAATGACAGTGTAAAGTACACTTATCAGTTATCATTTTTTTAGGAAATTCGTCAAATATGTAAAACAGATTCATATTTAATTGTCTACAAAATATAGTATTATAATGATTCGATATGAAAGTATTGAAACGTTCGTAATTGTAATGTTTTATTTGACTTCATTCAAATTTAGTTTTATTGTTATAAGGTTGCTATGGTTATAAGATTACACAATAAGGTTGGTTGCATCAATAGGAAATATTTATTTATTCCCTGTTATTAACCCGCATTTAATCCCTTCCTTCAAACCGCGTCAAGCGTTGCAAATCTTTAGTTAATTTAATTGCGAATTTCGTGGTTTGCTCCTGTTTGAGTATTATCGAGGGTAGGTCCGGTTCAGATCGGACTTCTCGCTCACACACGCAACGTAAGAATCCTGTTGACTTCGTCTAACAGTCACGTTTTGGCCGCCCGCACGCGCCGGTCAATGTCATAAACTACATGGATAACTGCTGTTTTCCGCCGGTTTCCATGTTTTCTGGAGTGTCTCCGACATTATCTGGACACAAATAATTGTGGTCAAGTGGATGTAGGGATCACAAGCCCGTTCTGGAAGCAGCATTACCATCCCAGCGCGCCACCATAGCGTGCTACGCAGCTAGAACAGGGAACTGCACCCATCCTATACGCAGACAGGATTTGATTTTTTAGTGCGATGTCTTGATCGATTGATTGATAAATTCTTTATTGCACCAAAATGTGTGTACAAAGCGCAATTTAATGCTATATAGCATTTTCTTCCAGCTTACCTTTGACGATTTTTAACGACAAGTTTTTGCGATTACAACGACAGCAATCAGACCCGTTATTATCAATTGGGAAATTTTGGGATTTGCTCATTGGTCAGTGTAGAAATAATTATGAGCCTGGAACCAATGTCTCCATTGATAAGCAGCTGTTGGGGCGTTGAGAGATAGGTGCAAATTCAGAATGTAAACCGGCAAAATATGGCATCGCAATAGAAATTATATGTGACAGCGGAACCAGAGATATGATCGATGCTTCACCATACTGAAAGCAAAGGAACCGCGGCGCACACTGGGGCATGGTATAAGGAGGCAATGCCCCTAATTATATTTTTAAAATGTGAGTAGTTCATGAAAATTATGACAAGTGTTCACTTTATGATATATTTTGTATCAGTTAGCATCGGTCTTATCTATCTAAAGGTTATCAGTTTGCTTCTATACTCCCTTAAAGTTCACTATGTTCATAGTTGTTGCATTTGCAACAGTGAGATTCATACATTAAAATTGTCATTACTTTAGCTTTAAAATGGTTATCTTAAAACTAAAATATGATGAGTGAAGGTCAAGGTCAGTACAATTTAAAATATTAGTCAAATTAAGTAACTGGATTGTTTAAGCATAGTAAATTAAAATCTTAAATTATTACTTTTTCTTTTTTTTTAAATGAGTGGGGTCTTTATTGTGCGCAAAGATCTTTTGAAATTGAATATTGTATTATAGACAGTGAAGCTTCCTTATTAAAAAACCATAAGCAAAAGTAAAAGCACTTTGCGCAAATTTGAAATATTTTACAATTTTGCTTTTACTTCATTGTTAGGCGCATTAGATTTTTCAAATTTGATTTAAGATATAACTGCCAAAGTCAATATTAAGAGAAAAACTTTACTAGAAGTATTTCTCAAGAACAATTATAAATTAATTGATCGCAAATTTAAAGAAATAATAGATTTTGTCGCCTAAAAGACCACTTGTTATAAGACAAAGCAATCTCGTACTGATTTAGTTTCAGAACTACGTAACTTCAAACAACAATTTCAAAAGAAATAGCTATTGCATGGCAGACATAAAGAAAGATTATTAACTAATGAAAAGACTTGGATAGATGGAAGTTGTGAATTTACTCGATTTATGGTTTCGAAACCGGGAAGACCAACTTTAACTTTCAACGAATGTAGTGAAAATTCGAAACGTAAAAAAACATCTAGTCTGCGTACTGAGAATGCGGATGTTTTAACTTATGCTGCTCAAATGAAATTGAGGGCCTCAGGAGAAATTCAGAAAATGTCAGAGTCTTCCAAATATGCTAAGGACTGTTTAGACATATCTACCGAAGAAGCAAAAATTAAGAAATTATCACCACGAGAAGCTCTGTCATTACTTGTGTCATTAATCAGAATCTATGCAAAATAATAGATAGAGATTCCAATAATAGATACCAATAGAGATTAATATAGATGGTAAACTATATATAGTTGTGCATAAGCTCATTTTTACAATGGTAGATGGAAAGTTGTGCAATACATCAAGACCAAAAGATGTCGCTGTATCTTGTCTGCATCGCGGTATGGTTTCGTTTCTGTGTAAACATCTTAAATGGAGAATTTTGATTTTGTGTTGTGTTGTGTTTTACCAATATAGTGGATTTAATATCATCATACTTGTGGTTTTATTGGTCGCACCCTCGGATTGGATCCGAGTTTAACAGTTCTTAACATGTAAAGACGCATGACGAAAACTGTTTGCTAGAAATGCAACATCGCCATTTGCCATTTGTGGTGAAAATAAAGTTGATTTTTGTGTGTGACTTGCACTGAGGAGGAATAGTTTCTAATATTTACACTATTTTAATATGAGTTCAGTTTTTTTATGAAATGATACATCGAATATGTCATTGTACCTATATTGACGGGAACAAACTACCCGTCAATATCAGAAAAGCTCCATCTCAGGGTTGAGAGATCACGTCCTCAAAATGGATACCGTTATTTAATAGTTATTTAATTTACATAGTGTATGACCATTGTTCTGTGTATGATTTCAAAATATTTAATATTGTTTTTGTATATTTTCTTTTGCATAGTGTTGTTTCACTTACATCTATCGTATTATCACTATATAGCCACAAGGATGGCTGCGAGAAAATGATTTATAGCATTAATTCCGCCTGTTCTTAAAACAATAGTTTAAATAAATAAAATGAAAGCAGTACATACGCTTCCCAAGAGGAGTATATTGAATTATGCACGCCTTTAGAACTCAAGCCGTTATTGTTATATCTTTCAATATTAAAATCGGTTAAACATTTTTACAGTTATGCTTTGCCTAGGAAGAACACTCATTTATTTATTCAGGAAATACAGATACATTCTAATGTTAGTAAGGAACTTAAAAACTATGTTAATATTTTTAATTAACTTTTCCACAACAGGACTTTTAAATTTCTGTGAAATCAAATGGAACAAATATCTCTGTTTCTAACAGTTCCACATGTATCCATACTAACAAGTTTAATACTTAACAAGACTCTATAGTGGCGCACACTCTATGGCAACTCTAAGACTGTATAACAAAAGAATTTGCGCACCGACGAGGCATAGTATGTATGGACTCAATTAATAATTATAACATTTTGATAAATATAACATCTATTGTAACAAATAAACAAACGAACCAACAAATATCCACGTTTATGCTATTAGTATGAATTAATTAAAACCACATTGATGGCATTTTAGCTGCCCGGAGCCGCCCACTTGTTTATTATCAACTTTGAACGCGACGGTAGCATTTATGTTTTATTATAATTAAATGGTGTGTGGTGATGGTGAGACCACAGGTGATGGCGTGTGCTCAGTTTCTAATATATATAAAATATATTGGATGATTAGTTTCCGATAATAAAAACTTGTAAAAACATTGAAAATTATGAATTGCTTCAAAAGTTGCAAGACTACGAGATACTCGTACGGACTACGCGTGCGGTTGCACGGTAAGTTACGGTTATTATGAAGTTGTGTCAAATAAGGCCTAGCGAACAACAAGACTTATAGCATACCACACCATTAGCCTATGTCTCTCTACTGCTGTATAATAAACCTATAAGGATATAATCCAATTATTGCGTATCCAATACAACAATGCATTCCGGGTGTTGTTGGCGCTGCCGCGCTACTGTAGCGCATCGGAGATGTTCGCGAACGCCCGTACGGATGATTTCTTTGCCATATTGCGAAAACGAATAGCATCACTGATGTCTAGGGTGCGGGGCAGCGCCAACACGCTGCTGAGGATCTTTGCGGAGAGGGTGGATGGCCCCGTGTTGAGACATTGGGTGGAGTCGCACGTTGCATCCTATAGGAGGTGACGAGCGGCGACAGCCAATGTCTGATGTAAAATATATGTGTGTGTATGTATGTATATGTGATTGGTGTGTACGTGCATGTATATGTATATGGATATATATGGTGGAATATATATATATATTTGCGTGCGTGTGTGTGTGTGTGTGTAGGTATGTGTATGCATGTGCATATGCACGTGTACATGTATATACATATATATATAATTAGTAATAACAAAATCTTAATAATAAGTACTAACATAGTCTATAAGTTAAAATTGTTACTAACACTAAAAAATGAAATATGGACTTTGTCTGAAATAAATGAATTATATATATATCCCCACTTCACACGATCCTCTGCGCTTCTTATTCCCCACTACCGGCTAACTTCTTGAAGTTCCACAGTCCACGTGATCGGAGCGCTTCCCGGTACACGGTGTCCATCCAACGGGACCGGTATAAACCCATCGATCAAACAAAATACACAGATGGATTGTGACAAAACTCATGTGTATATAAAAATGTATGTACCTATGTATAAACAAAGATGTCACGAAAAACGAGTAATAATACTTTTAAGAGTACAATAAAATCAATTATCAACTTAAAATCAATTATTCAAATACATTTAGGGCGAAATTTCAAAAATATGTATCCTATGACACTCGCGTAATCAAGACGAATAAGTTGATATTTCATTTGTTAAAATCGGTCTAGTAATTTAGGAGTTATGTTGAAACATCCATACATATATATACATATTATTACATTATTAATATTATATCGGTTTAAACAGTTGTTTTGAATTATTTTTTGTAAGCTCTATCATCTGTAGGTAGACTGTAAATAATCATTGTATTATTTATTATTTTTATGACTGTAGGTGGGTAGATAGACCCGCGGATGCATGTGTAAACTTTGACAGTATGCCTAAAATACGATTATTTTGACGTCTTTTCACACCTTACTACAACTGTGAGCCAAGAGTTGCGGAGCAGAAGCGGCGGCTCCAACAGAACGACGGCGCTGCAGTGTTGCGGCATCTAGGTTCTTGTCCCAGATTATCTGCGACATTCACTTCGAACCCTCTCGACTCGTCGATAGACTAAACTCTTATCTGGGCGAGCCTTCAGTTTTTATTGACGAATGACAAAACTAATTGGAATACGGTCGATTCTTTATTCAATTTTAAATTTTTAAAACGTAATATGGTTTTTGGCCGGTATTTATTGTTTTCGGCCAATATCCAAGCTTCTCTGTACGCCTTCTGCCTTTAACTTAGTTATGCAAATATAGAAAGTACAAAAAATACATATTAATTGAATGCTATTTGGCCGAGGTCTTGGTCCGAAAGTGAACGCAGTCGCCACTGAAGATGTCAACCGCAGTTGTTGACGAAACGTTTGGTAGAAAGAGAAGAGATTCCAGAAGACCTCGGCCAAGTAGCCCGGAAGATTCAATTAATATGGACACCGGCCGAGAAAGCCTACACTCCACTACAAAAAATACAGTTAAATAGTGAAATGCAAGGGTGAATAATAGAATTTAAACAGTAGAAACAGAATTAGAAATATAGAGATTATAAAGGGACAAATTTTACAATGGAAGGAGGGGGAAGTGTAATGGATATAGTTATAGTTCCTATTCCCCATCTAGAATGAAGGGGACAGTAATGAAGAAACTTCTTCGCTCCCATACGGAAAAAGTAGTATAATATCAATTTTTCTCCATCTGTTTGCACGTCTGCCACATTCCTTCTATAACGATATAATAATAAAAAAACCTTCCAAGGGATCAACGATCGTAGGTGCACGCTGCATTCCACAGCCGCTCGGCGCACACGACTGGCCACGTTACCCCTCTCACACAGGAGGCTACCTTGAAATGTACTGCATTTCCTACTTTACCGTATTTCCTCAATGTACGTACGTGCGTATTTCGGTAGTGAGTGAGATATTCCAAAGCCCATTCCCATGCTATCGCTCCCCATTTTCCCAACCCTTTCTCGCAATCCATTCTTTAATCTGCAAAGATAGGCAGCGCATCCGGGGGCTTGTCAACGTTTGTCATTCTAGACTGATGTTGGCATGTATTGCGCATGTCTATGGACCGCAGTATCCACTTACCATCAGGTGGACTGTACACTGGTCTGCCGCCTTTTTTCTATATAAAAAACGTAAACGACAACTGTATTAAAAAGGATTAAATAAAAATTAAGTTTAAAAACTATAAAACCCGACTACGCAAAAGTTTCAAATAAATCGACCTCCTCTTTTACATATGGCGGAGTCGCACGTTTACAAACGTAAATAGTGTTTATATGTAACTGATGTCGGGTTTTTAGTCGTTAAACTTAATTTTTATTCGTGCCATGGCAGCATACGTACGCGCTTAAAATGCCCAAGCGAAGTGCTCAAGAAAAGATCGATCGATATCGAAAGATGTTACAAAAACTGGAAGTATAAATATATATCTAGTGAACATTATGATGTTCACTAGATAGCGATATGCAGCATATGCAGATAGCTGTATGCAGCGATGTTGAATTTGTCAGAAGGCGTAAGCAGATAAGGTGACCAGTGATAATAATATTAAATGTAATTAAATAAAATGTTCATTGGTTACAGTGCGGCTGAAGCTACTTCTGCGTGTACTCCTCGCGTGCTCGAGCCTGGCGGCTCTGATGCTCTGCTGGTGGCTGACACGTGGTCTCATGTCTCCACCCACGCACGAGCTCCAGCACTTCAAGAGGAACCGAAGCCTGGGGTTCTACCTTGATACTATGTTAGTATTATGATGTACTCCAAACAGAATCTGGTGTTCCAAAATAGGTGAAGTCAATCCTCCCTGCCTCACCCCACATTTCAACCTATACTTATCCGATAAGACTCCGGCCCATCTTATCTGATTCACCTGCCGTCCATATCAATATTTTAACAGCCCAACACACTGGCGGTACGCCCGCATCCACAAGCATCTCCTTCAGGCTGTAGACTAAGTGGTCAAAAGCTTAAACAGGTGTCTTTTGGTCGGTATAATACCTAAGAGTATGCTTCAGACACACGATTGCACTCTCGGTAAATAATCCCGATTTAAAACAAAATTGAGCATCGTGTAAGCTTGCTAAGGTGTTTATCAAACATACTGTCAAGTATACCTTGGTCATTATAGTCGCAAGCGAGTATAATAGCCAATTTTATTCTTTACGATTGCGTCTACCAACGTTTTCATCAAATCTTTAGGTAAATAGGAATGTCCTAAACAGAGTGTATAAAACACAGATAACACCTGCACATTTTAAATGTTCCACATCACGTGAGTCCATCGGGTCCGTGAGACTTCCCCTCGTCAGGTTATTGATGGTTTCAGTGACGTCCTTACAAGCAAATCTTACACTAAGCATCTCTGTGTTAGTTTTAAAATCACAAGCCTCATTTGAGGATCCCAGAGGCAACCGTACTACAAAATGTTCTTTAAATAAATTTGCAATTTAAGCAGGATCATGCACCCCGTCGACGTTCACCGGCAGGACCGGCTCCGTATTAATCTTGTTAGTTTTATTTCAAAACTTTTTGAAATTTTTATTACTGTGATCTGTGGCTAATATACTTAAATGTTTAAATGTCGTTTTATAGTGCAATACCTCTAAACTTATTAGGAATTGGAAACTAATAAATAATTGTGTTGCTCTGAAAACAAAGTTTTTTTATTTTAGTATTTACATAGGTACATACAATAAAAATTACACTAATTAACTTAAATCCTACCTGAAAACAAAGAAACGACATTTAAAGTTTATTATTTAAATTGCCAATTCCTTTTTATACACTTTTTATACTTAAATCTAACAATATAATGAATGATGGCGACTTCTGTCAAAACTAAACATCAGGTGCTCTTCCAACCGTGAGGGCCGCCATTACTCACAGCGCCATCTATGGAATACAGTACATGGTCACTGTTTACAGATAGAAGAGCGCTGTACGAATTAAAGAAATATAGTTTCTTTACATACTTATCATTCTTATTTGTTCCTGATTATTTTTTTACAATGTATATCGTGTACAGACTTTGTTACGATTTCTTTATCATACTAGCTGCGCCGCGACTTGGACGCGTGGAATTTTAGTTTTCGTTTTAGTCAAATTGGAATATTTTTCTTCCCGTCGATTTCGATGAAACAAAGCCTATTCGAAGCGCCAAGCTAAGCTTAATTAACATGTGGAAACCTCATGAAAATCCGTTCAGTAGTTTTGGAGATTAGCGTGTTCGAACAGACAAACAGACAGACAAAAATTTGTATTCTGATACTCTAGAGTCCTTCGTCGTCCCCAATTAGTTTTCTCCCAAAATATATTCAATGTACAGACACGCTGAATCTACAGTTTTATTATATGTATAGATGTATAAATATTTATTGTCTAAAAACCGAGTTTCATTTATAAACAATTCCATACTTTAATTTCCTGGACAAATGATATACGCTATTCGGTTATAAAAAAAACTATTTTGAATGCTGCCAACTTTTAATAAGGACTCCGGGAAAAAGTAAGGACTACCACAGAAGAACATTCGTCTGTTTTTCAGAAACCTTCTAGTAGAGCCTTCGTCCTCGCCTTGTGAGAGCTTGGAGCGAGTGCCTCTCATCGTCCTGGTGACCAGCGCACCGCTACACCTTCCCAATCGCGACGCAATCCGTAACACCTGGGCTAAATACCAGCCGACCGTTTTCGTTTTAGGCCTTCTTGGATCCAATGTTGAGAAACAATTGGTAAGTTTCACTATGTATTATAATTAATAGATAACAAAATCAGGTGCCTAAATAAACTAAAAATTGAACATAAATAATTTAACAGACACTCTCATACGCCTACGCCGGATGCTTCAATACTTTGGCCATATAGCACGAAGAGGAACGGGTAAAGGAATCCAGAAAAGCTATTAACAACGGGTAAAGTAGAGACCAAGAGTGCGGAGACATATGCGATGCACTAACCAAGTAGCCGGTACACAAAATGTTCCGGTAAAAAAAGCGCTCCACGTCGTCAAAGATAGACAATCTTTGACCTGATAGTCAAAGATAGATAGACACATGGAGGGCGATCTTTGATAGGGTTCGTGAATGGCAAAGCTGCACCTCTTAGCCAACGGGTCCAGTTAGCCCAATTACCCTTCTCTCACAGAAGACAGCTTTGAAACGTACTAACGTGTTTCGATTGAGATGTGTTAAAGCCCGTCAGACCACCTTTTCGAGCAGGAGAATATAACTGGATAAGGGAAGTCTGTCGTCCATTAAATTCCCGACTACCCCGTGCCATCCTGTCGAGCCTGGTCGAATGGAGAGTATGTGTATAATCGCGGATGTACATAAGCGACAGCATCCAGTTATCACCAGGTAGACTCAACCCATCTGCCACCTACTTTCTATAAAAAACCCACTCCATTCTATAAAGATTAGATCCGAACATATTTTTGGGATGGAAATGAAATGGATCACTTGATGTAAAATTTCAGGTAGATAACTATATAGAAGCGAAGACACATAGCGATCTGGTCGTATTTGATTTTATCGACCACTACCAGAACCTAACGCTAAAGACGGCCCTCATGCTGCAATGGACCCTGCGCCGTTGCCCACAAACTGAGTTCATGATGAAAGCCGACGATGATGTTTTAGTTAACCCTTGGATGACGAGACAACTTTTGAAAGAACATGAAGATGCTCCACTTGTTGGTAAGGCTTACTATTTTTCTGTTGAAGACGCTAGCTATTAAAAGTATCGCGGCGATCAGGTTAATAGTATGCTCTTATTTATTATGATCGAGGAAAGATTAGCGGCATTTGTGTGCTGCAGGAATTTCTTATTGTGTCGGAAGTGTGGTTTCATCTGTGAGGAATCGAGATCCTTCTATTCTTCACCCTCCTTTCTGGTTCCTTCAGACTTCCCCAAATTTTAGCGAAACTTTTAGTCTATGACTTTTTATAGGTGATAGGAACCATCAGAAGACTTTCTCTTGGTTTGTCACCTTCTTTATATAAACAAGTCTTAATATGCCAAAATGCTTGGGATGATACAACATTGCTCGCCCATCCATTCCAACTGACCGCCCGACCACATTGTGCTCTTTCACTAATTTAAGAGAAACCGTATGTAACACGGATTAACTTCGTTTCAAATATTTCAGGATATAAATTGTGGGATGCGCCAGTACAACGTAACTCAGGCAACAAGTGGTTTATGCCGAAGTGGTTGTATGCAGAAGAACGAATTCCGGAGTACCTTTCTGGGCCTGGTTATCTTATAAATGGTAATTATTACTATAAATGTATGCAACATTTTTTCCCGCATCTGCCTGGTGTTTCAAGTGTCCATATACGGATGTGAAAAGACTGTGCATTTCGAGCTGACTCCAGAAAATACTTCAAGTTTTCAATGGTCTTTCAGAGGTAAATGAGTACCATCGTCATGGACATCTGCTACATCAGAAGGATTGATGTAGGTATACTAGGAAATAAATTTAATTTAATTGGAGAAACTTGGTCGTAACGCAGTGGAACAGTTTAGAAGCAATTCGTTCCTTAATCTTCAGGTTAACAATACCAATATAATATTAGCCTATAACATCTCGCTGGAGGATGTGGACGAGGTGGTTTCGGGCTGAAATCCACCGTAATAATTGGTGTAAGCCCAATACGGTGTTCCAATATACGAGTATATATATATGATATAGATATATATATATATTATATGATATTATCCATATATATTATGATATATATATATGATCCAATATATATATATATATATATGTCTGATAATTAATATGATAATTGAAAAACTAGGAAGTAAACGATATAATCGTAACATACTCGTACAATTATGGAACGAACTGCCAGTTCAACCCTTCAAGAAACCTGTGAACAGGGTTTTGCGCTGTCGGCAGCGCACTCGCATGCCCCCTGATGTTGCAGGTGTATATGGGCGACAGTGACCACTTACCATCATTTTGCTCGTACGCCCGTCTACTAACTCTACTATAAACATATATATATTCCAGGGGAATACATAGAAAGAATTTACAAGACTGCCTTCAAGGTACCAATGATAAATTTAGAAGACGTATTCTTCACCTTTCTGGTTGCCATTAAATCGGGGAAGCTATCTCTCGCTCATGACCGAAGACTGAGTAAATTTAAACCATGGCTTCCCATTGGTTGCGCATTCTTCACACTAGCATCGGTACACGGCGTTTCTCCTCACGATATGGTCACTATATGGCCAAAAGTTGCGACCTTGGAAAAGGCTGTCGAAAGCGGGGAAACAGTTTGCAGCATCTATAAAACATATTTTTCCAATGATTTGTTTTTATACTGACGATGAAATATTTTTAAATACTTTTAATTCATTTCAACTGTTATACTCTTAAACACTTGATTTGCCGAAACCAGAAGTTTGACGCATGCGCTCTTGTTTGACTTTATATTTATATATTTATTTCATTGATAAGGAATATACAAATTAATTAGTTTAAGTAGAAAAAATGTGACGAAAAGAAATTATCGTAATTATGTATTGACTGATTACATTATTGATTACATACCTAAGTTTAATTATAAGTAAGATTTTGTAACTTAGAATAAAAAAAATGTTGAATTCGTAATTTTATTTATTTCTGATACAATACCTTTATACGAGCACATAATACGGTTCTTATACAGGTTCCTCTTCCGACTGATGATGCTATGACATCATTTATTTCCACCTTTTCAAGTCACCGGTGCCTCGGTCGCTCGTGCTCATTGCAGTATCAAAATATCTGAATTGATAAATTATTTATTTAAACATCGGGCACCTCACTCTAATACTTGGTGATTTTAACGCTCATCATATCTCTTGGAGCTGCCACCACAGTGATTCATTTGGTCTTGCTCTTCTAGAGATGTTTGACAAAATAGAATGCTGTATTCTCAATTATGGCTACTCTACCCGCAGATTGTTCCCTTCTCAGAACACAAGGTTGGTAGACGTCTCAGTATTCTTTTTTTATAGATTAGTGGGCGGACGAGCAAGCGGTCCCACGTGATGGTAAGTGTTACCGCCGCCCATGGACACCTGCAACACCAGGGGGTATGCGGTTCGCGCCGCCGACCTTGCAAAATCCTATTCGTTTCTCTCTCTTCTATTGGAGAGGACCTCTCTATCCTCTGTTGGAGAACTCTCCCTTTTACTCATGGGAGTGACCACTTCCCTATTCTAATTCCTTACTCACAAAGCTCAACTATCACAACTGACCCTTCTCCTTCATTGAAATACAGATTGTCCAAAACAGCCTGGCCCAAATTTTCCTCTTCGGTAGAAGAAAAATAATCTCAATTGCTCCTTGCAACAGGGACAATCTCCTTTGTAATTATACTCAATTTGTTGATATTCTTCATGCTGCGGAGGAATCCTGCTTCCCCCTCAAAAAACCGTTATGTCATAGAGTTTCGTCTATGAAAAAACATAGGTACATTCCTTATCCCACGATAAGGAATGTACCAATCTAGTAAAATTGCAGAAACGCAATACAATTCAAGTCCTTGGAGAATACCAGCAAACAGCTGCTCGGTTGAAAAGGATTTTCTCCAAGAAGAAAAAACAGGGTTGGATACAATTCTGTAAGGCTTTCTCTTAAAAACCTTCCTACACTGGTTTGGGAAAACATTAGGTGGTACAGAGGCTCTGTGACTTCTTGTGATGCTTCATCTAAGGACCCTTCCATTTGTTTACATGTAATATATATATAAATGGATGTTGGTATATCTGAGATTAATAGACTTCGACACCGTTTGACCGATCACCATGAAATTTGGCACATTAACTTTAACCCCTAATATTTTCGGATAAACGAGCTCCCCGCCTATGTTCCAAACCTTGATTCTCTTCCTTCTCCCTCCTGCCCTCTTCACTCCTCTGAACCCTTGGCTGAGGCCTTTACATTTGATGAGCTTCGTTGTGCTCTGGATGGCCTGGTTGACTCGAGTCCTGGTATCGACGGCATTCCATACTCCTTTTTAACCAGGTTCAGTGATAGAATTTTCCTTGAAATTATTAATGGCTTCTATGATTTCGGCATTGTTCCAAACTCCTGGCACAATCAAATCATTATACCTCTTCTCAGGTCGGGTAAAGATCCCTTAGATCCTGGAGCTCGCAGGCTTATTGAATTATCGTCAGAACCAAGAACAGGCTGGAATGGCTATTGGAACAAAGAGCAATGAGTGTGAACTAGCCTTTAGAAAGATAAAACGGTTATTGAGTTCGAGTGAAGTTCTTCTCACCGGCTCGTGGTGCACCCTGCCGACCAACGAACGAGGCTCTGGCGACCCGCCACCACGCACTGAACCAGCGCGGCGGGTTACGCCCCCCCCCCCCCCTATGGCAGAAAAAGTAAAACGGCCCCAAGTTCCCGGCGGCTCCAGTCGCAACACCGGCGTGGTCGGGCGCTGGTCGAGCGCTGGAGCCGGGGGTGCTAAGAATCTCCGGGCGGGATTCCACCGTCGAACGACCAGGGCTTTTAACACGGATTACCAACGTAGGTTGTCACTGGTGACTTACAACACGCGCACTTTGAGGACAGACGAGAAGATTGCTGAGCTGGAAGAGGAGATAGGCAAGTTGCACTGGGATATCTTGGGGTTATCAGAAATCCGGAGAGAGGGGGAGGACACGATAACCCTGAAATCCGGCAACTTGTTCTATTACCGGGAGGGCGACCAGCAGTCCCAAGGTGGTGTCGGGTTTATCGTGCACAAGTCCCTCGTAAACAATGTTGTAGCCATCACGAGTGTGTCGAGCAGGGTCGCGTACCTTATACTCAGAATATCCAAGAGATATTCGTTGAAGGTCATACAGGTCTACGCACCGACCTCGGCACACCCGGATAACGAAGTGGAAGCAATGTATGAGGACATTAGTAGAGCCATACATGCTTCGAAAACACACTACAATATTGTTATGGGGGATTTCAACGCGAAACTGGGCAAAAGAGGCGACGATGAGTTGAGAGTGGGGCAATTTGGATGTGGGCACCGGAACCAGAGGGGCCAGAGGCTGGCCGACTTTCTTGCGAAAGAGGGACTCTTTATGATGAACTCTTTCTTCAAAAAGCCGCCTCATAGGAAGTGGACCTGGATGAGCCCCGACGGTTCCGTTAAAAATAAGATAGACTTCATTATGGCCACAAAGAGACAAATATTCAATGATGTCTCCGTGATCCACAGGGTGAAAACCGGTAGTGATCACCGAATGGTTAGAGGCACATTGAATATAAACGTCAAGTTGGAAAGGTCCCGCCTGATGAAGTCTACGCTCCGACCTACTGCTGCCCACATACAAAACCCCGAAAGCTTTCAGCTTGAATTGTCAAATCGCTTCGATTGCCTAGAGGATTGCGTTGCAGTGGACGATATCAACAACAGGTTGGTAGAAACTGTCCATACGGTGGGGTCTAAATTCTTCAGACATCGTCGAAGAGATGGACCCCAAAAGCTCACCGACCACACCCTCGACCTCTTGGCGGAACGACGTTCGATGACACTGCAGACTCCTGATGACGCGGAAGCATATCGGCAGCTCAATAGACGGATTCACCAGTCCTTGCGACACGACATACGGCTCGATTACGATTACTCAACATTACGATAGAGCGGAATAAAGGCTCCAAAGTGTTCGCAAGAGACTTATCTATTGGGCAGAGCCAGTTGACGAAGCTGAAGAGGGAGGACGGCAGTGTCACTTCCGACAAACAAGAGGTACTGAGGGAGATCGAGAAGTTTTTTAGACAGTTGTATACCTCGGTCGCTAAACCTGTTGGCAACTTGGCCAAAGACCCAAGAGCCAAGTTGACCCGACACTATACCGAAGACATCCCGGACATCAGCCTGTACGAGATTAGGATGGCCCTCAAACAGCTTAGAAACAACAAGGCGCCGGGTGAAGACGGAATCACTTCAGAGCTTCTGAAAGCGGGTGGAACACCGGTACTGAAAGTCCTTCAGAAGCTCTTTAATTCCGTCTTGCTCGAAGGTATTACGCCGGAGGCATGGAACGGAAGCGTGGTGGTGCTCTTCTTCAAGAAAGGTGACAAGACCTTGTTGAAGAACTATAGGCCCATCTCGCTTCTGAGCCATGTTTATAAGCTGTTTTCGAGGGTTATCACGAATCGTCTCGAACGCAGGTTTGATGACTTCCAGCCTCCCGAACAAGCCGGTTTCCGAAAAGGCTATAGTACCATAGACCACATCCATACGCTGCGGCAAGCTATACAGAAGACCGAGGAGTATAACTTGCCATTATGCTTAGCGTTTGTGGACTATGTGAAAGCCTTTGATTCGATCGAGACTTGGGCAGTGCTACAGTCCCTCCAGCGGTGCCATATTGACTATCGGTATATCGAAGTGTTGAAGTGTTTGTATAACAACGCCACCATGTCAGTCCGAGTGCAGGAAGGGAGCACGGAGCCGATTCCATTGCATAGGGGCGTGAGACAAGGAGATGTCACCTCTCCGAAGCTCTTCACCAATGCGATGGAAGACGCTTTCAAGCTCCTGGAATGGAAAGGACTCGGCATCAACGTTGATGGCGAATGCATCACTCACCTTCGATTTGCCGACGATATCGTGGTCATGGCAGAATCACTGGAGGATCTTAGCACAATGCTCGGAGACCTCAATCGAGTTTCCCATCAGGTGGGCCTTAAAATGAACATGGACAAGACGAAAATCATGTCGAATGTCCATGTCGTGCCCACCCCAGTTTCAGTTGGGAGCTCGATTCTCGAAGTTGTTGACGAGTACGTCTACCTAGGCCAAACGGTCCAACTAGGTAGGTCCAACTTCGAGAAAGAGGTCAATCGACGAATCCAACTCGGCTGGGCAGCGTTCAGGAAGCTACGCAGCGTCTTCTCGTCCAAAATACCTCAGTGCTTGAAGACGAAGGTCTTCGACCAGTGTGTGTTGCCAGTGATGACCTACGGCACCGAGACGTGGTCTCTGACTATGACGAGAGTGATGACTCATAAATAAGCTCACTGTCGCACAGCGAGCTATGGAGAGGGCTATGCTCGGGGGTTTCCCTACGTGATCGAATCAGGAATGAGGAGATCCGTAGACGAACTAAAGTCACCGACATAGCCTCTCGGGTTAGCAAGCTGAAGTGGCAGTGGGCAGGGCACATAGCTCGAAGAACCGATGGCCGATGGGGCAGAAGGGTTCTCGAGTGGAGACCACGTACCGGCAGACGAGGCAGAGGACGTCCATCTGCTAGATGGACAGACGACCTCATAAAGGTTGCGGGCACCCGCTGGATGCAGGTCGCTGCCGATAGGTCTAAATGGCGGACAATGGGGGAGGCCTATGTCCAGCAGTGGACGTCCAAGGGCTGAAATGATGATGATGTTGATGAAGTTCTTATTCATTACTCGGGCGAATTGCCTCTCGTGTTGACTTGTGACGCGAGCAGCGTGGGAGTGGGCGCTGTGATTTCACACTTGACGCCAGCGGGCGAGCAGCCAGTGACGTACGCCTCGCCTCGCGGTTTAAGGAAATGCCATCAGTATTTGTATGGAAGAAAATTCATTTTACGTACGGATCATAAACCGTTAACACATATTTTCGGAAAAAAAACAGGATTTAACGTCATGGCGGCTTCGCGTATGCAACGATGGATATCACTATTGATGGGTTACGAATATGGGATCGAGTACGTTTCATCACAAAAAAACTGCGCTGATGGATTATCGAGATTACCAGTCACTAGTAATAAAATCAACAACGTTAAAGAAATTACTTATAGTAATTTCGTTGAAGATTTTTTTCCCGTT
The DNA here is from genome assembly GCA_914767545.1 of Sesia apiformis. Classification (NCBI taxonomy): domain Eukaryota; kingdom Metazoa; phylum Arthropoda; class Insecta; order Lepidoptera; family Sesiidae; genus Sesia; species Sesia apiformis. The sequence goes on from OU611969.1 coordinate 13,664,186, forward strand.
AATAATAATGATGTTAAGAAAGTGACGTCAAGGGATTTAGTGCTTAGTAGGATTGTATCCTTCAGACGGTCAAGTTGGCCGATGAATTGTCCTAGTGAAGAAGTAAAACCTTATTTTATTAGGCGCACTGAATTATATTTAAATTGCGGATCGGTTATGTGGGGTTACAGAATGGTCCTGAGTCTTTACGGGCGATTATTTTGAAACAGTTGCACAATAGTTATTCGGGTATAGTGAAAACAAAGGGGTTAGAGCGTAGTTACGAGTGGTGGCCCAATATTGACGCGCACGTAGAGGAATTATGTGAGCGATGCGAGACCTGCGCCGCGGAGGGGGATTCACCACCGCGCGCGCCGCCGCAGCCCTGGCCCTACCTGCAGCCTTGGACTAGAATTCACGTGGACTTCCTGAGGCCCTATAAGGGTAAAACATAAGTCCAGCTCGAAATCGCTTGAAGTTTTTGAGTTAATGCGGACGAATGCAGCATCTGTGATTAAAGCTTTAAGGTCGACATGCGCAAAGTTCGAGTTGCCTACAGAGCTAGTATCCGATTAAGGGCCGCCATTCACAAGCGCAGAGTTTAAAGAGTTTTTAAAAAATAACGGCATTCTGCAAGAGTTTTCACCGGCTTATCATCCGGCATCAAACCGTGCAGCAGAAAATGCAGTCAAATTGTGTAAGAGGGCGATTAAAAAGGCGTATAGGGCCAATATAGATGCCGCCATACAAAATTTCCTGTTGGTCTACAGCAAGAGTGTGCATAGCACGATGGGTGACATTCCAGCGATGTTGCTTTAGAGGCGCTCGTTGTGCACACGATTAGACCTTGTGCGCGGCGAGAGGACTGTGCAGGAGCGGGTGCGTGAGGTGCAACGACGCCAGGTCGAGTACGCGGGCGGGGTGTCTCGCGACTTGGCGCCAGGGGTTTGGTCTAGGGATTATGGGACCCAGGATAAATGGGTAAAGGGAACAATAACGGAGAAAGAACGATCGCAGTCCGGAGGTACATTCTAGACAACGGTAATGGTCGATTAAGTAAGAGACATATAGATCAAATTATACGTAGCCAGTAACATCGGATAGGTATCCGATGTTACTGGTTCGGATATTAATGACAAAATAGCGAAGGAGACGACGGGGGTGAGGATGGAGTCGCATGCACGAGTCTGGATTTACTGGAGGAAGTGGCGGATTCTCGTGTCAAAAGTAGTGGTGAGCAATTGTCTGATGATGACATCGTCACCAGCACGCAAGCCGCCAGAGATGCAACACCTGAACCTGCTAGATATAGATGTAAATGTTATCCTGTCATGTTATTGTCTCGATTAGAACGCCGTACCGTAAAACGTCGCAACTTTACCACAAGTCTTTAACATTGCCTAAAATAGTAATATGCTGATAACTCGCAAAATATTTATGTTGCATCACTGAAACCAATGGTATATTTTGTAAAGATATTCTGACAACACAAAAAATGGTCACCATAGTACTAATGTCACCTACCTTCACGTCAGTGCCGTTTTGAACGTCAAGAAGGAGCCGGGAATTTATACTGATGCTCAAAACTTTTTCGGTAAGTCGAAATAGAATATTGTTTAAGTTTTGGTAATATAGTTATCTTATCGATTTAGTCTTTTTTAATATAATGCAATTGCTAGATTCGTTTTGTCGTCAAGCGTTCTAAAATAAATTAGACTTAGGCAAAGATGGGATAAGTTTGATAAATAAGTAACCTCAACTTTATCTACGGTAGGGTTGTTGCAGTTATATTTTTGAAATTATATAATTTTATTTTTTTTATCATTTAATTTGCCTTATAATGTAATTTTGTCTAATTGGATTTTTTTTTAACAACCAAACGAATACCTAATACATTAGGTAAAGTATTAGGTAAAGTTACTACGTATTACTTTAAAAATTACTTTAATTAAACAGTTGATATATATTATTTTATTTTTAGGTCCACAATGGAAAAACATAGAAGAAAGCCAGGTGCCAGGCGCTACAAAGATTATGAAGATAGCTTACTAAATTTAGCAGTAGATTTGGTAAAAAACAAAAATTTAAATTCATATGAAGCAGAAAAACAGTTTGGGATACCAAGAAAAACAATTTTAAATAAAGTAAAGCTGAAACATATGCGTAAAGTTGGATGTCCTAATAAATTGTCTGAAGAGGAGGAGTCAAGAATTGTGGAAGCGTTGATTCTTTGCGCCAATTATGGCAGTCTTTTAACACGTTCAGAATTGAGAATAATCGTTTATGACTACCTTAAAAAAAATGAAAAATCCGCACTTTTTAATAATAAGATGCCAGGCGAAAAATGGATTAGGAATTTTTTAAATAGGCACAAAAATAAATTAACGACGAGATCGACTCAAAATATTAAGCTTGTACGGGCTACAAAAACTTATAATGAATATAACGAATATTTTGATAACCTAAAAGTAAGTTTAACTAATGCAAAACCAGAGCACATTCTGAACTACGATGAAACTAATTTATCTGATGATCCCAGTAGCCTGAGATGCATTTTTAAAAGAGGTGTTAAGTATCCTAATAAAATTCTCAACAGTACTAAAACTGCAATATCTCTCATGTTCGCGGCCACTGCGTCCGGAAAATTATTTCCTCCATACGTAGTTTATAAGGCAGAAAATCTGTGGAGTAACTGGTGTGAAAAAGGGCCGCCCGGTACAAGATTTAATAAATCGAAATCCGGTTGGTTTGATAATCAAACCTTTGAAGATTGGTTCAATACTATTATAATACCCTGGGCACAAACCTCACCGGAACCCAAAGTAATGATAGGGGACAATTTGTCCTCGCATTTAAACATAAGCATTATTGAGAAATGTCGTGATAACAATATTCGCTTTGTTTTTCTACCACCCAATTCAACTCACGATACCCAACCACTTGATGTCTCATTTTTTAGACCCTTAAAAAGAACGTGGCGCAATATTCTACTCGACTGGAAAGTACGACACCCGTCCAGTAATTCCTTAAACAAAAGTATTTTTCCAGAATTACTAAAATCATTAATTGATTTAATAAAAATTAATCAAATAGAAACAATCAAGAATGGATTCAAGGCCACTGGGATACACCCTTTAAACCCTGAAGAAGTTTTAAGAAAACTACCCGATTACAACGTGGAGAATAGGAAACCAGAGGTTACCTTTAATAATGCTCTTCTCAGTTATTTAAAAGAATCAAGATCTCCCAATAATAACATAAACAGGAAAAGAAATAAAAAAGTCCATATAAAACCAGGGGAATCTGTGTCAACCGAAGACTTTACAACAATACCGAATACAGAAAGATTAGAAGCTAGTTCTTCTTATCAAAATATAAACATTCCTCCAGGTGTGGTTGTGAATTGCGAAGCACCACAGAACTTATACATTTCTAATAACCGCACTTTATTTACAAAGGCATGTGAAAATGACCCTCCAACCTCTTGTGTTCCTGTTGAACCCAGAAAAATATTATCAAATATTTCACTCAGACAACTAGACAAAAGCCAAGGGTCAGATTCAGACAGTATAACTTCATCGTTTTCTTTGCATGAGTCTTTAGAAGATGGCCCATTTGTAGACTCACAGAGTGATACTGAAAGTTTTTATGAAGATAATTTAAATTTCACTGAAGAATATTCCACTGATGACGTTACTGTAGGAAAATATGTACTAGTTAAATTCCTTGCAAGGAAAGTCAATATATACTACATTGGTTTGATTATAAGTCATAATGAAAGCAATGGTACATATTTAACGAAATATCTGAGAAAGAACACCAAGGGAACATTTTCTTGGCCATTAGTGGAAGACATATCCGAGATCACACGTCTAGACATTGAAAAGGTTTTACAAAACCCTAAAGTCGGGCGACGAGGCCAATTAATTTTCAATATAGAGTCTATAATTCCCCTGATAAATATTAAGTAAAATTAGTTAAATTAAATTTTTGCTTACAGCTATTGCCTGTTTATTTGATCATTAAACAATTAAATAAAACCTTTTTCGAACCATTTAGGACAAATTAAGTGGTATTTTTAAAGCCGAGAGCGAAATACTCCGTTTCACTCAAAAATATGGATTGGATGTTTTCTTCATAACTATGTCCATTTCTAAAGAAATGTTACTTATTATAAGTAATAATGTTAATTTTAATAATATTGTTAATGTTAAGTAATAATAATGTATAAGAAATTATTACACTGTGAAAAAAAAAGTCGTTCATTTCTAAATTTGTGACAACCCTATACAAGACTTTGTCAATGTATGAAAATGACCAAAATTTACATCCCAACATTGCCTGGCTTTAATTTAGGCTACTTATGTACATTTTTTCGATTTTTAAATAAACACTAACATGATATAAGAATACAGTTCAATATAGAGTGGAGAGTTTGTGGATTTGTGTATTGTAATACTTTTTAACAACGTAGGTAAAGTTGCGATTTTTCAGCCCAACTTTGCCTGGTATTAAATGTCGTTACAGATCTACTCCTTTAGTAATATAATGTAATATCACCATGATATCCCAAAGACAAGATTTTGAACTTTATTTAGTACATAGCAAAGTTGAAAATAGCTTTTAAATTTCGAAGATATCTTTAAAAAAGCGTAAAACTTAGGCAATGTTGCGGCAGTTTACGGTACCGAATAGACTGTGTTTTATTTTAATCCCGATTTATTGCATTTATTTATAGCATAGTAAAAAAACACAAATATTGTTTTGCTCTACTACAGATAACTTTATACTAAAATCGTTATCAATGCATATGTCAAAGACTTGGTGTTCTTCAGTATTAGTCTCAAATCTGCCGAACAACCAATGACCAGTTGAGCGACGAAAACAAAGAATACATAAAGGACCATGGGCATTCTGCACCAACCCACCAACAACGATGAAACCTATGTCATATGAAAGTTTTTGGATATACTTTATTTCATTTACGGAATACCATTTTCACACTTGATTTGAACTCAGCTGCTATTGTATAAAATAAACTATTCATCAAATGCTTTTATATGACACAGGTTTCAGCACTGTTGAAGAGTTGGTGCAGGCTCCATATAAAAGTGTCCATGGTCCTTTCTCACTAGCTGTTGCACCCGAGTTCAATCGCAATTACTTTATAATGATTTCCGAGGGAACTATGTAATGAATGTCAATAAAAACTACATGTGAATCCAGGACATAGACTATCATTATGTCAAGTTTGAAGCTCGAGGGGTGCTGTTGTTGGTGGTGGTACCAGCGAGTTCGGCGGCCAATCGGGCCACTCGAGCACCCCCACCGGAACTTCGAGCCCCCGCCCCAACTACACGGCTTTCCTCTTGTGACGTTTCTTTCTGTAACTCGAATGCGACTTTTCGGCGTCTGCGGCACTTAAATACATGGATCTGAATCATCAGCCGTGTTTCGAGTGCGTTTCTTTTCCTGTTGTTTTTTTTATCTGAACAAACACATTGGTTTCATGGTGAATATGTGGCACTTCCCCTTTGAACACATTGTACACGCGATTGAGGTACGAATGTAGTTTTTCCTACGCTACGACGGCGTCACTACGCCTGACGCGGTCGCCGTGGTTGCACCTCAGGTGGTTCCACAACGAGCCCAATCACTAATGGGGCCCCTTGAGGGGATCAGCCTGGAACTTTCTGACAGTGGAGCGAAGGAAATCGATGAAGAGGAATGGACTGACCGGAACTTCTTGCTGTCAGAGATTTCGGGCGCCATTATTTGCATTAGTGACGATGACTAATCAATTTTTGACGAGTACACAAACGCGGCGGATTCCGACAAGGCGGCTCGCTCGTCAGAGCCCGCTGGAATCACAGAACCGCGTCCACACCACTCCGACGTATGGATACTCAGAGGACTCGTATGGATACGACGACTATTCCGATGATGGCGCAGAATCCTCCGGCAACGAGTCGTGTTCCCGGATGCGAGCGGCGCGCGAGACGAGGCGGCGCGGAGTTCCCGCCGACCAGCGACTGCCGACGGACAGCAGCGAAGCATCACAAGCCGTATATGGTATATGGCACACAAATCAACGGGGGCTTAATAATTAATAATCAAAAAGAGACAATTTGTTTTGAAGATAAACTTATTTTCATTAACAATAGACTTTACATTCCCAAGTCATTACAAGATTTTATACTGGACAAAATCCATGAATGCCATTTTGGCACGACTAAGACTAAAGCACGGGCAAAAACATTATTTTTTTGGCAAAATATGGGTTCTGATATAAATAGGCTCATTTCAGAATGTATTGTCTGTGCAAAATATTCCAACAATAATGTAAAGGAACCTATTATTATTAAGGAACAACCCGAATTGCCATTCCAGTATATTTCCATAGATATACTTCAGTATGGCAATTGTGATTACCTCACTTTAGTTGATCACTATTCTAAATGAATAGAACTACACAAATTAACCAGTAAAACGGCTGAAGCTACAGTTACAATTTTAAAAACCATTTTGCATCTCATGGTTGTTATTACATTTTTATACCGTGTTTTTTATTTTATATCTACGAAGAGTCGAAAGACTACTAATGTCATCCAAACGAAGTAAAACTGATTCTTCTGCATCAAACAAGAAAAGAAAAACTTTCTTTGTAATGTAAACTCAACGTTATTAAAGATTTCGATCCAACGAAGAGCACATTTCTTCTACAAAACAAGGAATAAAAAAATATTAGTATGCTACGAGGAAATTTTGCGGGAGAAAAAAAATCTTCGAGTCGTCTAACTACTTTGTTAGATTTTATGAACCCTTCTACATCAAAATAACTTCGGTTGGCGATTTTATATTTGTATAATCTAAGATTTTGTTAAACATTTTTTGTCTAAATTATTATTATCTTTAGCTTCCGGTCCCAATTAAAAATAATTTATACATATGTATTTATTTATATGTATGCGAAATTATACCGCGACTTACACGGTTATCGCTCAGTCCCACCTATCGCGTAAGTTCGGGGTATTACTGTATTTAAAAAGTTGATATGATAAATTGAAAAAAAAAGGATATATCAAATAATGAAATAAATATCAAATAATCCGATTTTTTTTTATTATATAAATCCGACCATCAGTTTATACTTATCGATAACATTACTGAATTGATGACACATCACCAGCCACTACCTAATTGAGCGTACAACATGTGACAACAGGAAATTTCGCAAAAAAATTGTGTTGTGTTCGTTGGAAAGTCAACCTTAATGTCACAAGAAATTGCTTTCCGATGGTATTTTTTTTTTATTTTCTGAATTCACATTTATTTATTATTTTAATGAAAATTCTGTGAAATTCTACTTACCGATGGTATGATATGCCACTATCGTGCCACATTTTTGTGCGGCTATCGTGCTTGCTCTCCAATATAGCACAATATGGCATTTTTGTATTTTTTATTTAGATTGTTTTCGTAACAGCACTAAAAGGCAACTGTGGAGCGCGGAGATCCTCTTAATTTGATATTCCGTGGGTTAAGTAACGCAAGCTGTCCGTCTGTCGCTGCGTGCCCCAAGTTGGCACTAAACTCCTACTTCTGTTCAGTACTACTACTGCTCGGTCAGTCTGTTCAGACCTGTGCTATCATCTAATTTTGTTGTGTTATAATCAGTTGGCAAAAGTGTTGAACCGAGTCGAGGGAGGCTGTACGAACACACACAATGGTCGCCGGGCTCGACTAAGTGCGCAAACCTGCCAGTTGAAGATGAGTCAAAGGAGATGTTTCATTTCATCGGCGAATGGTTTCCCATCACCAAATACTAAATTTTACTTGTGAAACGACACGCTTGGTTTCCATAGCATTTCGCAAACTTGCATTGTCTATCCATTTTTATTATGGAGCCTAGGATTCGAAATCACGATCATAGGAATGTATGACGCTTTACCAACAAATATATTGTTTCTAATTGCAGAGGGTGAAATGAATCCAGCAACACTAGACATCGAAAGTGCTGAGAGAATGGAAAGTGAAGATGAAGAAACATTCGGTTTTGACTGTGGACTTTCTTTTTGTTCAATCATTTGATCCACGGGTATGTGTGTACTGCATTCCTTGAATGCCTTCAGTGTATTATTCGACTATTGCATATTATATCTGACATTAACTGGTAAATTTTAGTACACTTGTTTGTGGACTAAACCTGAACCTTGTGATAATAAATAAATAAATTATTAAGATGATAAATGAGATTTATTTCCCTTTTTTGTTGTTCTATTTATAAGTGAGGCGGCAGACGAGCAGTCTCCCTGGTGGTAAGTGGATACTGTCGTTCACAGACATACAAGATACATGTAACTTCAGTCCAAAATGACAAACGTTGGCACGCCCCCGAATTCACTGCCACGTTTGGAGATGTAGGAATGAATTTGTAGTAAGGGTTGGCAAAATGTAAAGGAATTGGATTGGATGGGCCTGTCGCATATCTCACTCATTAACGAAACGTGTACATGCATTGGAGAATGGGATAAAGTGGGAAATGCAGTATCTACATTTTAGTCGGGCATAGTGTAGATGTAATATTTATTGATTAGTAAGTGATTACTATTTTAAATATGTTTCCGGATCCGAAACCTCCCGATCCTCCTGATCCCCCCCAATGAACCGACAGTAATAGACTATTCAAGCATTGATCTCTGTGTCTGTGGGAGAAGCCACACAGGAAGCCAATACATCAAATATTGACTCATCAAACACCCGTGCAGACAGTAGTATCTATTTCTAGGAGAAAACGCCCCTCAGATCAATCTGAGGGTACAACAAATAATAAAAGGTCAGTCCCTGAAGCATCAGTTCCGCTGGTGTACATACATGCCAGTCTGAACGAAGAGCATAGGATTTATGAAAACTATGACAAAGGGACTTACATTGTCTATGTCTCTCAGAAGGAGGAGGATCCTTCGGCAGGAACGGTACTGCGACCAATTAAGTTTGGCCGGTTTCAATGGCCAATAAATTTCAAAGCATTATAAAAGATGGAGTAAAGAGAGTAGGACGCAACAGGATCTCCGTAGAATTTTCCTCTGCAGAAGCAGCGAATAAATTCTTAGAAAGTCGCATTTTAAACATCTGCAAATATATCGTGAAAATACCTACATTCAACGTCACAAGAATGGGCCTAGTCAGGGGAGTTGATACTGACCTGTCAATGGAGGAGTTCGCAGAGTCTGTGACACTCCCTGTTGGCTGTGGTATCTGTTGCATAAATTATAATCTATGCTCTAGAATGATTGTCTATGTTTGTGATTTAGTAGTCTATGGGTTCTCCTGATAAAAGTCGTCTCACGTGCAATGTAACACCGAGTTTTATTTAAACAATTAACTCAGCAGCCCTGCACATATATCTAGCAAATATGTGACAGTTACCCTTAATCGAAGTGTAGAAACTGAGACAGAAGAACCAAATCAATCTGTACAGACCATTCATATTATCGAAATAATTGAATCAACTCAGAATGAAGTTCAGAACATCAATGAAAGTCAGATTCAATTTAACAGAGACGATAGCACGCCCAGTCCTTCAATAATTGATTTCATTTGCCTTGCAGAAACATCTGCAAAAACTCCGACGTTAAACAATAAATCTAGTGATTCTGGATACAAAGCTCAGTGCCTCCTAAGCCAGACAGATGATGGGCGGCAGTCCAAATGTAAGCAAAAACCAAATAACTTCAAGGAGCATTCAGCTGAAGTTTCTGCGGTAACTTCTCCATCTACAGACTGCCCTGACAACAGATCTAGCATCAAGAATCATCAACAGATGAATACTGAGCATGTGTCAGTTCTTCAACTTTCACCCTTTCCTCGCATGAGAGAAAAAAAGGGCGGAAGCAGAATTTCTATGAAGTCGCAAGTGATTACTGCTAGCCCATACAAGCAACAGCTAGAAGAAAAACGGCAACAAGAAGAGCAAAAGAAAAAGCGCAATAAAAAAGTAGTCCCAACGTTGTCATTAGATGCTCAAGCTTCCACATCAGCAGTGAAGAAGAAGAATCCTGCTCCAAAGCTTAAGCAAAAGACTATTTCACTTAAAGACAGAGAAAGACCTTCTTCTTCGAAAACGGAAGATGAAGAATATTTTTGTCCCCTTTGTCAAGAAAAATATGTTGAACCGCTAACCGAGATTGGATTAAATGCTCAGTTTGCGGAAAATGGTGGCACGAACTATGTACGTCTCATGAGAAAGGTGATTTTGTTTGTGATAATTGTTAAAAATTCTACTTCGATGTTTCAAAACTATAATGTTTAATTTAAATAGGTAATAATTACTTTATGACGTTCTTAGTTTATTGATTTCGTTGATTTGTTACTAAGATTATTATTATTCATAGTTTTGTTTGGTACTGTACAGTGTCGACTGTACATGTTTTAGCTTACGTTGCGATCTACTTGAGACCGCGTAATTTATAATAAAACCAACATTTTACCGATCAGTGCATAACTAACACGCGGACGATAAACGTCAACGAAGGAACGGCCAATTATTTTACCTACATAATTTTGTATCTTTAATTATAATAAATCAGTTCAACTTTAACCTAACTTCATTGTTATTTCAACGCACTCCAACACTACAAGCAAGTGTAAGGGCTAACTGGCTCCTACATTTTATGGTCCTTCGAGCCGGATGTGAACCAGGACTGGGAACAAGGCCCAAGGTCTTTGTGTCGTGAATTAACAACTCAACAACTTCAACTTTCAACAAACGTAAACTTCAACTTTAACTCCAACTTTTAACTAACTATCTCAACATGGACAAGCTAAAACTACAGCAATCCTGTTTTGAAAAAATTAAAACTTTGTGTATGAATTACAAAAAGGACAGCACAACTAGAAAAACTGCCGACTACCTTAACAATCGATTAACATCCCTTGACGCCTTATGGGGTGATTTCGAAAACTTGCATTCTGCCCTTGAGGTGGAAATTGAAGATAAGGACATCAACTACTTCTTGGAAGATATTCAGGGAAAAACAAAAGAAATGTATGAGGTAACTAAGTCCGACATACTGAATCGTCTTCATCAACTAACAGAAGACAAAACTTCGGTCAAATTCGACTTGACGGGGCTACTGGACGAAGAACGGAGCGATGACGTCAACATCGTCTCTTTACTTAACAAACAAGAGTGCAACTTTAGAGCCATTGACCGTGCTATGTCGAAAATCGACATTACAACTAACAACGAAAAATGGGAGATGGAAGATAATCTTAACATTCTGAAGTCAAAATGGTCAAGCATCGACAAGTTGCACTGGGAGATTGACGGCGTGCTAAAAGGGTCTCATCAAACATATTACACTACTTTTGTTGACATTGAGATCAAGTACGACTGCATGCGAAAAGAACTCAGCAGCAAAATTTGGTCAACAGTGCACTACCAACAATCGGCACCTAGGATTGAAATTCCCGAATTTTCGGGAAACTACAATCAGTGGATTTCATTCAAAGATCTTTTCATAGAAGCAGTGCACAATAACCCAACGATCAAAAAGGCGCAAAAGATGCAACATCTCAAATCTAAACACGCCGAAAGATTGGTTCAACATCTAACTGTCAACGCTGATAACTATAAATCATGCTGGGATATACTAAATCAACGGTATGATAACCGACGCCTTCAATTCATCTCTTTCATGAATACTATGGTGCAGCTGCCCACTATTCAGCAACCAGACGCTGACAATTTAAAAAAGATGCATGACGTCATAACTGAATGCCTAAGCGGGTTAACTAACATCGGCTTAGAAACAACTACTTGGGATCCGATCATCGTGTACTTAATGACGCAGAAACTTGATACGGCCACTCATAACGACTACGTGAGGGATCTTCAAGATCATAGGGAAATTCCGGTCTTGGGTGACTTCCTATACTTCCTTGAGAGTAAGTTCATGGCTTACGAAACTATGAAACGCAATAAGAAGGACGTCATCAGCCAGCAGAAACCATCATTCGTGAAAACATTCAATAAGGAATACCCTGTCAAGAAACTCAACTTTAACTACAACTTCAACAAAATGAACTCAAACTCAAAAACTTATCATACAACATACGGAAAATGCCCACTTTGCGATGGCGCACACGTGTTGATGCAATGTCAGAAATTGATCGACCTTGATATACCGCATCGGAATACTACTGTTGCGAAACTACAAGTATGCAAAAATTGCTTGTTCAGTCACGGGGACAAGGAATGCAAATCTAACAAAACGTGCAAGGAATGTAACCTGAAACATCATTCATTATTGCACAACTCTATGAAGAAACAAATATCAACTTTTAAAAAATATAACTCAGAGCCAAGACCTTCAACTTCAAATCAACAAACTTCTAATCACTTATCCGCAAATGACATGGAAGTCTTACTAACTACGGTTCCACTTAAACTTCAATCCTTCGACGGAAACTTTATAACCCTGAGGGCGTTACTCGACCAAGGCTCACAAGTAAATCTTATAACTGAGAACGCCGCATAACTACTTAAACTGCCCAGAAAGAAGCTAAACGCAACTGTATCGGGAATAGGAGACTTATCCGGCAACTGCAAAGGGAAAACTCAACTAACATGCAAGTCCTTATATTCCGATTACACATTTCAAGCTGAGGCGTTAATCCTTAACAAAGTTACGAACAACTTGCCCAATACTACATCCAAAAAACTTAACTGGCCGCATTTAGAAAACTTGAAACTAGCTGATCCTGACTATAACGTGTCGCGCTCCGTGGATCTAATTCTCGGGGCAGACGTGTACGCTGACATCATCATGGACGGTGTGCTGAAAGGTGATCAGCAGACTCCCATCGCACAACAAACTCGCTTAGGTTGGATTTTATGTGGAAAACTGATAACCTTAAATTGCCATGTAACTCTGATTAACATGGATGACCTTACGAAGTATTGGGAAAACGAGGACATCACCCAAGACTGCGAGAACAACCCGAAAAACGACGAGTGTGAAGACTACTATCAAATAAACAGTCAAGCGTGGAGCCGATGGAAAATATATCGTGAAAATGCCACTAACTTCAGATTTCGAAGAAAAACTGGGAAACTCGAAACAGATTGCCATCTCGCAATTCCTCCAGCTTGAAAAGAAATTGCAGAGGCAGACTGAACTCGCAAAGATGTACAAAGAATTTATAAAAGAATACTCTGATCTTGAACATATGAAACCTTCGAATTCAACTTCAACTGGTGACTGTTTTCTACCGCATCACGGCGTCCTGAGGGACAACGCTACTACAACCAAACTAAGAGTTGTTTTCAATGCATCTCAAAAAACATCCAGCGGCTATAGTTTGAACAACTTACAAAGAAAAGGTCCTAACCTACAGCAGGACATACAAGCACTACTACTGAAGTGGAGATCTTACAAATATGCGTTCACAGCTGATGTGGAAAAAATGTATCGGTATCTATGGCGTTCCGACCGGCTCTGTAGGTCTACTCTGATCTTACAACACCGAAACTTCGGGCCCGAACGAAGGAAGTGTCTTAACCCTACTCTGACTTTCCTTCGTAGAATCTCGTTATATCGGGCACGACCTCCGAATGATTTGGGGTTTTTAAATAAATGCATATTTTCGTTATATTTCGTGCGTTTTAAATTCTATAGTAATGAATAACATGTTTAATATCATTTTTTACAAATATTACACGAATTTTATATTATTATTTATACACGAAAAACGATGTAGTATATATCGGCATAAATCGGGCGATTCCCACCAAGAAAACATTCACTTCGAATATATCGGGCGAATGAACTTTGTTACATCAAAACCATACTAATGACACAAAAGAACGATGGAAATATTAATTTTGACAGCAGATACTTCGGGTTTTTATGTCAAATTTCACGACAACTAAAGAGTTATCTTTTCATTTTCGTAAGTGTATTTTTTTATTAAAAATTGTATGAAATGTGTACTTTTTTGTATGAAATGTGTGTATTTATAACATTTAATATAATTTAATCATTTCAGTGCAATGGCAGCAAGATTTTTCCTAATTGAGTAGGTATGCTCTTAAGGAGGAGACATTGGCACGCAGGAGACGCAGATGGCACCTCCGAGAGAAGTTCAACCTCAACTTAGTTCCCGACCTTGAGTTTATAGCAAACTATAGACTCAGTCGGGGGCTATTTGAAGAACTGTGCCAAAAGATTGTCCCGTTGTTATGACCAAAAAGGAATGTTCGAGGAATTGATCCAACAACGAAGGTATCGTATAACTATTCTATACACAATCATCATAATCTATTTAAAAATTTATACTATTTAAAATTATTATTGTAAATGAGTAATAGTACTACTACTTTTCAGATACTCACGGCCCTTAATTTTTATGCAAGGGGCAGTTACCAAGGAGCCGTTGGACTAAATGCTGACGCTCCTATGGCTCAACAGACCGTCTCCCGATGCTTGCTGGAGGTGACGAGTGCGTTGAATGCACCTAACATTCTGTCGGAGTACATAAAATTTCCTCAAAATCTTAATGAACGGAACATCATTAAGAGGAAGTAAGTAAACGCCATATTATAGACAAAAATCTTATATTTAATCTGTATGTATTGGTATTAGTTTGACATTATTAACAATGAATTTGTATTTACAGGTTTTTTGACTATTTTGGTTTTCCGGGAGTAATTGGGTACATTGATTGCACCCACATTGCAATAGTAAGTCCCAATGAGAATGAGGAGCGGTTTTTTAACCGGAAACATTTCCATTCACTAAATGTCCAAATAGTACGTAAATAATTTACTATACATTTAAATTAATGTTAACAATTACATAAAGATTTCTACATTACAACAAACTTCTCTTTCAGATAGGTGATTATAAAAATTATATTATAAATGTGAATGCCTCATATGGTGGAGCAACACATGATGCATTTATATGGTCACACGGTGAAATTAAAGGCCATCTGGAAAGTCTTCATGGGGAGACCCTATTGGGTAAGTATGCCATTATTATCACTATCTGTTAGTGTATACATACCTGTAATAGTATCTTACATTAATTAGTTACATAATGACAAATGTAAAAACCATTTAGTTACTATAAAAAGATTATAATTATAAAAGTATTTTTCATTGCAATAACTTCTAAGCTTGTAACAACAGTCTTGTATCACAATATTAAAGTATTTTTTATGGGACTATTAATTACTAAAAATATATATTTTAAAACCAATTTAAGTGGGTGACAAGTCTTTTCATTATAATATTAAAAGAATCCTACATAATGGGTATTTTCTATTAAAACAATAGTTATTAAAATATCTATCTTAAATCTACTAGGAACAATAGTAGGTATTTATCACAATATTGAAAGAATCACATATAACAAGTATTTTCTATTTAAATGATCTTATCTTAAATCAATCACCAACAAGTCTTTTCTGTAAGAATAATAAATAATAAGTATTTTTTTAAATATATAATTCATTGTAAAATCTCAATGGTTTATTTTTGGCAGGTGATTCAGGATCTCCTTTAAGGGAGTATCTGATGAAACCCATAGAAAACGTCAATGAAGACTCTCCAGAAGGACGTTATAATAAAATTCATAAACGTGTTCGCTCCACTATAGAGAACACATTTGGAATTTTAAAGGAACGTGGAGATGTCTGCTAGCCGCAAGAGAGCTTCATTATTGCCCACAAACAGCAGGCAAGATCACTGTTGCCTGCTGTGTTTTACACAACATGTGTATTCGAGCTGGATTGGAGGCTCCGGGGCTCACTGAAGAGGACACCTTAGCCGAACATAACAGACAAGCTTTCGGTGACTCTGAAACCACCTCAGCATTACAAGCGTTACAGAGGGGCCGCATAGTTAGGAACGAATTAGTGCAGGTGCTGGAGAGGAATAGGTGAGATATAGTGACAGCAATTTGGTAATAAAAATTGAAACAAACTTTAATTATCTTTTTTTATATTTTCAGGTACTCAGCAAGGCAATAATTATTTTCAATACTTTTATATTGTGTTCACATTTTTTTTTTTTTATTAAATGTTTTCTAGATATTATTTTTGTTATAATTTACCAACTGAACACAATAAATTTGGAGCATGTGTATCACTAATTAAATCATTGTATAAACCAGGTATGGGCAACCTTTGACATGTTGAGGGCCAAACTTTAGCGTGCAAATACGTTCGCGGGCCGCGTTTAAAAGTACTTAGTGCATTTTAAAGTAGTGATAATATTTTTTGCGATAGATATTAGACATGAAATAATACGACAATGTTATTATAGTACAATTTATTAAAATAACAAAATGAAATTTAAAAAAATGGTACATTATAATTAAATCGTTAAATTTGCAATTGTTACAAACTACGAAAGTTAAATACACCGAAATCAATGAGACACTTGAGCTTGAATTTGGGAAACTAATCCATCGATATTTGGATTAATTCCACTGATACAAAGACGTAAAGAATTTTCCAAATTATCGTCAGTCAGTCTTGTACGATGTGTTGATTTATTAACTTTCATCAATGAAAAAAACTGTTCGCATTTATAAGTACTGCCAAACGCACAAATCAATCTTCTTGCGAATTTTCTAAGCTGCGGAAAATTGTCTTTTTCTAGGTATTTTTTGTAGAAATCGCACAACTCTACGTCTTCAAATTTGGATTTTAGGAGTGAGTTTTCTTGAATCTCGATCAACTCCATTTGTAAGTGTATTGGAGCATTTTGTACATTATATTTTGTAGGAGTAGCAAATAAACTGAAACAGTCTTCCATGTTTTTGAAGTCGCTAAATCTGTTCGAAAATTGTTCCGACAGTAACTTGAGTTCTTCAGCATATTGAGCATAAGCAATATTTTCATATGCAGAGAGCGTGTTGAAATGGTAACTGTTACCAGACAGCATCTGTGACTCCCACAAGCGTAGTTTGATCTGAAACGCTTTCAAATGGCTGTACAAATCATTTACTAACTGTCCTTGTTTTTGAAGTTTCAAATTTAAATCATTCAAATAGCCTGTAAGATCGACCAGAAATGCTAAGTCACATATCCATTTTGGGTCACTTAATTCAGATAGTGGTTTATCTTTTATTTTCATAAAGTCTGCTATCTCATTTCTAAGCTCGTAAAACCGTTTCAACATTTTTCTTTTGCTCAGCCATCTGACTTCACAATAATATGTTACGTCGTTATATTCAGCTGATATTTCATCCAAAAACGCCTTGAACTGACGATGGTTAAGCCCTCGGGATCGAATAAAGTTGATGGTTTTTACTACCACATTCATAACATTCTGGAGTCGAATGGACTTAGAACACAAGTTCTGTTGGTGGATAATGCAATGAAGGACTATCAAATCATCTTTTTGCACATTTAATTCTGTTGCTTTTTCATTCAAAATTCCGATGAAACCTTTACGTAAGCCGACCATAGAAGGTGCACCATCAGTGCATACTCCAATTAATTTTGACCATGGCAAGCCAAAACTTGTGAATACCTTTTGAACTTCAATAAAAATATCCTCTCCAGTAGTGGTTCCTTTTAGCGGCTGTAAAGCAAGCAATTCCTCAGTAACAGTGAACTCCTTATCAACACCTCGAATAAATATAGCCAGTTGAGCTGTGTCAGACAAATCGGTGCTCTCGTCTAATGCTATGGAAAATGATTCAAAACCAGCCATACGGTCAGTCAATGTTGTTTTTATATCATTAGCCATCATTTCTATACGTCGAACAACAGTTCGTCTTGACAAACTAATTTTTTCAAATTCATTTTTCTTTTCAGGACACAAAATACCGCAAACTTCTAACATACACTCCTTGATAAATTCTCCTTCGGCAAATGGTTTTAATGCCTTTGCCAATTTTGAGCTAACTATAAAACTAGCTTTCACAACATTATCAAGTTGTGTTCTTTGTTTATGAAACATTTGTTGCTGTTTTTCCAAATTAGCGGTAAGCTTCTGGATTTTGTCTGTTCTTAATTGTCCTGTCAGTGAGTGCAGCGTAGCATGCTTAGTTGAGTAATGCCTCTTTATATTGAATTCTTTCATTACTGAAATGGATTCATTAACACAGCAAACAAATAGGCTTACCATTGTGCAAGATAAAAAAGAATTCTTCAGTCCATTTTTCTTGAAACTGGCGACCCTCTGTATCTACTTTTCGTTTCTTTCCACCAGACATCATTTTTGTTTACTTTTCGTTCAATAAACTTAATAACAAACTATAGTTAGTAACCACTCAAGATGCACACAAAGTCACAAAGCAAGTTGACGGCTCGAGCAGTTCGCTAGGATATCGCTTGTCCAAGTTATCACCTCGGTAGCTCAAATAGAACTGAACTAACGTTCGGGCCATCCACCCGCTTATATAGGCAAAATGAAGGAATAATCTGGAATAAACTAGTTTAGAATAATTGAGAAGCAATAAATCTTTTGATGTGTCGCCCGTGAGGCGGCAAACCTCAAAGAATTTGATCGAGCAAGCCGAGTGGCGGCGATTATCAAAGAGTGAGGCGGCAAACATCAAAGGATTTGATGTTTGCCGCCTCACTGTCACTCCCGTGAGTATAAGTACCTAATGTAATATTTTTTTAATTGGGTTTTTTCAAAATGTCTCGCGGGCCGGATCATATCTTACAGCGGGCCGGATCCGGCCCGCGGGCCGGATCCGGCCCGCGGGCTGGTTGTTGCCCATATATGGTATAAACAGTCATAATCAAAATATAAAACTATCATAAATAATAGGTATTTTCTATTTAAATGATCTTATCTTACATCAATCACCAACAAGTCTTTTCAGTAACTATATTAAAAGTATAATAAATAACAAGTATTTTTTATTAGAATATTAATTCAGTACTAAAAACAGGTATTTTAAAACAAACTAGTAGGTAACAACAGTCTTGTTCATCACAATATTAAAGTCTTTTTTATTGAACTATTAATTACTAAAACATATATTTTAAAACCAACTAGTGGGTGACAAGTCTTTTCATTATAATATTAAAAGAATCCTCCGTAATGGGTATTTTCTATTAAAACAATAGTTTTTAAAATGTCTATCTTAAATCTACTAGGCACAATAGTATTTATGACAAATCCATAATGTTAAAATGTTTAAATCCATAACCTAGTACTAAATGTTTTATAGTTACTACAATGTACCGTAGTTGTTACAGTTCAAAATAGTGTGCAGGAGGCTAGCCAGTAAACTAACAAATTATATTGAATAATGCAATAGTGTACGGTTTAAAAGACATTATGGTACCTTACTAGAATTCAGTGCCTAGATAATATGGAATGTGGAGTACATGGAAATATGCCATATGTTGGTTGCAAGCTAATGTCTTACAATCGCTTTTAAGTTGTTGTTAAGTCGATACTGACGTCTCTTGTTTTCCGCGATGAGTTTCAGGAAAATGGAAAAGAGGAACGAGACCCATCACAGTCTCGTAACTCCACAACGGGGACGGTCGCGGTCCAGGCGCAGCCAGGCTAGCGTGCGCAGGAGAAGCCGCAGCCGCCATCACCATCGCCGCGAACGCGATGACGAACGACGCCAGCGTCGCAGCGAGCGCCGCGACGCGCCGGTGGCCGGAACGAGCCGGGAGAGGCGCAGCCGCAGCAGGCTGGACACTACCAGGGACACCTGCGAGCGCCGCAGTCGCAGCCACAGCAGGCTGGACACTACCAGTGATATATATGTAAGTACCAATTAGCGCAGGTACTACGAAATGTGATAATATTAAAGTATTATGTTCAATGAGGGTAGCTCAGTTCCGCAATAAATGTTAACTAACAACGAGTGTTTTCTTTGGCTCCTATTTTATTATTTATAAATACTTAAATATCTATCAGTGGCGACGAGTAGGACTTACGTGTGTTCTATCGATATAATTAAAGAATGTCGATCGGAAAAATTGAGCCTTTTAAAATGTCAGTGGATAATTGGACTTTGTACGTCGAGGTTAGAACAATATTTCGTGGTGAATAATGTGAAATCCGAACTAAAAGTGGCTACCTTAATTACCGTAATAGGAAGTGAAACGTATGAATTATTAGTTAATCTTTGTACACCAGAAAAACCGGCTAATAAAACTTTTACGGAGTTAGTCACAATTATGCAAAGTCACTTACAACCCAAACCGAGTACATTGGCAGAAAGGTACAAGTTTAAGCAAAGAATGCAAAGACAAGGGGAATCTATAGCGGAGTACATGGCGGAACTCAAGAAATTGTCTAAGACTTGCATGTTCACCTCGTGCTGTATGAGTACGAGTATAGGGGACCAATTCATCTGTGGTCTGAGCAGTGAGACAATTATGCAGCGACTATTTGCCGAGGAGGATAACACGAAGCTAGAGAAATTGTACAAATTGGCAATTTCGATGGAAGCGGCGGAGACAAATGCAGCATACGTGGAAAAGGACAGAGTAGCAAGTAATAGCAGGGGGAAGACAGCGGAGGAGGCTCCGTGTAACGCGGTGGCGGCCAGAGGCGAGTACCGAGTGACGTCACGCGGCGGCGGCGGCCGCACGTCCTCCTATGTGCGGGCTGGGCCGACCGGGGCTGCTCCGCTGAGACCGCCGCTGACAACGGCTACGCAGTGTAATGTGTGTGGTTCTCGGCACGATACAAAAACGTGCAGATACCGTAATTACGTATGCAAAGTGTGTTTTACGGGGGGACATTTAAAGAAGATGTGTCCACGATTACGCAACAATAAAACGCAAAACACGTTTAACGGTGAAGTACAGGTGATTAATTCGGACGAAGATCAGGATTCTGAGGAGGTAAATTTTAATGTGTTTATGGTAAAAAGTGTTAATAGTTACGAACCGTTCAGGATAACGCTACAAGTAGATAACACGAATTTAAGCATGGAAATAGATACAGGTAGTGCAATATCTTGTATAAGTACCGAATGTTATAAAATATTATTTTCACATTTGCCAATGGAAAAATGTAATTTAATAATGTGCTATTATACGGGCGAAAAAGTCGCTCCGGTAGGTAAGATATCGCCGTTAGTAAGATATAAAGAAATATGTAAGAATTTACCATTATACGTGGTAGACCGAGGTAAAAAGCCGTTGTTAGGAAGACAGTGGTTAGTTAAGTTAAACATTGAAGTACAAATAAAAAATTGTTTTAATAATAGTGTTTCAGAGTCAAAGCTGAATGTACAATCTCTCAGTTCCAGATATTGTAAAGTATTTTCGGACGGACTTGGCCGATACACTGGCGGGGAGGTGAGCTTACGCCTGCGCGCCGACGCGCGGCCCGTGTTCCTGCGCGCGCGACCGCTGGCCTACGCGCTGCGCGAGCCAGTTGAGCGCGCCTTAGATCAGCTGCGGCGGGATGACGTCATTGCGCCAGTCGATACCTCAGACTGGGCTACACCTATTGTACCGGTAATCAAATCAGACGGATCGATTAGGATATGCGGTGACTATAAGTTAACAGTAAATAAATGCCTTGAGGTAGACCGTTTTCCCTTACCACGTATAGAGGACTTATTAACGAAAATTCAAGGGGGTAAAAAATTTACAAAAATTGATTTGTCACAGGCCTATGCGCAGCTATGTTTGTCTGATGAGTCTAGGAAGTATACGGTAATTAACACGCATCGTGGTCTTTTTAAATACAATAGACTAATATATGGATTATCCTCCAGCCCAAGTATTTTCCAAAGAACAGTAGAACAAATATTTTCGGATATACCTAAAGTGGGGGTGTTCCTGGATGACGTTATTTTGACTGGACGGGATGATAAGGAACATCTAGAAATCCTTCATAGAGTTTTACAAAGATTACAAGATTACGGGTTAAAAATAAAAAAAGAAAAATGCACTTTTATGGCGGACTCCGTTATTTATCTGGGCTATAAGATAGACAAGGACGGAATTCATACAAATCCAGATAAAGTTAAAGCAATTGCAAAGGTACCTATACCTAAGACAGGGACAGAAGTAAAAGCATTTTTGGGTATGGTTATGTACTATGGTAAATTTCTAAAAAATACAAGTATGATTTTATGTCCTTTGTACGCACTATTAAAAAAAGGAGCGAAGTTTGAATGGACAGATGAGTGTAATAAATCGTTTTGCAGAGTGAAGGAAATGCTGTTGTCAAGCGAGGTGCTAGCTCACTGTGATCCGGCGCTGCCGCTGGTGCTGACCACGGATGCCAGTAGTGTGGGGGTGGGGGCCGTCATCGCGCACCAAATGCAGGACGGCTCCGAGAGGCCTATCGCCTACGCATCACGAGTATTGAAAGTGGCAGAAAAAGCATACTCACAAATTGATAAAGAGGCGTTGGCGATAATATACGGAGTAAAAAAATTTCATCAATATTTGTATGGGCGAAAATTTTTATTGAAGACGGACCATAAGCCGTTGGTTTCAATATTTGGTCCAAAAACGGGAATATCTACCAGGGCAGCGTCCAGAATGCAGCGGTGGGCTGTGATATTGTCGGGCTACGATTACGACATTGTGTATATCAAGTCAGAAAATAATGCGGCGGATGCATTGTCACGATTACCTTACGAGTCACCAATCAGGAATGGAAAAGAGTATACTTATTTAAATTTTGTTTGTGATAACTTACCACTAACGCACGAGGATATCGAGCAGAAAACAAAAGAAGATGTGCATTTGCGACGGATTGTAACATACATCAAGTCGGGTTGGCCAGGTCATTGCGCTGATATAAATTTACAGCCTTTCTACTCGCGAAGAAATGAGCTTTATACGGATGCTGGCTGCATTATGTGGGGATATAGGGTGGTGATACCTACAGTATTCCGGAAAAGAATGCTAGAAGAGATACACACGGGACACATGGGTATTGTAAAAATGAAATCAATAGCCAGAAGTTATATGTGGTGGCCGGGGATTGATGCCGACATCGAAAGAGTGTAAGGAGTGTCACACGTGTACAATGGAAGCACCAGCACCTCCGCGGGCACCACCGCAACCGTGGCAGTACCCAATAGAACCGTGGTGTAGATTACACATGGATTACCTAGGTCCCGTTAAAGGCAATAATTATTTTGTGTTGATTGATGCTTCAACAAAATGGATAGAAGCTTTTAAAATGAAAGATACAACAACAACAGCAACAATAAGAGTGTTGAGAGAAATTTTTGCGCGATTTGGGTTACCTAGAGAAATTATATTTGATAACGGAACGGTATTTACAAGCGCGGAAATGAGGAACTTTTTGTTGAAGAACGGTATAACACATACTTTTACACCGGCTTACCATCCTGCTTCGAATGGCGCGGCGGAAGGGGCCGTGAAGTTGTGCAAGCGTGCTATAAAGAAAGCAGAAAGAGATGGCTGCGACGTGGAGATCGCTCTGCAAGCATATTTGATGGCATATCGGAACACAGCACATGGTACTACGGGAGAATCACCGGCAATGTTACTGCAGCGGCGTAACCTACGATCGCGCCTCGACTTGCTGCGGGAGGGCGGCGCCCACCGCGCGGGGGAGCGCGCGCGCCACCAGCAGCGGAGGCTCGTGGAGCGCGCCGCCAGCACGGAGAGAGCGTTCACGGTAGGACAGAAGGTATGGGCAAGGAACTTCGGTACAGGGGAGCGATGGGTAAAAGGAACAATCACTAGTCTCGATGGATCACGGACGGTAATAGTGGAGGGGGAAAATGGTGTACGTATGAAAAGGCATTTAGATCAAATAAAAAATTATACTGGTATATCGGGCTTGCCGTATCCTAGTCGGAGGGAGAATGACTTGGTCCAGCAAGAGCAGAGCCGGGAATCCGCGGCTCAGAGCCGACGACAGGCCGCCACGCCACCCCCGCCAGGGTATCGTACTCGTTCCGGTAGATTAGTTAAGCCGATAGTTCGTTTAAATCTTTAATAATATTTTAACGGTAATAAATAAGATAAGATAGATAAATTATAAAATTATAAATTTTAAGATAGTAAGTTAAGTATATTTAAAATTGTTATTTGTATTAGTTCATATCGTAAGTAGTAAATAAGGGTGGAGGTGATATATATGTAAGTACCAATTAGCGCAGGTACTACGAAATGTGATAATATTAAAGTATTATGTTCAATGAGGGTAGCTCAGTTCCGCAATAAATGTTAACTAACAACGAGTGTTTTCTTTGGCTCCTATTTTATTATTTATAAATACTTAAATATCTATCAACCAGGGACAGCCGCGAGCGCCGCAGTCGCAGCCACAGCAGGCTGGACACTACCAGGTACAGTCGCGAGCGCCGCAGTCGCAGCGCCAGCAGGCGTAATGGCAGGCCGCCGGGCAGGCGCGACTGGAAGCGCCAACGTTCCACAAGCATCGATCAACACTCAAGGTCATGTATTCCTACTTTACTACTAACGATTTACTAAACATAATAAAATCTATTAAGGACATTTTACCAACGCAGCCGTCAAACCAAAGCACTATAGTAATCGGTAGAAGCTTAGACAATAAAAACATTATTCCAGAATTCAACCCCTCTGAAAAGAATCAACGCATAGACATATGGCTCAAGAAGGTTAACGTATGTGCGGAGGTGTACGGCTGGGATGAGAAGACTGTTGTCTATTTTTCTGTGCAAAAGCTCAAGGGGTTAGCTAAGACATGGTACGAAAGCCTCAATACAATCAGGCAAAGCAATCAGGCATACAATCAAGCAGGCAAAGTTAGCTTTGCCTGCTACTGAGTGGCAGGCAAAGCTAACGGACGCTTTCCCCTCTGAGCAAGATTATGGTCAACTCATAGAAGACATGTGCAAGCGAAAAAATAGGTCTAATGAGTCAATTGAAATACATTACTACGAAAAGCTAGCATTATTAAATCAGTGCGATATTGTGGGTAGGCGGGCCGTTGATTGCATCATTCACGGCATCAATGATAGAACTATAAGGTCGAGTGCTCGGGCACTATGTTGTGAAGAACCTGATCACCTCTTGAAATTTTTAATGAGCAACAATAAGGAGCTTTCCACACAACCACCATCAACAAAGGACCGTAACATTAGTACAACAGAAGACAGGCGGAGTAATATATCGACTACAAGAGTTAATCCAAACTTATATTGTTACAACTGCAAGGAGAAGGGGCACCCGTTCTCCAGATGCCCAAAGCCTCTGGTCAAGTGCAGCCATTGCAACAAAGTGGGGCATAAACACGAGGCTTGTAAGTTTAAACAGGACACAGTGGCAAAGACCATGCGCATCTCGAGCTCAAATCCATGCGATAAGTTTATAAAATCCGTAAAAGTAAATGGTGTGCCCCTGGAAGCCTTCGTTGACCTGGGCAGCGACGTTACGCTCATAAGGCAATCTGATTTCACAAGTCTTGGAATTAGTCATGATCACACCCCATCTACGATGAAGGGGTTTGGCAATAGCCGTGTGCAATCGGTGGGTTCTGCAAGGCTGACCTTGGAAATCGACGGCGTAGATGCTGCCGTCCCATGTAGGATTGTAGATGATCGGTTTCTGGAAAAACCCATCCTAGTCGGACAATCTTACTCCGAACAATCGCATGTTGTAGTCTATAAAGATGCGAGTAAATTAAAATTCATCCATATCGGTGCCGAGTTACCTAACGTACACGACGAAGACGAACACTTGGAGGGGGTTAGGTTAGCGACTAGCAGTAAAATTTATGGGGCCGTGAGTATTAGAGCAGCGACGGAGGCAATGTTTACTGGCAGTATAGTGCTGAATACCAAAATTGTAGCGAAACCTAACGAGCAATTGTATGGGGTGGTATTTACGAAGTGAAACGTGGTTCTTTTCTTGTGACCATTACGCCGTGTTCGGTGCCTTGTTGCCTTCAAGAAAATTTCGTATTCTCGCGAGGCGAAAAGGTGCGGGTCGTCCACAGGCTCGAGGAGGCGGAGCCTCCTTTGATTGTGGACGAAAAGGCTAGGTTAACCCTAGGAAAACGGCTTGATGAGAGTCAGATACAATTAGGTGAATCTGTCTCTGATAATGATAGGGGTAAACTTATAGAACTCCTTCGACGTTACGAGGACTGTTTTGCACAAGATTTGCTGGATTTAGGTTGCACGAATGCTGCAGAAATGAAGATCGAATTAAGTAGTCAACGTCCAGTAGTCTATAGGCCTTACCGGCTTTCACACCTTGAACGCGAAAAGGTTCGAGAAATGGTGAATGAAATGTTACAAGCAGGTATCATTAGGGAATCCGTCTCCAACTACGCCAGTCCTATTTTTCTTGTGCGAAAAAGGGGTGGCGGTGTACGATTGTGCGTAGATTACAGGCTCCTTAATTCGATGACCGTAAAGGAAAGATATCCTATACCGGTAATAGAAGATGAGATAGCTAGGCTAACGGGACAGGCATGGTTTATCACACTTGACCTAATGTCTGGGTACTATCAGGTACCAATTTCAGAAGAGAATAAGCATTTGACTGCATTCGTCACGCCAGATGGACAATATGAGTACAACCGTATGCCATTTGGGCTGGCAAATGCACCGGCTGTGTTTCAGCGTATGATGAACCAAGTTCTGGGTCCAGCGCGGTTTAACAAAGCTACAGTGTATATCGATGACTTATTAATCTTTGGAAGGGACCCGGATGAGTGCATAGCTCGATTAGAAGTCCTCATGTTATTACGAAACGCTAAATTAAAATTGAATCTACCCAAATGCAGTTTTCTACAAGATGAAATAAATTATCTGGGCTTTGAAGTCAGTTCAGAAGGTGTACGGCCAGGAAAAACAAAAATCCAGAGCGTAGCCGATTTTCCTCGTCCAGAAAATGTGCACGGTGCTCGCCAATTCCTAGGGCTTGTGAGTTATTTCAGAAAGTTTATACAAGGGTTTGCACAGCTGGCTCACCCTATTACTAAGCTACTAAAGAAAAATGGGCCGTGGGAATGGAAGGATGATCAAGAAGAGTCATTTAAGACCCTTAAAGCTAAACTAATAGATAGACCAATTCTTGCCATTTATGACCCGTCTGCAGAAACCGAGCTTCACACGGACGCTAGTAGAATAGGTGTTGGGGGAATTCTTTTGCAGCATCCTCAGGGAAGTGAGGGTTCTTTTCATCCGGTAGCGTACTATAGTCGTCAAACGTCGCCGGAGGAGAAGAACTTTCACTCCTATGAATTGGAAACGTTAGCTGTAATCTGCGCTCTCAAAAAGCTAAGGGTATATCTCTTAGGAAAGCCGTTCAAAATCATCACGGACTGTAGTGCCCTACGGTCTACATTCGTAAAGCGTGATCTGATACCCAGAATCGCAAGGTGGTGGCTAGCACTACAAGAATTCGATTGTTCCATGGAATATAGGGCAGGAACAAAGATGGGGCATGTCGATGCCCTGTCCAGAAATCCTATCAATGACGCGGAAACTCAGTATCCTGAACGATACCCCACAGTGATGGCTATAAGTGACGAAGATTGGCTACTTACCTTACAGTTAGGGGATCCAGAGCTTAGTAGAATACGCGACATTGTCAGCAGCGATCTAGATCCCAAAGGGGTAGAGTACATTAAAGATAATTAGGTTTTGAAAAACAACAAGCTGTTTAGATGT
Organism: Sesia apiformis; assembly: GCA_914767545.1. Taxonomy (NCBI): domain Eukaryota; kingdom Metazoa; phylum Arthropoda; class Insecta; order Lepidoptera; family Sesiidae; genus Sesia; species Sesia apiformis. The sequence goes on from OU611969.1 coordinate 13,691,779, forward strand.
GTAGGAGGCGACAAGGAATCTGTGAGGTGGGTGGTTCCAAAGGGTGCAAGGTGGCAGTTGTGTAAGAGGAACCATGACGATATAGGACATGTCGGTTTCGAAAAGACCTTAGCTCGCATTAAGAAAAACTACTGGTTCGCAAAAATGAAACGATTTGTAAAAAAATACGTAGAGGCCTGTATCGAATGCCAAAAAGGTTGTGAACTCGCGTGAAGGGTTATTACACCCCATAGAAAATATCGGAAGACCTTTTCACACCTTACACATTGATCATCTTGGGCCTTTCGTCAAGTCCAAGAGAGGTCACACACCCATCCTATCAATTGTAGATTCGTTTACAAAGTTCCTATTCATTAAACCGTTCAGGAGTACTAACACTCAAAATGTAATACGGGTGTTAGATGATATTTTTGACACGTTTAGAACTCCCGACCGACTAGTGAGCGATAGAGGTTCTTGTTTTACTTCCCATGCATTCAAGAAGTTCTGTCTTGACCGAGGAATAAATCACATATTGAATGCTGTGGCAAGCCCAAGATCCAATGGTCAAGTTGAACGATACAACAGGACTGTTCTTGATTCATTAACAGCACAGAATCTCAATGGGGACGAAAAAGACTGGGATACTAAATTGGGGAGAGTCCAATGGGGATTCAATAATACGCTACAGAAAACGATAGGTAGATCACCGGCAGAGGTCATGTTTGGTACTGAAATGAATAGTGAGTTAAACCCTGCTTTGAATGAGATAACCCAGAAAACGCGCGAGGTTTCATCCCTAACATCTATTCGTAGTGATGTGAAATACAGAATTGATAAAACTCAAGATGCACAAAAACGATATTATGACCAGGGGAGGCGACCTGCGCGTACATATAGGAAAGGAAATTTGGTCAAAATTACTAAAGTGGTTTTCCAAAATAATGGAAATAGTACAAAGCTCATGCCTTCCTATGAAGGCCCCTTTAGAGTCGTAAAAGTCTTAGGTAAGGATCGATATAAAATAGCCCCAGTCGCAGGGTTTGAAGGGACCAAAAACAAGCGTAAAACGACAGTTGCCGCAGATCGGATGCAACCTTGGATACATATAGCCTTGTTAGAAATTGATAACCAGTCTGATAATGACGCTGAGAATGATGCCAGCAATGAGATTAATTTGTCGAAGTAATGAAATTGATAATTATACTAAGTTTATTTCATATTTAGTAACTATTGGTGTAACTACATTACTGCGGTTTGTGTTGTTTCAGGTCGACATGAAAGGATTCGTGTTTCGACCTGAGACATACTATACATACAGCATATGGTTGATCTGCTAAACCGGTTATATCCTAAGGAAGGAAAGGGTTTACGGATTTATGGTTAATTGTTGGTTGACAAAAAGGATACAATTAGGGTTATTGGATATACGAGGGGCATTCAATGTATTCTCGGTATAGGCATGAAAGAATAAGCAGAAAATTCCGAATAAAATTTATTTTTCAATGTAGTCCCCCATCACCTCAATACACTTATTTGAACGGGAAAGTAACTTTTCAATACCCTCTGAAAAATATTTTTCTTCCTTGTCTGAAAAATGTTCATTAATTGCCGCCTTCAACTCTTCATCGTCGGAGAAATGCTTACCTCGAAGATCTTTTTTAAGGTTGGGGAACAGAAAGTAATCACTAGGGGCTAGGTCCGGGCTGTAGGGTGGATGATTGATTTCTTCAAACCCGCAATCCCGCACAGCAGCCTTGGCAGCGCGCCCTTTGTGAACCGGCACGTTGTCGTGAAGAAGCAATACACCTGCAGTCAATTTTCCGCGTCTTTTTTCTTTGAGGTAGGAGGCAACCTTTAAATTACGTAGGGTGTTTGCGTAAGATGCGGCAGTAATACTTTGACCTTTTTTTGTGTACTCAATCAGTAAGATTCCCTTAGAATCCCAAAACACTGTGTCCATGAGCTTTCCGGCGGATGGGGTGACTTTAAACTTCTTCGGTGGGTCTGTTCCTTTTTTATGCCACTGCATGGACTCTTGCTTACTCTCAGGATCATAGTGATGAACCCACGTTTCATCACCGGTAACGATTCTGTCGAAAATACTATGCCGATTTTCACCACAGAGCTCCAAAAACTTCTTGCAACACTCAACTCGCACTTGTTTCTGAAGCGCCGCGCCGTGAGCATTCGCGGCACCCATCTTGCACTGACCTTTGACAGATTCAGATGCTCATGAAGGATAGTGTGAATGGTACCCACGGATAGCTTAGTCCTTTCTGCTAATATTTTCACTCTCACACGGGCATCTTCTAGTACAAGTTTCTCAACGATTTTGACATTTTCTTCAGTAGCGGCACTAACCGGCCCACCAGCAATACTTTCGTCTTCAATACTTTCTCTACCCCGTTTGAATTCACTAGACCACTTCTGAATAGTAGATAATGAAGGAGCAGAATCTTGGTAAACAGCCACCATTTCTTCGTGAATAACTTTTTGAGCCTTTCCTTGTTTTGTAAGGAATTTTATCACAGCGCGATGCTCGATTTTTTTCAACATTGTCGTATCAGTCATCCTAGTTGCCTTTTCGTAATGATATCACGAATACTAATGGTGACAATTAAATTAAATTTTATATTTATACCCTCAAAGAGTGTCTTTAACTAATGAGATAATTTAATTACCCTCATCATTAGTATATCACCCCGATACCGAGAATACATTGAACGCCCCTCGTAAATTGATGGTTATGTGTTATACTGGAATAAAAGAAGTTATTATAATAAAAGCTCCATCATGCCGAGTGTAAGGTTTCACCAGATGCGTGTATGAGGACATACACGTCGTCAGGATGGTCGAGTGTAAGGTTACATGAATGTCACTAAGTGGGTATTTTAAATTTGTTAGACTGACACACTGGCGGCGATGGGGTTAGGGGGGTTTTGACAGCGGACACGCGATCGGGAATCGCGGGCCGGCTGGATGTGGCAAAAAGGAAGGGAGATATTATAATAAGCTTAGCTCTGTCGATGGTTGCTCAGTTGATTGTTGATTTTTGTGGGAGACATTGGAACGAGATATTATAATAAGTTTAGCTCTGATTGTTGAAACGGTCGATTGTTGATAATAGTAGAAGACATTGAAACGATTGTATTAATTCCTGAAGTTAAATAAAGTTTGTCAACGCTACTCCAGTGTTGGTTATTTCTGAGATACCCTTAAACTAGTATTATATATAAAGAATCTCTTATAAACCGAAGCGACGCGAGGGCGGGCCGCTAGTATTAAAATAATCCTACATAACAAGTATTTTCCATTGAAATAATAATTATTAAAAATTTCAATCTTAAATGAACTTGGAACAACAGTACCGTAAACTGGGGTGACTTTGTGACTGCAGCCTAACTTTGTGACAAGCCCACTTTTTGACATTCAATTTGACATATCTTTGAATCTTAATGTTTTGAACGCACCCAATCATACTTAAAAAAAAAAATAACAAATGTCATTGAGTATTGTTGTAGCTTGCAAGTTTTCATTGTCTATAAAATTTTTTAGTCTGTAGCATATTTTACGTGAAGCAAAATTTTACGTGAAATTGTTTTACGTGCAAACTTTCTTTCGGTGATAAAAAACAAACATTTATTCAGAGTTGCAGGTATGTGTTTCTTATGGTAAATTTTATGCTGAAAACGATGAAACTGATAGTGTTTGTTAAGGTTGATAAGGATAAGTTTTGGATAATGCGTAAACACCGTTATTGACATCTATGTAAAAAATTAGAACATCGTGGTGTAACTTTGTGACAGTGTGACATGTACCGGTAGGGTTACCAGATAGGGGTGGCGTGGCCGGGGAACCTCCTCGTGTGCCCGGGCTGTCGTTGGTTTGTTTGTCCCTCTGGATACGTGCGCAGGGAACGATGGCTCAACGACAGATCCGGGACGGTGCACCCTGGGCAACAGTCAGCGACTTTTCCTTTGTTGGGAGATCTTGGTGGCTGTTGGCTAATATCCTGGCAAAAGGTGAGGAGGCCGAGGCCAATCTAGTCTGTCGCCTCCGAGCCGTTGGCGTGTCTCCGCGTGTCCCTCTGAATGGCTTTGGGATCGGGATTGTTATCCTGATCCTAATTAGTGATAGGGGCGGATTAGGAATTGTATCCTAATCCGCGACAATAGGAGGCTGGGGCCACAGTCGAAAGGCTGTGGGGCGGGTGCTGTACAACCCCGCGAGCATACCGTAGCCCTTCGGGGGCGGGGGTCTTGCCTTCATCGGCAGGACCGCGAGGAGTCCACCTCTATAAAAAAAACCCTAATTCCTGGCGTTGAGGCGCCCCCTTTTGGGGCCTTGCGCGGCGCCGGGATGCTCGATATCGAGCGGCTGAGGGGCATATCAGTCGTGAGTGGCCAACCCTGGGATACCGCCCGAACTCCCAGCGGCATTAGGGTTACCCAGGCACAGGGGGCACTGCCTGGGTGGACTATTTATTTCCGCCATACTCGTGGGATTAACATGGAAACTTCTAAAATAAACAAAACCATGACGAAGAGGTAGGCGCGACATTCGCGGAAGATTCGCGCGCCTATACACGCCTGCTGGCGTGCGGGCAGGGAGTGACGTGGACGGGACTGAGTCGGACTCATCATTTATGTCCGTCGTGTCCCGGACCTTAACAGGGTCCGAGCTTGACCGTTCACGGTCACGAAAGAGAGTTCGGCCAGAGGAGATGGCCGGCACTTCGGATCTGCCCAATCCGAAAAGAAGCCTGGTCGGGAGTGGGCAGTCGGGGGAGGACGATAGAGCAGCGCCACTGGACACCAGGTCGAAGCGCAGCCTCTCGCGCACGGAGGAACTCGCGAGGGAGATGCAGGCTCAGCCGACGGCTGAACTTGGCGTCTGCATTGCCAAAGACCTGGCAACCATAGAGGGGATAGCGGACAGGTCCCGAAACCTGAAAGGCGGGTTCGTCCGCGATCTGCGCATGGCAGCACGGTCGGTCCAGGCCGCGACGGAGGTGCTGGCGCAGCGGTTGCCCGCCGACGCCAATGTGGAAAGGCTCGAGAGGGAGAACGCGGAGCTGCGCTCTCAAATCTCCGGCCTTACCACCAAGGTGGGCAAGCTGGCGGATGAGCTCGGTGCCCTCCGCCGAAAAGAGGAAGTCCCCAGGGCGCCGTCTACTCCCCTACTAATGGACTAATGGACTACTAATGGAGCAGATAGGAGCTCTGATTGAAAGCAAACTGGCGGCTTTCAAGGCGGAGATATTCCCAGACAGGGCCTTACGACCCCTTCTGGCGAAGGCTGCGATCCAAGGGGCCGCCCCTGGCAAGCCGATGCCACCAAGGCAAAAAGGCAGGAAGGCCAATCGAGCGCAGGCACCGCCTCCGCCCGTGGCACAACCGCCGGCGGTACCACCTCAGGTCCCGGAGCCCACGACACCGGCTGCGGAGACCTGGGCGACGGTGGTGAGGAAGAAGGCGAAGAACGCGGCTTCTTCCAAGCCAAAGAAGCCGGCACCGGCCAAGGAGGGAAATGGGGCGAAGATGCCTAAGGCGCAGAAGCTGCCTAGACTCCCGGCATCCGCAGCCATCACCGTCACCCTATGCGGAAGTGATGGCTGCAGCCAAGTACCGAATAAAACTGTCCGAACTGGGCATTGACACAGTTCGGCAGAAAAAGGCGGTAACCGGCGGTTTGGTCCTGGAGCTGTCCGGTCCCGACTGCGCCTCCAAGGCGGATAGCTTGGCCACCAGGATGAGGGAGGCTCTACAAGAGCTCAATATTAAAATCGCTCGCCCTATGAAAATGGCTGAAGTGCGGGTGATGGATATAGATGATGCCGTCACCCCACAGGAGGTGGCGTGTGCAGTCGCCGAGTCGGGGGGTTGCGCGTCGGAGGACGTGAAAGTGGGCGAAATCCGTCGTTCGTCCACCTCTCTGGGATCGGTGTGGGTCCGATGCCCGGCCGCCGCGGTGCGCAAGCTGGCAACAGCAAAACGCATCCGCGTAGGATGGGTGTCCTCGAGGGTCGAGGTGCTGCCAGCACGGCCGCTGCAGTGCTACCGGTGCCTCGAAACGGGGCACGTTAGGAGGCAGTGTCCCAGCACGGTCGACCGAAGCACGAGGTGCTACACGTGCGGCGAGCCCGACCACAGGGCAAGCCAGTGCACCGCGCGGGTGCTGAGGTGTCAGAGGACACCTCGGCCGTCCTGCCGACCACAGGCTCGGCAGCAAGAAATGTGTCCCCCCAAAGGGCAGAAAAAAACGGGGGGCCCCTGCTGCCGTTCAGGCGACAGAGGGCCAGACTAGGGCGATAGCTAGCGGCTCGGGTTACCGCCCGACGACTACGGAGGTGATGGAAACCTCCTCTTCACCCCCTTAAAGGTCTTACAGGGCAATATAAACCACTGCCGCGATGCGCAGAACCTCCTACTGCAATCTATCGCGGAGTGGTCAGTTGACCTGGTTGTCATCGCGGAGCCCTATAGCGTCCCGGACCATCCTCGCTGGTTCGGGAGCGACGGGGCCTCTGTGGCGGTATACTGGGGAGGGGGTGGAAGCGACCCGCCCTGCACCTTACTCGAAAGGGGGCAGGGCTTTGTCGCAGTAGAGTGGGGCCGAGTGGCCGTAGTGGGCTGCTATGTCTCTCCCAACACGTCCCTCGCCGATTACGAGGTGTACCTGGACGAGGTGGCTGGCTGCATTCGCAGATGCCTACCTCGCCCGATGATCGTCCTGGGGGACTTCAACGCTCATTCGAGAGCGTGGGGGAACCACCGGAGCGATCCCAAGGGAGAAACCCTAGAAGAGTGGGCGGCTGGACTGGACCTCCGGCATCTGAACCGGGGGTCGGTAAGCACTTGTGTGCGGTGGCAGGGGGAGTCGATCGTGGATCTCTCATGGGCGACCCCTTCTGTCATAAACACGGTGAGAGGATGGAGGGTTGCAGAGGAGGTGGTCACACTTTCGGACCATCGCCACATCATCTTTGAAGTGGCTCTCCGTCCTCCCGACGGCGGCTGCAGCCGCAAAATAGCAGCCCCCCGCGACGTTGGTCTCTCAAGCGGCTCGACAGAGATATGCTCGTCGCCGCCGCCAGCGGCGGGGCCTGGCCGGAGATGAACTCTGGAGAAGAGGTCTCGCCCGACCCAGAAAGGGAGGCAACCTGGTTCCGGGGCACTATGACGTCGATCTGCGACGCCTCGATGCCCCGTGCCAGCGTTCCCGGACGAAGGGCGGTGTACTGGTGGTCAGAGGAAATCGCGCAGATACGCGAGACCTGCCTGCGGTCCCGACGACAGTACACCAGAGCTCGAAGAAGACGGCGAGCTACAGCCGAAGAGGTGGCCGGAGCCTACGAGGAATATCGAGCGGCTACGAAGGCGCTCCAAATCGCGATCGCGAATGCCAAGTCTCGATCCTGGAGCGAGCTCCTCGAAGGTTTGGACAGGGACCCATGGGGCCGACCGTACAAGACGGTGCTCGGCAAGTTACGCCCGTGGGTCCCCCCGCTGACGGAGACCCTGGACCCGTCCCTGCTGGACGAAGTGGTAGGTACCCTCTTTCCGAGGGTCCAGGAGAGTCCCTCGGTTCCCCCGGTTCCTTCGGACTGGTCCAAGGAGCTGGGAGTGACCGAACAGGAGCTGGATCGAGCTGTCAGCCGCTTGAGAGCTAGGAACATCGCACCGGGCCCCGACGGAATCCCGGGTCGCGCCTGGGTGTTGGCTCTGGCTGCCCTGGGTGATAGGCTGAGGCGGCTGTTTAACAGCTGCTTCCGGACGGGCACATTCCCCATCGGCTGGAAAGAGAGTAGATTGGTCCTCTTGAGGAAGGAAGGCAGGGCCGCAGATTCGCCTTCTGCATACCGACCCATATGTTTGCTGGACGAGGTGGGCAAGTTGTTCGAAAGGACGCTTGCCTTCCGGCTCGGCGAGCATCTGTCGCGCGTAGGTCCCGATCTTGCCGATGGCCAGTATGGCTTCCGGCGGGAGAGATCGACGGTGGACGCGATTCTCTGCGTCCGCTCCTTGTCGGAGCAGACGGTGTCCCGTGGCGGGGTGGCGTTGGCGATAAGTCTCGACATCGTCAATTCGTTTAATTACTTGCCATGGGACGCGATTAGGAGGGCACTCGTACATCATAACGTGCCCACCTATCTGCAGGGCATTGTCGGAGCATACCTGCGCGACAGGTACATCCAGTACGTGGGGCGGGACGGAACACTGCATCGGAGGGAGGTGCTCTGCGGGGTTCCACAGGGGTCCGTCTTGGGTCCACTTTTGTGGAATCTCGCATACGATGCGGTGTTGCGTATCGATCTCCCCGCCGGAGTGAACATCGTCTGCTACGCAGACGACACTCTCGTTTTGACCGGCGGTGACAACTTTGAGAGGACCATCGAGCTCGCCGAGCTCGGGGTGGCAAGCGTTGTCGCTAAAATCCGCGAGTTGGGTCTTCGGATAGCGTCTCACAAAACCGAGGCGCTATGGTTCCACAAACTGCCGAGGACTAGGGAACCACCCGATTCGATTCGCGTAGGTGATACGCAAGTCCGGGTGGGTCGGTACATGAAGTACCTCGGTCTCACCCTGGACGGTCGCTGGGGTTTCGAGGAGCACTTCGAGCGCCTGGTTCCCCGGATCGAGAGGGTAGTGGGTGCTATGCACAGACTGCTGCCCAATCTCGGGGGACCGAGGGAGGAAGTTCGTCGCCTCTACGCGGGGGTCGTACGATCGATGGCCCTCTACGGGGCGCCCGTATGGTCGAACAGGCTGTCGGGGGTCCGACGCTGCAGAGCCAAGTTCAATGGCCTGCAGCGGAAGATGGCCATCAGGATCGTGCGAGGATACCGCACGATATCCTTCGAGGCGGCAACGGTTCTGGCGCGCTTCCCGCCCCTGGACATCCTGGCGGACATGGACGCCAGGGTCCACGACCGGATCCGTGTCGCTCGACGAGGCGGCGGGGACTCGGCGGGGACGCTCGAAGCGCTGAGGCGGCAGGAGCGACGGCGAGCGTTCGAGGTGTGGCGCGAGCGCCTCGCGGAGGAGCGATGCGTGCGCCAACGCGTCGTCGGCGCGATACTGCCTCACCTCGAGACCTGGCTGCGGAGGGAGGGGCGAGTCACCTACAGACTCACCCAGATACTCACCGGACACGGTTGCTTCGGTGAGTATCTGAACAGAATCGGACGCGAGGCGACGGCGCAATGCCACCACTGTAGAGGGGACCGGGATTCCGCTCAGCACACGCTCGAGCAGTGTCCAGCTTGGGACTCTGAGCGGTGGATCCTGGTCCAGGAGATCGGGCAGGACCTGTCCCTGCCGGCACTAGTGTCGGCTATGCTGGTAGGGGAATCGGCGTGGAGGGCCGTGGCCTTCTTCTGCGAAACCGTCCTGGTTCAGAAGGAGGCCGCCGAGCGGGATCGGGAGAAAGCCGATCCCGCTCGGAGACGGAGGCGCCGCACAGTGGGACAGAACCGTGCGTACCGTCTCAAAAATCTGTAACTTTTTTGTTGATTGAAGTAAATCGCTGAAATTTGGTATGTAGTGTCTCCAGAGTACATACAATCCAATAATGAATGTATCATTGTCAAATGTTTAATAAATAATATAAAATAAAATAAAACAAAATAAAAATGTATTATTTTAATATTAAACCATGGTTTGGTTAACTTATTGAATTATAATTTTACAGTTTTATGATATTAATAAACCTATTTTATGTTATTTTATATTACATATGAATCTTACATTTAAATAAATGACAAATATATAATAACCCACTCCAAAAATATGTTTTACAAATAATGTACGAAATTATTTCGATTTAAATAGCTAAGAGGTTCTTAGCTTCCTCTAACAATTTCTTGGATATAGTGACTGATGGTTTTCTGATACTTGATATATAAGGATCTGACGTAAATAGAAGACCATGAAATACGTCTTCGTTTGTTGCGGACCTAGAGCATTTTCTAGCATGATGCAATCTGAATTTTTTGTAATCTTTATTACGCGATTCTTGGGCATCCTCAGATAAATGACCAATGGGCAGAACAGCAAAATGTCTTATTATACTTTCCCCATGTATTAAGATTTTATGTACTGAAGAAGGCATATTATACCACATATATTTTGTTACGTACAGTTGTGCGGTTGCACGAGTATATTCACCAATTTTTTCTGGATTTACAGCAATACCGGATGCCATGGTTTGCAGAATAACATAGAACCTTTTAATAAGTTCCTCGTCAACCCCTGTAATTTCTGAAGCGCAGTAGTAGTTCTCAAAAAAAACGCCGAGCTGTATTGCCGTCATTACTGTTTCCACTTCCTTGTCGGGGCTTATCAACGTGCAATCCCATCCGGCTTCGAAACAAACTTTGTACAAGCTTTTTCTTGTCTTCTTTACTTTTTTTATCTTCCGAAGTTCTCGCAGCCCATTTTTGAAATGAAAGGTTATATGAAATATGTAAAATTAGCTCCATGCACCTGATCCACGCGTGTAACGTAGACAAACCGTATTCGTAAGCATTTATATTATCTGGCTTTGATGCAATCTTCTCCAAATTATTCATTTCACTTGGCTTAGCCCCACACACTGTACATACAGCTCCAGAACTTGTGTCAGTAAGAACTTGTGTAACTTTTCCATCCACCATAGTTAGAAATAGATCGTGACTTATTTCAATTACCTGCGTCTCCTTGTGTATCTTTGATGTTTGCAAATTATTAATTTGACCCCGAATATCACCAACCACTGATCGGGTTTTCTCGGGCGTTTCTTTTGCAAGTTCCATCAGGATTGGTCGGCAATAACGAATAGAAGAACAAGCCGGATTTTGCCAAATTATCTCATGTGTTTCTGTGTCAGTCAGCTTTATTGGTACCAAAGACGCTATAAATAAGTTTGTATCTGAGACTAAGTCACTCTCATCTGTTAAAACTTGTTTATATTCGCTTTGCCCCGATGAACCATCACATCCCCACTTGGTAAACAATTTAAGAGATTTTCTTCTTGGGTTGTAAACATTTTCAATCTTTAAGATGCGAGCACAAGTGTGATCCAGCAAATCTTGTAGATTTACTTTAGCACTTATATCGGTTATTTGAATGCTGGATAGTGGAGGATAACACAGTTTTTTGGCGTTCGTCAGTATATTATATGATGGCAATATGTCGAAGTTTTTGTTAATCAAACTTGCTCGAAGAAATCCGTATTGTGATTTCGAAAGATCTAAATCTGCAAACATACTTAAAGCTTCATCCACCGTAAAATCTGTTCCATTGCGACTTTCATGCAATAATTTTTCCTTCATGATCCTTTTTTCATTTCTTTCACAATTCCGCATCATTGAAACAACAGTAGCTTCTTCGATTTCTCCTTCAGCCCGCAATCCTTGAACGTATGCATTATGTATATACTCGAGTCCATATTCTTGTACCAATTCTGTTAACAATGCACTTAAACGACATCACGAAATTAGGCCACGCCCCCTAATTTCCAGGCAAACGTCGTCAGTAAAGTAGTAATCTAGATTGGGCAAATAGCTATCTTTTACTGAAGCATTTTGCACCCGATAGCCAATGAAAAAATGTGTCATTTTTGTACTTATTCTATTTTGTATTATTTCAATATTATTTCTTTGTTATTGTTTTCGTTATACTTTCTTTATTGTCATTATCACTTTAGTATTCCTTTTGATACAAACTTAGAATAAGCTATTAATTAAGAGTAAATATTAACATTGTATACAATTAAACAGTAAATATTAACTTAGTAAGTAAGTTAATAAGAATAAGTACCCATTGTTCTGCCAATTATGTCTACAAAGTTAATAATGTATAAAATCAAAGTAAAGAACAGAACAATGGGAAAAAATGTATAATTAAGAAATTATGTAAAATCCTGTAGCAGGATCCAGCAGAAACATATTAAAGCATTTTTCTCGCCGGCCTTTTATTCCCCTGAATATCACATGGACATGTACTTGCTACAGGAAAGCTCTGCCAACATTTCCTTATCATTTAGATATGGAAATATCCACCAGTATTGTATAAACAAATAAGGTTGTAAGAAAACCCGCGAAAATTGGCAGATCTTTTAAAAGTGGCAGTAATATACTGTAAAATTGTAAATAAAATATGTAACAATGTAAATAATATGTGTAAAATAATAATAAGAAAAATAAATAAAGACGGTTGAAGGGGGAGGGGTGGTGAAGAGAGACGGGATAACGGTCATTAACGGCTTAACGGAAAAAACCGCCAACGGCTCTCCTTACGGTAACGCCGTAACCCTAATAAGCGGATAGGAAAAAATAGAAAAAACGACAAAAACGACAAAAACGGAAAAGATCAAATACGTCATCAGACGTCTCCTAAGATAGGAACAACGGTTCCAAATACGTCACCAGACGTCTTCTAGAAGAAGCAAGGGAAATCCAATACGTCATCAGACGTCTTCTAAGGAAGGAAATTAAGGGAAATCCACTACGTCTACGGACGTCTTCTATATGAAGCAAAGTCAGCACCGTCTCGAACACCACCGCAAGCCCTAAAGCCAATTAAGAAAATCAACACAAGACCTTTTATTCACGTGATCCCCTCAACCCAGCAGATAGTTCCGGCTCCGCCACTCTACGAGCCCGGTGGATTGAATAGCGCCGTGGAAATTATTTACAACGATATTTACAACAATTTATGGTCCTTCGACCGGCGGATGTTGAGACAGCTTACGTAATACTGTCTCTCATCGCAGGATCCACAAGGGTTCGTCTGTTACCGGCCCGGAGCTACCACGTAGAAGAGGACCACGTCACATCATCAGGAAGCAACTTCGGTGGTGCGCAGCGAGGCGACTGCAACACTGGTGTCTTGGGCTTGAGGCACCAAAAGAAGAAACAAGTCGTCGAACCCTCTCGCTGCCACGTGAGAGGGAAACGCATACCGGTACGTACAGATCCTAGCGGTGTTAACAAAGTGCGTACTCGGGCGTAACTATCCCGTCCGTGAGAGGAGGCCACCGTACGTCGATGCTAAGACATCCCATCTTAGCTCTCGCAGGTACCTCTCATTGACGAGAGATAGGCTCTTTCCCACCCATCCTAAACGAGTCCAATCCTTGCAATCCTGTTCTCGTGTAAAACCTTTACACGAGGGTTACGTTAGGGACAGCTAGGGACCGCTAGGGACAGCTAGGGACAGCTAGGGACCGCTAGGGACCGCTAGGGACAGCTAGGGACCGTTAGGAACGTAGGGAATTAGGGGGCATCGAAATGGACGAAACAAAGAGAACAACCCGGACAGCGGCTGCAGCAATGAAATGCGCAACAGAGGGCGCAACGACATCGGAGTCAACCGCTGGAACGTCCGGATCCACAAATACGTGGAGCAAAGGGACAGATACGTCCATAGAAACGGTCCAAAGGAATGATGTTCCCGAACAGAACGGGAAGGAACAGAATGATGCACAGACGACGGAGAGAACGCAATTAGGCTCAGGTGATACCTTGGTCGATACAAGGTCCACCAGAGGACGATCGACACGCTCAACTGGTAAAAAACGTGCCGAGTTGAAGGCACAGATGGAGCTACACCAACAAGAATTGAAGAAGGCAGAGGCCGCCGCTGCGTTGGCAAGGACTAAATTAGAGTTAGCCCGCCTCGACTCAGAAGAAAAGGCATCCGACGTGGAGGAGGAGCCGGCCGAGAGCGTCGCTCGAGTCGATAATTGGTTACAATCCCACAATACGGCACGGCATTTGGAACCGCCAGAAGATAACAAAGAAGTTACAGAAAAAGTAATGAAAGAACCTGAAGTATCACGTCACACCGAAACTACGACGTTGGCCAGCGCCCTAATGCAGGCCATCAAACAGGTAAGTAAGAATGAAGAAAGAAAGGATCCCCCGAAATATCTGCAGGAGCTGCCGATATTTGACGGCGACCCTAACGAATGGATATCATTCGTAACATATTTCCGCGACACACGGGAATATTTTAGCCAGGTTCAGAATGTAGCCAGGATCAGAAGAGCGTTGAGAGGAAACGCCAGAGAAGCGGTCAAGTCATTGCTATACACGCATACGACTACCGACGTCATAATCGAATCCCTTGAAAGGAGGTTCGGAAGAGCAGACGTACTGGTGCTCAATGAATTAGAAAATGTTAAAAGATTACCCAGAATGGGAGAAAACGGTCGGGATATATACATGTTTGCTAGCAAGATATCAAACTGTATAGCTACCATTAGGGCATTAAATAAACCTCACTTTTTGCACTCACCAGAAATGTCGAAGCAAATCGTGAGTAAAATGAATACTATAGTAAAATATAAGTGGATGGAATATAGGTACAAGTATTCGGGAGACGAACCGGAGCTATGTATCATATCCGCATATTTGAATAAAATGGCCGACCAATATAGTATAATCTACGCAACGGAACATGTCCCCACGGAAAATAAAGTGCGAGCGTTCGAGAAAAAAAAGAAAATAATACACACGGTACGATCCGCAACCGAGGGGAAGAACGGTGAAAGGCACAGCTCTAGAGGTTCATCAAGTAGCGAACCAATGAAATACAACAAATGCGTGTTGTGTAAAGAAAAACACAGTTTGCCGAGTTGCGATAAATTCAAGCAGCTTGGCGTAAGTCAAAGATGGACAATGGCCAAAAAGTTTAGAGTGTGCTTCATGTGTTTGCGGGGCACACACGCAAGAGACAGTTGTCGTACCAGTCCATGTGGCGTAGGCAATTGTAAATTAAAACACCATAGATTGTTGCATCATGACTATCAGAAAGCGAGTGAAAAACAGGATACTGAACCCACTGTCAAGACAGCCATCACAAACGCGGTAAGTACCTCTCAAAGGGCTTACCTGAAGATAATTCCGATTGAGTTGTATGGACCAAAAGGAACGAGAAGTGCACATGCCTTGTTAGACGAGGGCTCAACTATCACTCTGATAGAAGAAGAGATTGCGCAATCGATTGGAGTCACAGGCCCCAAGGAAAGATTGTCCATAGAAAGCGTCGGAGGAAACAAAATGTACGACGCAAACTCACGCAAAATAAAATTAAGTGTGAAAGGAAAGTTCGCAAGGAACATAGAAACAATACGTGCACAAACAATCAAAGAACTGCACTTAACCTCGCAGTCAGTAAATAAAGAAATATTGAAGGGCTGCTCACACTTAAAAGAAATTGAAGATCAAATTGTCTACGAACAAGTCCAGCCAACAGTACTCATCGGTCAGGACAATTGGCATCTCATAGTTTCACGAGACATAAAGTCTAGAGGAACCAACTTACCGGTCGCCTCACTCACACAACTAGGGTGGGTAATGCATGGACGCACAACGAGCACATCCAAACCCGTGAACTTCATTAATTACATGACACAGGAAAAGAAAACGGGCGACACAATGAAAGAACTGTTCGTAGCAGATGACGCCACACGTCAAGTACCCAGTGACTTCGACAAAGACCATCGTTGGTATACGGGTCCGTCATTCTTATACGATTCACCCGAGTCATGGCCAACAGAAAAGAAACGCCTGTCAAATACAAACACGGGAGAAGAAAAGAACAAGACCGTTGCAACACTCCAACCAGTCCAGTCACCATCTCTGCCTAAACCTGAAAGATTTTCGTCATGGACTCGACTACTACGAGCCACGGCAAGAGTCATGCAAGCTGTAGAAAAATTTAAAAATTTCGTAAGCACTCGTATAAATGCAACATTTTGCTATAAAGGAATTACCAGGCGTTATAAAAATAATCCGTCAACCAGCAAAATTAAGCCTTACGAAAAATCGTCTAACTTGTGTCTTACATCGCTTTCTCCGAATTTAATTCGTCAAGCGGAAGAACTATGGATTAAGCAAATACAGAAGGAAAGTTTCGGTAAGGAAATAAATCGTCTTCTAACAGGAAAACCAATAGAAAAGAGCTCTCGGCTTCGTCGACTGTGCATTGTTCTGGACTCGAATAACATCATAAGATTAAATGGCAGATTGCAGGCAGACAACAGCCTATCAAGCGACTACAACACGCCCATAATCCTAGATGGCAAACACCCAGTAGTTCGCTTAATTGTAAAACACGAGCACGAAAAGTTCAATCATGGGAACGATTCGTCGGTAATGAACGAACTAAGACAAAGATACTACATTGTCTCACTTCGAAATACCGTAAGAAAGATTCATAACGAATGTCAGTGGTGCAAAGTAAACAAACAATTACCTAGGAAAGCACCACAGGGCGGTCTGCCAAAGGAAAGATTGACACACCATCAGCCACCGTTCACATGTACGGGGGTGGATTATTTTGGGCCTATGAATATAACAATAGGCAGACGCCATGAGAAAAGATGGGGCGTACTGTTCACATGTATGACTACGCGAGCGGTACATCTAGAACTCGCCGCTTCGCTCTCTGCAGATTCCATGATATTAGCATTAAGAAGACTAATAGCTCGAAGAGGAAAACCTTCTGTCATGTACAGCGACAACGGCACTAACTTTGTCGGCGCAAATAAGGAACTGACAGAAGCATGGAAAGAGAGCCAAAATGCAATAATAAAGGAATCTCAGCAAAGAGACATACAATGGAAGTTCATCCCACCAGGCGCGCCCCACATGGGCGGAACATGGGAAAGATTAGTGAGATCAGTTAAAAACGCGCTGTCGGCGACTCTAAGAGAACGCGCGCCCAGAGAGGAGGTACTCCACACACTGATCCTGGAAGCTGAACACATAGTCAATTCCAGACCACTAACACCTGTAAATCTCGACGACAACGAAGAAGCACTAACACCCAATCACTTCCTAATTGGGCGATCCAGCGGTATGACGTCACCGGGGAAATTCAACGATAATGAATTAGTGGGAAAAACCACCTGGAAAACGGTGCAACGTCTTGCCGACCATTTTTGGGCCAGATGGGTGAAAGAGTACTTACCATCACTACTTCCACGACGTGATAATAGGCAACAAGACTACGTTAATCCAGCAATAGGCGATATCGTACTCATCGTTGATCACACACTACCTCGTTGCACATGGCCACGGGGAGAGGTCGTGCGGGTGCTACCCGGGAAAGATGGTAAGGTCAGAATAGTGGATGTAAAAACCACAGCAGGCGTGATGAGACGACCATCTTCACGTCTAGTAATATTGAATAAAGAAAAGTGCATTGTTCCTTAGTAAGGTGCTAGATTCGCACGAGGGGGAGATTGTTAACAATGCACTTAAACGACATCACGAAATTAGGCCACGCCCCCTAATTTCCAGGCAAACGTCGTCAGTAAAGTAGTAATCTAGATTGGGCAAATAGCTATCTTTTACTGAAGCATTTTGCACCCGATAGCCAATGAAAAAATGTGTCATTTTTGTACTTATTCTATTTTGTATTATTTCAATATTATTTCTTTGTTATTGTTTTCGTTATACTTTCTTTATTGTCATTATCACTTTAGTATTCCTTTTGATACAAACTTAGAATAAGCTATTAATTAAGAGTAAATATTAACATTGTATACAATTAAACAGTAAATATTAACTTAGTAAGTAAGTTAATAAGAATAAGTACCCATTGTTCTGCCAATTATGTCTACAAAGTTAATAATGTATAAAATCAAAGTAAAGAACAGAACAATGGGAAAAAATGTATAATTAAGAAATTATGTAAAATCCTGTAGCAGGATCCAGCAGAAACATATTAAAGCATTTTTCTCGCCGGCCTTTTATTCCCCTGAATATCACATGGACATGTACTTGCTACAGGAAAGCTCTGCCAACATTTCCTTATCATTTAGATATGGAAATATCCACCAGTATTGTATAAACAAATAAGGTTGTAAGAAAACCCGCGAAAATTGGCAGATCTTTTAAAAGTGGCAGTAATATACTGTAAAATTGTAAATAAAATATGTAACAATGTAAATAATATGTGTAAAATAATAATAAGAAAAATAAATAAAGACGGTTGAAGGGGGAGGGGTGGTGAAGAGAGACGGGATAACGGTCATTAACGGCTTAACGGAAAAAACCGCCAACGGCTCTCCTTACGGTAACGCCGTAACCCTAATAAGCGGATAGGAAAAAATAGAAAAAACGACAAAAACGACAAAAACGGAAAAGATCAAATACGTCATCAGACGTCTCCTAAGATAGGAACAACGGTTCCAAATACGTCACCAGACGTCTTCTAGAAGAAGCAAGGGAAATCCAATACGTCATCAGACGTCTTCTAAGGAAGGAAATTAAGGGAAATCCACTACGTCTACGGACGTCTTCTATATGAAGCAAAGTCAGCACCGTCTCGAACACCACCGCAAGCCCTAAAGCCAATTAAGAAAATCAACACAAGACCTTTTATTCACGTGATCCCCTCAACCCAGCAGATAGTTCCGGCTCCGCCACTCTACGAGCCCGGTGGATTGAATAGCGCCGTGGAAATTATTTACAAAGATATATTACAAATTCCATATTCTTTCTTTTTTTCGATTTCTCTGATAGATCTTCATAAGACTTTGGTGGACGTCCACGTTTTTCAGATGTTGTAGGTGTAATATCCATCGGTGCTTCTTCGAATTGTACCTTAAATTCACCGTCTAACCACGATATATTATTACTAAAGAAACGTTCTTTAGTTCGGTTAGATTTGGTCCACCGATCGTTAAACGCTGTTATAAGCGTTTTTTGAATACGTTTCACAATTAATTCACTTTTTTCAGACGACAAATGGTGGTGTTGTTCTAAGTATTTTTGAATATCTTCTGATTTTGTTCCATGGCCAATAAAAAATTCGCATAATACTCGTCGAGGCACAACAAATTCACTCATTTTGTTTTTATTTTTAACTACTTTTTTTTTACCGAGGTTGGTGAAGACTATATTATGTTAAAGCACACTAAAGTACTGGTAAATGACAACGTAAATCAATAACTTTTATACTGAAATTTCGTGTGAAAAAATATTACTATCTAGTGTCATTATCAAGTTCCTAACCACTATCTATGAAGGTGGTTAGTAGTAGGTAGGTACTGATAATGTACACTAACAACTATAACTAGATACCACTTGCTCCCTTTTCCTTCACCGCGATAGAGAAATACATAAACTATATGAGAAACATGTAATTCACACAGTGATAACAAAACATTAACCACATCTGACCGCACGATAAAAAAAATATACTACATACTAATACATTACCCAAAACTCCCACTTTACCTAAAGATTGAGTAAATAGATAATATTGTTTAAGAAAAAAAGGTCAAAAGTGATCTAAATATCCAAAAATCTCATTAATCAGAACTAAAATAATTTTTGGAATATTTTGTATTTTCTCCCCATTAGCCATTTTTAGTTTCATTTCAAGGGGGGCAGATTCGGGCACTCAATTTTTTTTGCCCTACCTTTAACATTAGGTGCTCTATACGATGCTATCAAAATTACGACATGGGCAGACACCGCTAACTGTCAAAAGTCTATGCAAAGTTTCTAATAAGGATAGAATATTAGGTCCTGAAATAAAAATTCTTTACCACCCCAGGTTTCACATAATGGTTCACTTAAATTATTTTTAAATAGAGTACTTCATCACCATTCTAACCATATATCACACTTACAAATTTGCTGGTAAAGTAATGCAAATATGACCATGTAAACTGGTGGAATTGTGTTCTACATAATTGACATAATTTTGAGCGTCAACTTGCAAGCCTTATTCTAATACAAAAAATGAGAAATAGTGTATTTCAACTGCTATATAATATGCATTGAACATTCAGTTAGACATATGCATTAACAAAATATTCAATATAGAACATTACGAAAAGCTATTTTTGAGACGGTACGCACGGTTCTGTCCCACTGTGCGCCGGGGCGGCGGCGACAATCGCCCCGGCCCCTCAGCCCAGTAGTCTAGGGCTTAGAATATAGACACGGCACACCCCTGCCTGTCGTAAGAGGCGACTAAAAGGGGACAACGGGACCGCGGCCGCTCGTAGTGGGGGCTCGGTGCGTCCATTGATGCGGCCCCAGGGACAAGGACGGCAGCGCTTTGTGGACCAGCGCTGCCGTGAACACTGCGAGGGTGTTGGGGATGTTGCGAACACGTATAGTCTCCCCAGAGGACAGTGACAAAGTCGCAGCACTGGAGGGGCACCGGTGCGTTCAGCTGGAGATCCCGGAGCCCCTCTATGCGTGCGTGAGAAGGACCACCGAGGGGGTTTTAGTGGGTAGAAATCCCACATAACCCGACCTTCCCCCCAGAGGGTCGGGTATCTCGTTACAGAAGATTTCCCCCCCGCGAACAAAAAAAAAAAAAAGGCTTACCAGATTAGTCTGACAATTCTAAGATGGTAGAAATCTTAAATTTTGTACTTAATTTAATTAAAGAAAATGTAGATGAACAAAAAATAGTAATTTGATAATCAAAATTCATGTCAGTTTGTCACAAAGTAACCCCCTTACTTGTTATTACTATATGACAATAGCTACAGTATGGTTGTCACAAACCTACACTTACGATCTTTATTTCTTTGCAGAAGTACTCTGAACATGCCTCGAACATACAAAAAAAAGATTGGTGGGCGTACGTACCAGAATTATACACCTGAAACGTTGCAGTGCGCTGTAGAAGAGATTCGAAATAAACAATTAACTTTCCGTGCAGCATCCGAAAAGTACAACATACATCGTAACACTCTATTTAACAAGACGCGGCGGATTCCGACAAGGCGGCTCGCTCGTCAGAGCCCGCTGGAATCACAGAACCGCGTCCACACCACTCCGACGTATGGATACTCAGAGGACTCGTATGGATACGACGACTATTCCGATGATGGCGCAGAATCCTCCGGCAACGAGTCGTGTTCCCGGATGCGAGCGACGCACGAGGCGAGGCGGCGCGGAGTTCCCGCCGACCAGCGACTGCCGACGGACAGCAACGAGGCATCACAAGTCAAACGTCAAACGCATATGTCAAACGCACACAAATTGACCGGGGCCTTGCAGCAGGAAGTGCCCCCCGTTCCACCACCCCCAGCACGCTACTGTCCGCCTCCTGAATCTCGACAAACATTCACGAGGCTAGCAGGTCTTAGCGACGCTAACGAACGGGACGCCATGCAACTGTGGTTCGAGGCGCGATGGGCGAAGTTGGTGCCAAAGGGAGAACCGATAGAACAGCAGGGAAGCGTACCGATTACGCACCGCTGCATTGTCAGACTCCAGCATCGACTCTCGAAACCGGTGTCAGCGGAACAGAAGGTTGCAACCGTCGCTGAGGTGGTGCACATCTCCGCTCAATGCGAAGTACATCAAGCGCTCATGGCTGCCAAAAGAATGAGCGACGCAGATCGCAGCAGCGTGGGTAACTAGCGCGTCAAATTATGAAGCCACATTCACACAAAGAATCCCGCTGTTCAACACAACGCACCGCTTCAGTTGTCTGAAATAGGCTTTAGTCGTAAGTAGCTTCATCTCATTTGCGTTCACTACCCGTATAATTTTAAAGTTGTAGAAAAATAATGTGCAATTTACTTCTCCAGAAGGAATCCGCTTTTAAACAAATTTATTTTCTTTCTTTCTTAAGTTCTTAATTTCTTTACAAATTATTTACTTTATTTGTAAATAATCGTATTTTTGCAAAAAAATATTGATAACCCTAAAGTGAGTGTTATTTATGCAGTACAATGTCGGCAGTCTTATTGTGATTCGTTTCACCATTCTATTTTTATACAATTGTATCGGCAATTACAAATAAACATGGATTAAAGGACCATGGGCATTTTGCATCAACCCAACAACAACAATGAAACCTACGTCATATGAAAGTTTTTGGATATACTGTGGACTACTTTTTCATACTATGGCAGCTAAATTCAAATCAAGTGCGAAAATGGTATTCTGGTACATTTTTTAAAATCAATATTTAAAACGATGATAACAATATTATTTCATTTAAGCATAAATTATGTAGAACAATATTGTTATTTGGTGCAATAATCTGACCTACTAAAAAGACGAAGGAAGTAATAAAAATGAAAAAGTATTAAAAAAAGTATACAAAACTATATTTTTCCAAGATCGTTATTTTTACCTACATCTCATTTCTACTTTCATATACTCTTATTATTGACAATTACAACAATACTTTTTTATCACAACTTGTTTCTTTGTGTCGTTGGGTGGTGGAAGCCGTGAATGGCAAGTTCAAGAATAGGTTTAAATTGCTACGCCAACATTATTAATTTAATAGAGCATTGCCACACATGTTTGTAGATTTTAAGATAGGCTGCTTCCCTTATAAATGCTTTCTATTAGTATGATATTAGTAACACATCATATTATGTGGTATTCATCAAATAACAGGTGCAAAATATACTATTATTATTATTGGTTATGGTGTATTGCAGATGTTACAGTAATGCTAATAAATCTTTATAGAAAAAAAATAATTTTATAAGAATAACTCTCGGGTTAAAGAACAGAGATTCAAAATTAAAATGAAACGGGGGATTCTTATCAAGTTGAAAAGTAGAGGAAGGGAGTTCAGAAATTTTTGAGAGACTTTTGAGTAAAAGAGGGGTCTCCTTATGAGACCAGTAACTACATAGATGAGGACAGTAACTGAGACAATAATCTAAGTCTGAAGTAGCGGATGAGAGGAAAATTATATAATATTGTGTTCGCGCCAATAACATTGGTGCTTTTAGTTTGTAGGGTAATATTATATATTTATTACCCACACATTAAATAACCACTACTACCGACCCTTCTTATACCGCTGCACCTTTCGCGTGCCATCAGTCTAGCGACCGACCCCTCCCGTCACCGATCGATTGTAAATCCCGCGCATTTGGGTGGTCTCCTGGACTCCTGAGTTGGCACACGCTGTGCCCTCTTTCTGTGCCGCGAACGTGAATCTGCTCTGAGCCGCATCGCTGCTTAGTATCGAAAGCCGCTCCAACCAAGTGGAAGGTCAAGAAGAAGCCGAGAAGAAGCGCTACCAGGCTGGGAGCTCCAAGGAAACCGTAAGCTTGGTCGGAAGGCAGCTATTCTCGGCGCATATAAGGTCAGGCTTTCTATTTGGCTTTTTATCACAAACCTATGGATCCGCACGGGGATTAGCGCATGGCTATATCGCTTAGCTGTCGCGTTCTCATTTTTATGGTCCTTCGAGCAGGATTTCTTTTGACCTTCGAGCTGCATTTCCCGCAAATGATTCATTCACGTTTCCACCGCTTTTCTTCACCGTCAGATTTGTTTCCCCTAGCAGAAACCCGCTTTCAAATATAGTGCCCCGCAAAAATACCTACATCAAAAAACGCTATCTCCCTAATTATCTACCCGCTAATAATAATTTATCACAATATTGTCTATTCATTCCGCTTCGCAAAGACTGATTTATATTGATTTCATTAAAGCACATGTTTCTGAATTCGTTTCTACCGTTTTGCGTATCTATTAACATTCCGCCGCGCCGACCGCCATATTAGCTCACCGCTTACCGCGCTGCGGGTAGCAGCCATCAATCAGATCATTTTCTGAAGTTTCTAGTTGATAAAAATACATAAACAAAATGAGTAAGAATAAGGATACGAAAGAAGATAGTATTAATCGCACTGAAATAATACGTTTGAAACTAATAGGCAAACGCGACGCTTTATTCAGCCGCATACAGTCTGTGTTTGATTTATCTTTAAAAGTACCTACAGATGTAATTACTCGCGATAGGTTTTTAGCTAACATGATAACGCTAGAAGTCATAGGAAAGGATTTTAACGATGTTATTGACGAAATTAATTATATCGAGTTATCTTTAAATCCGAAGTATACGGTTAATTATGATCCCATAAATTCATTTGAAGATTTATATTGCCATTGCAAGTAGGTATGTCGCTTCAGAGTGGTCAACTAACAACAAACTAGATACGCGTACCAAAACTCCAAAATCCGTCAGGCTACCGGAATTAGATTTAATTGGGTTTGTTGGTGATCCAATGAAATGGCCAATTTTTTACGAATCATTCAAAGGAGCTATTCACGAAAATCCCGATCTTACAGATCATGAACGCATTCAATATTTAATAAGTAAGCTGTCTGGAAAGGCACTTTCAGTTTGTAATGGAATAATACTAAACACTGACAATTACCGCGACATATGGAAAATGTTAGTAGACAAATACGAGGATAAGCGTAGTCTAGCTTCCGCATATTTGGACAAAATGTTCGATTTTAAATGTTTTAACACCGCGACTTCTAAGAATTTAGACATATTGTTAAACTCGGATCCAATCCGAGGGTGCGACCAATAAAACCACAAGTATGGTGATATAAAATCCACTATATTGGTAAAACACAACACAAAATCATAATTCTCCATTTAAGATGTTTACACAGAAACGAAACCATACCGCGATGCAGAAACGATACAGCGACATCTGTTGGTCTTGACACGAACTAAACCCTTACGATAAAACTAAAGCTATCGCAGATCGCAGTCTGGCTGACCTAACATGGGTATTACAATACCGTGTTCAACACATATTTTTAGACCAATTTTGTACTGCCGTTTCTAGCTTACAATCGCTAAAACTAGGCAACCTACCCGATTTCATAATCTTATATATTTGGCTTTAAAGAAAATCGATCCAGATACTGCACGCTCATTTGAAATGTTTAAAAGAGGTACGTCTATGCCTACGTATGACGACTTTGTTGTATTTTTACGCGAACAGACAAAGATTTTAGAGCGCACTGCCACTCCAGTAGTTAAACGCAACAACAAATCTAATAGTAGGGCTCCCGCTATTAATTCGAAAACTACCGCACATTCCTAGTAACATAACGTAAAGAAACATACAGTTGCAGTAATTGTTTAAGTTTGACTCATAATCATTCCGCATGTAAATCTCAAATTAATTGCCGATTTTGTGGCTGTAAACATCATTCGCTTTTGGGCCGAAAACGGGTTTTTAATGACGACCGTAGGCATCGCGCGCATAGCTCGACCCCGCACGTCATGCGCCCCGCCGCATCGCCGCTGCCGCCGGCCCGCACGTTCTCGCCGCCAACCCGCGCGCCCTCGACGCCGGCCCGCACGTTCTCGCCGCCAACCCGCGCGCCCTCGACGCCGGCCCGCACGTTCTCGCCGCCAGACCGTGCGCCCTCGACGCCGGCCCGCACGTTTTCGCCGCCAACCCGCGCGCCCTCGACGCCGGCCCGCACGTTCTCGCCGCCAACCCGCGCGCCCTCGACGCCGGCCCGCACGTTCTCGCCGCCAACCCGCGCGCCCTCGACGCCGGCCCGCACGTTCTCGCCGCCAGCCCGTGCGCCCTCGACGCGCGGACTTGTTGCCACTGCCACCGCTTGTGGATCAGCTCGCCCGCAGCAAAATATATCGCTATGCAATTTAAATTCCACCGCCCCGCGTAATGAAACGTGTTTACTGGGAACCGTACTGGGAGCCCTGCTGAGCCACATAACATCACTGACGTAATGAGTCCAGATATTTCAACCCGCAGCAGTCGCACGAACACGTCAAAGCGTAAAACTGCCTCGGATTATAGAGATGAGCTTATTGAATGTGAGAGAAAAAAAAATTCGCTAATTGAACAGAAAATGGCATCAAACACCGAACAGCCGGAGAAATGTGACGATTATCATTTCTTTATGAGTCTCCTGCCACAAATGAAACAATTTAGTGAGTTAAAAAAGTTACGCATGCGAAATAAAATTACCCAGGTCATAATAATAGGGGTTAAAGTATGAAATTGCCGTTTTATAGTACCTAATTTATACTTTGTATTGACATAAAACCTTCATGGTGTGAGATTTTCGAGTGAAACTTTTTTCACATGATACCTATGAGGTTCTTGTTTTAATTTAATAGGTCTATAAGTTGAAACCCGCTGTTTGCAATGTGTGATGCTCCAGAAGGAAGCGGCGGAGCGGGCCAGAGAGCGCGAAGCTACTGACCCGCTGCGCCGCAGGCGAACCGGGCGCAGAAGGCGGGATTACGCCCGCCATCTGCCCCCACCCTAAAATGAGCCGGTCGGCGAACGCGGGGAAGTTCGTCGACCAAACCGACAAGGCTCATTATAAAGAACGGCCTTGATGAATGCTTTTCTTCTCATCTCTGGCCCATGAACGCTAGAATAAAAGGTTGGATACCCTATCAAAAAACATCTGACGCTCGGCAAACCCTTAACAATGGAAGTGTACTGACAGCCAATAGAAATATCAACCAGCCCTTTCGTGGTTCATCAGAGTCACAAGGACAATCTACATGTCTTCTATCAAAACGTGCGGGGTCTTAAGACCAAACTACGCATGTGGCGAAACAACTTAGCATCGGCGGGGCATAACATCGTGGCAGTAACAGAAACATTTTTGGATGGTTCTGTCATGGATTCTGAACTGGAATGCGGTGACTGGTGCGTGTTACGCCGCGACAGAAGTACACTGGGTGGTGGAGTTGCTCTCGTTGCGCGATCGCCAATTAATTTGCTTCGACGCAGTGACTTAGAAACTGTGAGTGGTAAAGACTTATGGGCCTGCTTCACGTGGCATAGTCGTTCTTTTTATGTTTGCGTTGTATATATTAAGCCGAGTGCAACAGATAGTGATTATATGCAATGGTTTTGTAAAATAGAAAATTTTATACTTACTTTAAAAGTACCTATTATCATTTTAGGCGACATCAATTTAAACAGTGCCTCAATCACAATCAAAAATTATTATTGTTATTTCTTAAACTATTGTGGCCTAACCGACAAGAACAATGTAAAAAATTTGAATGAAGGTATGCTTGATGTATTGGTGCAGGAGGATGTTAATTTGCGCAATGTTATTGTTACTATAACTGGCGGTATAGTTCCCCCCGACGCGTATCACCCGCCGTTGGATGTAGAGGTTAAAATCGACATAGTTTCTCATAATGCTTTTCTGGAGCCAATTAACATTAGCCCCTTAAAGGACTGGAATTTCAAGATGTGTGATTACGATAAATTTATCGCTATGATATCGGAGTGTTCATGGGGTACGGTTCTGGAAGCTACAGACGTAGATTCTGCTACTGAATGCTTGTATAATATAATTTATAATATTTTCGATGCATGTATACCTAAAAAACGTCGTAAGCAAATAGCATGTAGGCGATATCCTGTCTGGTTTACTAAAGATATTATCAATGATATGAGAATCAAATTAAAGTTGCATGCATCCTGGAAGCGAACTAAATGTAGCACCAAGTACAAACGGTTTTCTGATCTGAGAGCTAACCTTAAGTCTCGTATTGCTATCGCCTATGGGTCATATATAAAGCGTATTGAAAATAGTTTACATTCTGATCCTCGCCAGTTCTGGCGACATATTTCCAGCTTACGGACTAAGGGAGGTTTTAGACCTAATATTATGTACCGTGGCAAATCATTTTCTGGGGCGGAAGCAGCTGAAGCATTTGCGGATTATTTTGCAAGCACGATCCTACCAGATGTACCGTTGCTTGATGCTGAGATGATAAACAGCTTCGATAATAGTTGCAATAGTAACTATATCAACATTCCCCGCTTCTCGCATAGTGACGTAATGTTAGGATTAAATAAACTAAAAGCCAGTTTTTCTCTGGGACCTGATGGGATACCTTCCATCCTTCTTAAACAAGTCAAGAGGCAATTGTGTCGCCCTCTCTGTCACATTTTTAACCTTGCTTTGAATACTGGAAAATAGCCACCTCAATGGAAAATCTCGAGAGTTACTCCGATTCCTAAGAGTTCTAATTCATTGGCGGTCGATGAACACCGGCCCATTGCCATACTATCTTCACCCGCTAAGGTGTTAGAGAAAACTATTCACAAATATGTATATGCACAAGTGAGCAAATATCTGTGCAACGAACAACATGGTTTCAGAAGTAAGAGATCTGTCGAAACTAACTTGCTCACTCTAGTGGAATTTGTTTCTTCTAAGCTGGAGGAAGGTTTCCAGGTTGATGTGCTCTACTTCGATTTCCGGAAGGCGTTTGATAGGGTCAATAATGACGTACTGCTGGCAAAGCTCGCTGCAATAGGTTTTGCTCCAGCCCTTCTCCGTTTAATGTCAAACTATCTACGTGATCGCCAGCAGTATGTCAGGCTTGGTTTATACGATCTGCCCCCTACCACACGCGTTCCGGTGTAAGTCAGGGCTCAATACTCGGCCCTCTTCTATTTTTATTGATGGTAAATGATCTTCCTTCTGTCCTTAAGCATTCACGATGCCTACTGTACGCTGACGATCTGAAGGTCTTCAAAGAAGTGAGGTCAGAAGCGGATTGCATTGCTATCCAGATGGACATAGATGCGATTCCCCAATGGAGTGTGGCCAACAAAATGGAATTCAATGCCACTAAGTGCTTCGCAATGAGTTTCGGTCGAGTGAGGTTTCCAATAAACTATATGATTATAATATTAATGGGACTAGTATAACACGAGCAACCATTATCAAAGATCTGGGAGTCTTATTCGATCGTAAGTTGACATTCCACGACCATATAATCTCTCTAGCAAGGGAGTCTTTTGGGCGGTTGGGTTTTATTTTGCGAAATTCTAAGGACTTCGGTAATCTAGATGTAGTAGGGTTAATTTTTGGGGCTTTAGTGCGCTCCAAACTAGAAAGTGCTGCATGTGTATGGAATCCGCACGAAACTACATACACTCTTCTCTTAGAAAAGGTCCAGAAAGCTTTTCTAAGATACTTATATAAACGTGCATTTGGATATTATCCATACATGTACCCTACTAAATTTATCCTGGGTTGCCTTGGCTACAATTCCTTGGAGGAGCGGCGTAAAAAACAACAACTCACTGTCATGTTGGGGATCATCCGGGGAAAATTCGATGTGCCAGATTTGCATGAGAAACTGTGTCGATTGTTTACTCCTGACAATTACCGCCGTAATAGAAGGCACCAGCTGTTTGCCGTGCCAGCTTGTCGAACATCAGCACGTGCTAACTCGCACGTGCTCCAAGTGTTTTTCAACAAGTTCCACTAATTCAGTATACGTTTTATCCTGTGGTATTTTCGGGAAACAGAGTTCTGATAGCAACGTGACCATGTCAAAACCTATAGGGGAGGGGAGGGCAAGATGAAAGGAGCGGGTAAGATAGAAACTACCTATAAACTCAAAACACGTGACATGTCGCCCGCGTCGTTACGCACACAAAGACACGCGACCATGTTGACTTTACACACGAAGTTCAGTCCGGTTCGCGCCAGCCACTGAAGAGTACTATTGTTTTGTTTAATAGACGTCGTATTATTATAAAAACTAGGATTTTTGCAGTGAAATTGTTTACAAAAGGTAAGAAATATTATTATTTTGTTTTGACAGTAGATATCTACTAGGAATCGACTGTATGAATTGATATCTACCATAAGAAAAAAAAGTAAGGTTACAGATGCGTCGGTATATTATTATTAAAACCGGTGTATGGGCAAGTTGGAAATTTGAATTTTAGGGCAAGATGGAAAAGTTTCTATCTTGCCCGAGTCAAATTATTTTATTTCTTTACTTTATTTCCTCTCTTTAATTGCGCATTTTTTCTTTCTAGATGGTCTTCAAATATAAAAGAAAAACTAAGAGGGGGTCTTGGACGGAAGAAACAATGCAGAAGGCGATGGATGAGGCAAAAGCCACAACAATAAGTGCAGCTTCAAAGAAATATAAAATTCCGATCGGGACTTTACATCGCCACATCAAAAAAGGTGACGCTTCTAAGAAACTAGGTAGGTTTCAGCCTGTTTTCTCAAAGGAGCTTGAGCAGAAGATTTGTGACCTTGCCATTGAACGAGACGCACTATTTTATGGCCTATCAAAAGATAGTCTTCAGGAATTAGCTTATGAGGTGGCAAAATTAAATAACATTCCTAATCCTTTTAAGTGTGAAAAGGCTGGGAGGGCATGGATAGAAGGGTTCATGGAAAGACACCCCCAGCTGACATACCGAACGCCGGAACCCACAGCCCTAGCTCGTTGCTCTGCTTTTAATCGCACTCAGGTGGATCGCTTCTATAATAACCTATCGTCGCCAAATTGCTTGAATGGTCAACCGACCAATTCTATCAAAAACGACTTTTTGATTTTAAAATATAGAAAAAGCAATTACGCGAATTGCAATACATATTATTTTATTTTATTTTAGATGCAACTTGCACTATTTGCAAAAATAAAATATCCTATCTCCGAAACATAAATACAATTTAGTTCTTATTTAGCTTAACTCCATAATTTGGTCAAATGAACCCACCCGAATATCAAGCTCCGTTCTTGTTTGCCTAATATCCATCGGCCAACCAATCACAACGAAGCATTTACCGTGTGACGCGCCGCCATCTTGTTTGCATAACATTCGTTTTGTTTTCGAGTAAGCAGTGTTTATAGACTTAATCTGTGATTAATTACAGTTTTAATAGTTTTTGTGCAATATTGGTGCTTCAAAATGTCAGCAACAACTAAGAAAAATGATTATGAGCAGGCGGAACTGGATTTAGAAAGGTATGTTGGTATTATCTAACTTATTTCTATTTTACATTAACGTTTTTTTCTAGCGACACAGTATACAGGCTGATTGATAATTACGTAGCCCATTTTTTTTTTTGTTTTTGGTTAATCAAGAATATTTCTAAGGTACATTACAAGGGTCGGCAAACCCATCTAGTATGGTTTTAGTTGAATATCTATTTTATTATTATTGTTTGTTAATATGTTTCAGAATCGCGAAAGTTTAAAAAACAGAATGATTCGATTACAGATTACACATTTTCGACAAATATTTTGGTTTTGTTCACTCCCTTTTATGAGTAGTTTGAAAAAAACAAATATGCATATTTTAAATATAAATTATTACATTAAAGTGTATTTTCCCTAAGTAGTGAATGGAACCAGGGAATACATTTTTTCCAAACAAAATTCATTATACACACCCCCTAGGGGTAGTTTTGAAAAAATAAAAAATACGTGTATCATTATTTGTTTTAAGGTTTATTTGTACCGAGTTTTGAGTGAATCGGACCAAGGAATAAAAATTTCCATAGAAACTTATCACCCTATTTAACCCCCTCAGAGGATGATTTTCGAAAATAATATTATTCTTATTCCAGAGCCTACACTATCTACGTTTCAAATTTCATTAAAATCGGTTTAGTAGTTATGGAGATACGTGGTAACAAACCAAACATTCACACACACACACACAGCGGTTTGTATATGCGACTGCTGATCACGAGGTCTCGGGTTCGATCCCCGGGTCGGGCAAAGTGTTACTGGGTTTTTTGTAAGAAATTTCTCAGTAGCAGCCCGGAGTTTGGAAATGTGCCCGGTAGACGGCAATAGGCTCGCCCCCTATTACGTGGGACTTAAACATAGTTGGCAAACAGTGGGTGAGTGCCTACCCCTAACCTCTGCCTACCTCTTCGGGGATACAGGCGTGAAACTATGTTATGATATAAGAAGAATAGTGGGATAGGATAGTGGGATAGAAAAATACATAGGGGTAATCAATATTGTAAATTATGCTTACAGGATAAACACACTAAAGAAAAAGTTATTTACAATAGATTCTGATGGTGAGGAGGATATTATTACAAATACATGTAAAAAAACTGAACAAGAAGAAAAAGCGTACAACATTATAATGACATGCAAAGGAAAATTCTCAGCTAAGCTGCTAAAAAAAGGAGAAAGCCAAGAAGTGAAACAAGATGATGTTACTTCTGAAGAGATCCATCAAAACAATTCGAAAGTTGATCATACAAGAAAGAGAAAGAGACAACCCGAGAAGTGGAAAAAAATATCATCAAAAAGAAAAGAGAGGCAGATGAAGAATATGTAAATATCAAAGGAGACACAAAACAGAAAAGGGTGGAACTGACTGGATGACTGGTCACAAACAGAACTGGATGTGAAGCAACCTGTAATTATAACTGTTCAACAAAAATTTCAGACAGCAAGAGAGAAGATAATATATTGGTTCAATTTTATAGCCTAAATGATGCCCAAAAATATAAATATTACAACGAATACACCACACGAAAGGGAACAGAAAGAAAGAGAACCCAAAAGGAAAATAGTAGAAGGAAATACAGTTATGTTTATTATCTTCCTTGTGAAAATATTAAAGAAAGAGTATGCAAAAAATTCTTTTGTACTACGTTGGTGGACATTTCTGTGAAGAGAATATACCACTTTTACAAAAAAAAGAGTACCATGAATACAAAAAAAAACCCCACTCCCAAAAAGGCCGGTATGTGAAAAAACAAACTGAACCTTCCAAAATCGAAGAAGTCATGCATCATATAAAGTCATTTCCAGTCCAGAAATCACATTACTGTAAAGCTACCGCAAAACGTCAATACCTAGATTCAAGTCTCAGCATTACAAAAATGTACTCTCTTTATGTAGAAATGCATAAAGAGCCAGTCAAAGAGAACATTTATAGAAAAGTTTTTAACGAAAATTTTAATCTAAGTTTTCATCGGCCCAAAAAAGATACTTGCGATATTTGTAGCGAATACAAAGCATTAATAAATCCCGATGACAATCAACAACTCAAATATACGGAACATATGATACGTAAACAAGAAGGCGATGAAGAAAGATCAAGAGATAGGCAGAATGATTCAAAAAATACAAACACAGTTGTCATAACCTTTGATTTAGAGAACATTTTCAGTCTCCCTAAAGCGAACATACCTTGTTTTTATTACACTAGTAAACTAACTGTGTATAACTTGACAGGGCACTGTAATATAGATAATTCTGCTACCAATGCTATTTGGGATGAAACGAAAACCGGGCGAAGTGGAGATGAAATAGCCAGCGCATTGATCAAGATTTTAGTCCGAGTAGTCAAGGATTTGCCTAGCCATATTAGTAAAATTATTCTTTGGTCTGACTCTTGTGTACCACAAAACAAAAATTCACATATGAGTATGGCCTTAATATTTTTTTTTGCAATCTGACCATGCTAAAAATATAATAGAAATAGAGCAAAAATTTTCTGAACCAGGCCACGGAAACATTCAAGAAGTAGACTGTGTTCACAGCGTAATAGAACGCAACTTAAGGCATCAAGAGGTTTATAGTCCTCTTGGATTGATGCGGGCCCTAACAAAAATACAATCAAAAATCAAACTTAATTTTTTGCAAATGCTGGACACGGACTTTCGCTCGTTTCATGATGAGGCAGTAAAACTTGGATTTGGTCAAATACCATACAAAAGAATAAAATCGATAAAGTATAATAAAATGAAATGGAACATAGTAGAGTACAAAACTAGTTTCATTGCAACACCAATATCAACAAACATCAAACAAAACAAAGTGTACGTTTTGAGTGATATAACTCTTAAAAAACCAAAGAACAGCTCTGTAACTCTTAAAAAAATTCAGGATATACGTTCAATGTACAAATTTATGCCGCTGGAAGACAAAAATTTCATGGAAGCCTTAATCAAAAAGGTCATAAAACATAAAGATGTGGAAAGTGTGCTTTCTTCTGGTCAAAACATAAATGGGAGACGAAAAAATAGACTCACAGAAAAACAAGAAAACAAGTCTAAACTCAAAACAACTATTTCAGATAAAGAAAAAACAAGAAAAAAGTAATCATGTTCCTTCTTAAAAACTGTAAATTACTGAAGAAGTTTTACTTCAAATATAACATTTTTTTGAAATTATTGCATTGTCATCGGTCCTGCAAAATTTCAGATTAATCCGACGTTTCGAAGTGCTCAAAAATTGAGTTCAAAGATTCCGTCACATAGATACATACATATCAAGCTAATAAAAGCGTGTTAAAAAGTTTAGTTATGTAGTTATTTAAGTTAGTTTGGTTAACCCTGTAACACACACCTGGGGTCCAATGGACCCCAGGTGTGATATTACTGTAGATGTCTCGGAAAGTATTGATGCTGAAAATCTGAAATTTTTGTAATTCCTCTACTAGCCACCCCCCATACCTGTGGAAGATTTGGGTGATTTACAATTTGTCGTTCAAACGGAAAATAAAAAACAAGATACTTCGGGCATATTTTACACACCTGGGGTCCAAAGGACCCCAGGCTATAACATTGATTGACACATGATGCGACTGCTTTATTTACAGCTTGGACACTCAATTATTGTGAGTGATGCGACCTGTACTATACTTAGGCTGTTATTTTTTTTGTATTTTTTTGGTGTATTTGTTCACTATGTAATCATTAGTTTTACACATTTGTAATTCTTTATATTTTGAAGGTGAACAAAGAGGCCAGGTAGGCCTGTGTTCACTATACACGTTACGTTACGTTACGTTATTATTGTTTACATATTATGCTATCATTGTTTACATGAAAATAAAATGGACGCCTACTGAAAAATGACGCCACTGTCGATGCTGAAAATAATAACAAACCGGAGATAATAGCATACTACAATTCAACAAAATCAGGTGTTGACAATTTGGACCACCTCGTTGGTCTATACTCATGTAAACGTAAGACTCGACGGTGGCCCATGACTCTTTTCTTCAACCTCATCGATACAGCAGCAGTTGCTTCTTATGTTCTTTGGTGCCGCAAACATCAAGAATATCATGCTGGAAAGTCACACAAAAGGCGGCTCTTCCTGATCGAACTGGCACACAGTTTGGTCCACGATCATCTTCTTCGTCGAAAGAGCAACCCCCAGGCTATGCAAGGCGGTGTGAAGCTCGCCTTCAAAGCCATTGGCTTTGACGCACGCCCAGATGCAGTTCTGGCCGCTGTACCACAGACCAGGAAAACTCGCTGCCAAATCTGTCCACGCACAGTTGATCGAAAGACGAAAACGAGGTGCAGTGAATGTGGCAACGCATGCTGCCATGAACACAGTAAACCTGTTTGTGAACTATGTCGTCACTTGTGAAATGCTCTCTCTTTGAAGATACATTAACTGATGCACTGTCATGAAAATGATAGAATAAGTAACATCATTATAATGCTTGTGCGAGTAGTAAAAGTATATACTGTAGACCCTAATGTCGTTTTCAGGACTATGACCTTGTTTTAGCACAATCTATTTAAAGTTATTCCAAACCTTATTCTCTCTATACAATAAATACTATAGTTGGTTCATTTGTTTTCATTTCATGTTAATTAAAACGATAGATAAGTTAATCGGAACCTATGTTAATCGATGGGGTCCAATGGACCCCAGGTATGTAAAATAGGTTGGACCGTAAGGTATGTGTTACAGGGTTAAGTTTATTATTTAGTACCAGCCGGCTATGTTATAAATATATTTTTTGGAAAAAAATATATGTATTTATTTATTTCCATAGCAAATTTAAACGTGTATATTATACTAGCAGCGCCCCGCAGTTTCACCCGCGTGGTAGAGGAAAATGGTGATGATTATGAAAAGTAGCCTATGTCCAGGTAATAAACTATCTGTATGCTAAATTTCATTAAAATCCGTTCAGCCGTTTCTGCTTGATTGAGTAAAAAACACAAAATTTTACATATTTTAATATATTAAATAGGTCACAGATTACAATAACATTGAACATGCTGTATAGTGTGTAATGATGTTGGTTTGGACAAACAAGCACTGAACTCTCTAATAATTTTAATGGACTATGTCCTAGTCATTATGGTCTATGTCCAGTGTCATAACTTTGTCAAAGACATTTTGTCCAACCTCCACTATTAAGTGAAAAAATATCAGTTTATGCTTATCATATTATAATACGATATCGATAAATATAATAATATATATCACATCATTTCTAAATCATCAGAAGTTTTAATAGATATCTTTTACTAACAATATCAAACGAAAAAAACCTGTCCTGTAAAATTTGGTCACAGGTTGATTGGCCATTCAAGCACTAAGTCAACGCTATGGGATGTTATTTCCCAATACCAGTTTCTGACAAGACCGGACGATATATATAATATTGACGAGACTGGTGTCAAGACTAACGCTTCCCGACCTCCTCGAGTAATTTCGACAAAAGGCAAGTAGGGGTTATTGCTACAGCAGAAAAGGGGCAACTACCACAGTGATCTGTACTTGCAGTGCTACGGGTCGCTTTATTCCACCTTGTTTTATATTTGGGCAAAGGAAGAGAATGAATGAACGCCTATTGGACGGAGCCCCCAACGGCTCCCAAGCTTGGTGCTCTGATTCTGGCTGGATAAATAACAATACTTTTAACAACTGGTTACAAATATTTATCGAAAAAACGAGACCATCAGCAGACAGACCAGTTTTATTGATTCTAGACAACCACACTACTCATCAGAACCTAAAAGCTTTAAATTTAGCACGAGAAAAATATGTGATTATGGTCAGCATTCCTCCACACACAAGCCACAAGCTGCAATCACTAGATGTGTCAGTCTACCGTTCATTTAAAGTGGCTTTTGAGCAAACCATTGACACATTCCAAAAGAATCATCCTGGGAGAAGAGTAACCCAGTTCGACATCGCCAGCCTTGTTTGCACTGCATACGAAAAAAGTGCTACTGTGCAAAATGCCACCAGCGGTTTTAGGAAGACTGGAATTTTTCCATATAACAGAAATTTATTTACCGATTTAGATTTTGCTCCAGCCTCCGTTTATGAAAACGCTCCAATAAATGGAAATGTTGCTGTGACTGATACGGGAGACAAAAATGCCGATACAGATAAAACAAAGAATTCAATCATAAACAGTGACAATGTTGCAGTGACAGAAGACTGTGAAACCGCAAGTGTTGCTATGACTGTCGAAAGAGATGACGTTCTCGAAAAAGAAGAAAACGCAGACACTGACATATTAAAAGTAGCACAGAATGAAGAAAGGCGTTCTGATTCTGGTGTCATTGACATTAGTTTGGAACAGCCATCTACATCATACATGATTTCTTCAAAGAAAATACTTCCTTCACCTAAAGTTACGCCGACAATAAAAAAGCGAAACATTTCAATGAACCATACATTGTTCTTACAATAAATGCGACACCAAATAACTTCTTTAGGATAGTTATTTTAGTAAAAATACTTGGACGACGAAAAATTCAATAATTTGAATAACTGTCATAATATTCTTTTACTCATCAAAGTCTGTTTGTCTTTGGAAAGATAGCGTTGTTCATAGTTTTTACTCACTAATTGATTTTAAAATGATTTAATAATTTGAATCACTGAGTTAGTTCTAAATAAAATAAACTTTAATAGGTTTTTAACTTTAATAATGATGGCTAAATTCGAAGTTGCAGATTGCGTGATTTTTTAAAGGCAAAAGAGTTGTATCCAGAGCCATAAACGGTAAATGTGTAATGTTCCTAAGACTTTAACACTATTTGTTATTCCCATGCTAATTATTCATTGTCTGCACAATCACATGGACTCGGATTCTATTTGTATTTGTACGAAGTAATGACTATTTAGTTATATTTAAGTGAGCATATTCAGTCAGATAATGTATTTGTTGTAGCTAATAGTTAATAACGATGTTCTAAGTCCGTTCTACTGACGACAAATTGTTTGTATATCATTAAGACAAAAGATAGCAAGATGTCCTATAAAAATAGTCTTCAACCCTAGATGAGTTAGTCCTGTTCAAGAGTCTTTTGGAGACAGTCTTATGGGATAGTCCTTAGGAAGTGTCCTAAAGAAACGATTCATCCTCATACTTCTGTAAGTCGCATACTGTGTTATTATAATACTGTTATATTAACTTAGGGTTATAGTATTATTGTCAACCTACTCTTAACGTTCGTTCAATAAATAAGACTTTTACTTATAACTCAGCTGTTCTCATTAGAAAAACCCCTTTACTGACAGCTGACTGACAAACGTTTTTTTTACATTTGTAATGTACGGACATTACAAATGTAAAAAAAACGTTTGTTCACTGCCCTGAATGTGAGTGGGTATTGTTCCGAGTTCTATACGTTTTTTCTGTTTCCTTTAATTATCTACAACTGCTTTTTGTTTTTTGTTTTTGGACATTTGCTTTGCGATATGGTTAGACTTATTCTTGGAACGACGACTTCTGCGTGAAATCACGGACTTTGTTTTTGCTTACGATTGGATTTCTTTCTCAAGGAACAATCAGAAGGTAACAATTTAATCTATTATTCCTTTAAAACGTTATAAACAGATACACAGAATCACTTAGAGATGCTATGGATAAATCCGAGAATAATATACAGAAAGTGTAAAATTATTACGTGGTATTTTTAGGTTATAATGAGTGAGCCGCAACCCAGTACATCAGGGTCGGGGATTCCTCCGCCCGCCAAATAACGAAAAATACACCTGACCATGAGGGGAAAAAAAATTATAGTGAATATTTATAATTATTTAGAAAAATCCTCTCCTACATACCCATCCAAAATGGAGTTATATAAAATAATTTCAGAAATTATGAAGGTGTCTCAGCATGTTATGAAGTTACGAGATGTTTGAAACATTATGGAGAAACTCAAGAAATACCACAGCCAAAAGTATTTATAACTTCTTTAAATTACCTGCCGTGTGAGATTTAATGACCTAATTTTTGTATTAAATATAAAAACATCTTTAATTCATTTTACTTATCAAGTTATGTTATTGTTTGGTTTTTATTAACTAATTCACCTTCTAGGAGAGACCTTCAAATCGAGCAATAATTGCAAATTTAGATGAATTTACTTTATCTGCAATACGTAGAAAAGTTTATCAACTTTACTTTGATGGGGATTTGCCTACAATTGAAAAAAATATGACGGCAGTCAATGAGGACGACAGTCTACCTACATTTACCTATACAACTATGTATAGAATATTGAAGAAGTTTAATTTTTCATACTCAAAACGATCTTGAAAAAGTATTTTTCATTACTCATACTCTGAAAGTAGGTCCGAAGTGCCTGTGGAGCGAAGTGAAAATAGCCCAATACACCTTAGGGTGAGCGTTATTCACCCAAGAATCCCTGGATACTGAGGAAACTCAAGTATCCCAGAAAATATCAAATATGAAAATACCCGGAAAAAACATTTCACTAACTATAAGGTGTAGGCTACTTTCCTACACAGTACATCACACAATAATTGCCAGCTGGTCGATGTCCTGAATCGATATCTCTTATCGACCTGTACCGCAGCACTAATCGCCGCGGCGCAAGCGCACCGACCACTTTGGTCAGGTGAAAGTCAGCGCCAGTCAAGACTCACTCGCGACGCGGAGCGCACGCAACTCGCGGCGATGATTCACAATTATTATACGTTCCTAATATACGTACCTATATAACAAGGTTGTTTATTACTCGTCCCTCGACGCACACCATCAATCCATACATCCTCAACTGGTGACCCCGACGTGATCGAACATGGAAAAGGAATTATTTCGAGACGCTCAAGGCCCGTCGGCCACGCCCAGCACTAGCGATGGGAACATGTCGATAAGCAATATCGACGTTTTAAAGGTAGGCGTACGAGTGCCACCATTTTGGCCAGAGGAGCCAGAGATTTGGTTTGCCCAAGTCGAGGGCCAATTCGCTATATCTGGAATCACCAGCGATTTCACAAAATTTAATTATGTGATCGGCCACCTCGACAATCAGCACTCCAGGGAAGTTAAAGACATTATTGTCAGTCCGGCCGCAACCAACAAGTAAGAAAAACTTAAGACGGAATTAATTTCTTAATTGGCTGAGTAAGCTCTTGGCTGAGCCTCTTGGCTGAGTGCGTCCAATGAGAAGAAAATGAAACAGCTAAGAACTAGATGCACGAAGAACTAGGAGACCGAAAACCGTCTCAATTTCTCCGCCACCTTAAGAGTTTCGCAGGTGCGGAAGTTCCAGACGACTTTTTGAAGACCATTTGGACAAGTCGCCTCCCGCATGGATCCAGACGGTACTCGCAAGTCAACCAGCTGCAGCTTCCCCCGAAGACTTAGCGGATTTAGCTGATAGAGTGAATGATCTCGCTTCATCAACACCAAACGTCGTCGCAGTAAGTAATACAGTGCCCAGTTCACTCCTTAGCGAGCTCACAAAGGAAGTAGCCGAACTCCGGAAGCAGTTCCAGCAGCTGGCGTCGTCAAATAGAAACACCAGATCCCGCTCACGCTTGACCACTCAAGGCAAACGCAATACTTCGAGGCAGCGATCTCAATCCAGTTACCGAAAATTTCCACTTTGTTGGTATCATCACAAATTTGGAAAAAGCGCCAACACGTGCATCCCCCCCTGTGATTTCAAGACGTCGGAAAACTACAAGGGCGGTCGGTAATGGCGGCTGACGATTGCCCTTCACCTTCCACTGGTCGCCTGTTCATCACCGACCGATCTTCGAAGACCCAGTTCCTGGTCGACACCGGCAGCGACCTCTGCGTCTTCCCACGGTCGGCGATACATGACCGTCGTACCCGGACTGAATACAATTTGTGTGCGGCGAATGGAACCAATATCGCTACTTACGGCTATGTGAACTTAGATTTAGATTTTGGCTTGCGTAGAAATTTTGTGTGGCGTTTTGTAGTAGCAGACGTAACTAAACCAATAATAGGTGTCGATTTTTTAAATTTTTACAACCTTGTAGTTGATTGTCGCAGTAAGCGCTCAATTGATAATTTAACTTCTGTGTCGATTAGTGCTGCGGTACAGGTCGATAAGAGATATCGATTCAGGACATCGACCAGCTGGCAATTATTGTGTGATGTACTGTGTGTTTAGTATTTCATTCTAAATTGTATTATCTGTTTCATTCTCTCTCTCTCTCTCTCTGTATGGTTACTTTTAAAATAAAGACGTGTTTGAAGTGGTTCTGCAGTTTTAATTATAAAACTCAAGATAAAAGGCAAGTGATCATTAATTTAATAATATAAAAGTGATTGCCTGAGTGCCGCAGTGTAATAAAACTATAAATAAATACATATACGTACAATAATTCCCAAACATTCTGGTCCAGTTTCGAGCCAAATAATTATTTGAAGACGCCATTTTGCAGCGTTTACGCAAGAAACCAAATTCGTATCGGCTGAATACTACTAGCGCCAAGTCACAGCGGCGAATAAAGGACTGCTTTATCGACACGTGCTGTAAATTTCCATACAAAGTAGAGCCGTCTAGCGGTGAGTAGCTGCAGACAGGTGCAAAATATTAATACAAACTTCCGCTACACGTCACGTTATTGTTCTCTCGAAGAAAAATAGAATACAACACGGCGCAGACGCCATTACAGCGACTAGATAGTAATAATTTTACTATCACAACACTTCCAATACGGGATAGCATGGCTCAAATGTCAAAGTTAATAAGGCAGAGGAGTAACTTAAAAGCAAAATTAGCAAGGATACATAAATTTTTAGAATCAGAAAATGTTACGCAATTGGAACACGAGGTACAGCTACGCTACAACGACATCGATACCATCTGGTCGAATTTTGAGGATATCCAAAGCCAAATAGAGGAACTCAAGGATGATGAGGAGGACGATGAAGAAAGGAGTTCATTTGAAGCAAAATATTATTCGGCAAAGGCGCGGATGAAAGCCATCCTAGACACGCAGTCGACAAGTGAGGATACAAAGCCACAGTGCGAAACACAAGTTTCAGGTGTTAAGTTACCTAAATTGGAATTGCCTAAGTTCGGTGGGGACATTCGGCAGTGGCCTGCATACAAGAACATATTCTATGCGACTGTGGACAAAGCGGATATACCAACAGTGAGTAAACTGCAGTACCGTAAAAAGGGGTGAATAGAAATTCAGGGGTGAATAGAGAAAAAATCAGGAAAGTTCTTTTAACACAGTTTCCAGATCTTTGGTATATAAAAAAAACTACTAAATTTTCAATTTATTAAAACTACAACATTTTTTAGATTGAAAAGGTAACACTAATTTGCAATGAAGTTAGGCAAA
Organism: Sesia apiformis; assembly: GCA_914767545.1. Taxonomy (NCBI): domain Eukaryota; kingdom Metazoa; phylum Arthropoda; class Insecta; order Lepidoptera; family Sesiidae; genus Sesia; species Sesia apiformis. The sequence goes on from OU611969.1 coordinate 13,733,673, forward strand.
GGTAAAAAAATTGACGTTTAAATGTTACCTGTCGTTTGGTGTTCATTTGAGCTCTTCAAAACTTGGTGTTTATTTATTAGAAAAACGGATTTTTGTATGAATAAAAGTGGATTAAATCATTCCATAGTTCTTCCGGATTAAGCTTCATACAAAAGTAAGTACAATTATGATTACATTTAGTGATATGGGTGAAATGAGTAAATAAAGTAGATTTCCACTTGGGTCCGAGGTTAATAGAAACTGAAGAGGGGCGAATAGATATGCAATATGGGGTCAATAGATATGTCATATGGGGTTAATAGAAACGGGAAGGGCTGGATAGAAACAAGAAAGGGGTGATTAGAAAAATAGCTACTAGGGTTGTCACAAACCTAGTTATATAGTTGTTACTTACTTTCTTTACATATGTACTTATTCAAATGTATTTTTGCTGAAGGTACAAATCAACATGCCACGTAAATATATACCTGATCCAAGAGGTAAAAAATACAAGAAATACGACGAGAATGTAATAAAGGAAGCAGTAGAAGAGTACAGGACTCATAAAATATCACTAAAGGCAGTAGCTGAAAAGTATAAAATTGATAAGTCAGTATTATATAGGCACAGTACAAGAACTATGAGAAAACATGGAGGACAGACAGTTTTGTCGGAAGAAACCGAGGAGTACATAATAAAATATATAAACATATGTGCCGACTGGGGTTACCCTTTGGATTCGTTGGATTTGAGATTTCTTATTAAGTATTACTTAGATAAATTAGGCAGGACAGAACTGAAGTTTAAAAATAATTTACCAGGTCCAGATTTTGTAGCAGGTTTTCTCAAAAGGCATAAAGATAAAATCTCACAAAGAAATTGCCAAAACATAAAAAAGAACAGGGCAGCAGTCTCACCGGATTCAATTGAAGACTACTTCAAAGAATTAGAAGTTTCTTTATCGGACATTGAACCAGGAAATATACTTAATTATGATGAAACCAATTTAACGGACGATCCAGGTCGCAAAAAAATAATTACAAAACGTGGAACAAAATACCCTGAGAGGGTGATGAACCACTCAAAGGCCTCAATTTCAGTAATGATATCCGCTACCGCTGACGGGGCGTTGTTGCCACCGTATGTAGTATACAAGGCCCAAAACCTTTATGACACATGGACTGAAAAGATTTAAAATCAAAGAAGAAAGGAGTTCACGCGAATAAGATAAAAATTGTTGCTAACGAAGAATTATCGGACATTACTATGAGAAGTAAAGTAGTAACTTTAAATAAATGCAGAAAAATATCTGCAAAAACTCGTCTAAAGGTTTCAGAGACAAGGTTCGTTGAAGATCAACCTAGTACGAGTACAAGTGATTCGCAAACTATTTCCACACGGCGGCCATTATATTACAGAAATGAAGCTGACATTATTAGAGATTTAATGGATGATAATGTGTAGGTAGGTAAGTTTAGAGAACACCTAGATATTTTATCCTTTTTAGAGGTATATTTAATATGTCGCAGAGAGGTGATTAAGACTGGTTTAAAATTATATATATAGGTGGTACCTAAAAAATAATAAACTACCTTGTACAAATAATAAAATGTTGATTGAAATATGAATAAATGTGTTACGTTTATTAATTACCTATGGATAATAAATAAATATATAAATATAATAGCCACATGATGGGCCACTTGTACGTCTACTGTTGGAAATTTACATAGATGGTACCTATATCAATGTTCAGCAGTGGATGTTAATTCCGAACGAACATAATGACATACCCACAAAGTAAATCAATAGGTAATTTCTAAATTTGGTAGTAAAAAGTGTGCCAGCCCTAGCAATTTTTTCTATTAACCCCGTAAGTCGTTTTTATTGACCCCAAGTCCAGGCTAAATAGAAAACACTAATATTTTTGCATTTTGTGCTAAAATTAAAGAAAAAAAACAGTTTTATAAATTTTGGAAATGTAAACTAACCCTTGACTCATAAAATAACTATATTTTGAGTGACTTAACAAGCCGAAAATAATATGAAAATCAAAGCCAATGTTCAAAAATGTGCCTATTCACCCCTTTTTACGGTACTTAAAGTCCACGCTCCATGGGGAAGCTGCTGGATTAATCTCATCGCTATTAATTACAGAAGAAAATTACCCAAAAGCGTTAACCACACTGTGTCAAAGGTATGAGAATAAAACAATTATTGTAAATCACCATTTAAAATCCATTGTAAACTGCGATACAATAACCAAGCTTAACCTTAAAGACTTTCTAAACACATTCCAGCAAAGTATAGATTCCCTGCAAGCTGTTCAATTGCCAGTCGACAGTTGGGATGCCCTGCTAGTGTTTTTAATTTCTCAAAAACTTGATAATTCATTGCGTGCTGCTTGGGAATTGAATCGTAAAGACAATACCTTCGCTACATTGAGTGAACTTCTTGAGTTTTTAAATTTGAGAAGGACTGCATTTGAATTACTAGGTGTCAAACAAACTACAGTCAAGAGTTCATATATCTCTAATGTAAAATCTAACCTTTCATGTGTTATGTGTCAAAAAGATCATTTTTTACAGAATTGTCCTACCTTTCTTGAATTATCAGTGCCTGATCGCATACAATTTGTTAGAAGTAAATCTCTTTGTTTCAATTGTTTCAAGGTATTTAGAAATAAGCATAAATGCTCAAAGTTTAGGTGCCGATTCTGTCACGGCTTTCACAATTCCTTGATTCATGATAACTCAAGGCAAAAGCACTCAGCAGTTCATTCAGAACCATCTACGCTGGCTACTAATACTAATAAAAGTATTCTCAATACTAACAATAGTACATCACAACAGCCACATGTAACGCCTGCGGCTGTACTTACATCTACCAATAACCAAAGGGACACCATGGCTAGCTCTGGATCAAGATACCTGGCCTATATCTACATCTATACCTGAGGTTGATACATCTAAACAAAGCAAACAAGAAAGGGTAGTTCACACTGCCCACAAAGATTCAAATCCTAGTAGCTCTTCCTATTTTTATGATTTATTCTGCAAACATTCAAATTTCACAAGGTTAATAAGAACAATTGCATACATGTTTAGATTTATTCACAACACATGGAACAAATTCAATAAAATTACATCACACTTAAGTGTCTCCGAGCTTGAAAAGGCGCATAAATTTGTCATCAGTACAACACAATTACATTCCTTTCATAAAGAGATTCTTTACTTACAGTCCGCTCACAACAACATACAACATTCAAATAGCATCAAGGATGTGGTAGACATACAGTCAAATACATCAAAATCACACCACATATCTCAGGCATTAAAGTCAAGTCCTATTCGAAAATTAAATCCCTTCATAGATGAAAATCAGCTGATTCGTGTAGAGGGACGTATACAACATTCAGATATACCATACAACCATGCCCAATATGCCCATCCTATTATTCTCCCAACTAAAGATCACATTACAACACTCATAGTACAGCACTATCACTTAAAAATGTTACATTCTGGCATTCAAAGCACGTTACACAACATCAGACTGAAATACTGGCCCATTAATGGTAGGAATGAGGTAAAAAAGGTAATACACACTTGTGTAAGGTGCATTAGGTTTGGGGGGCGAGTTTGTGGGCAGCAAATGGCGAGCCTACCTCCTCCCAGAGTCACCTTGACTCGTGCATTCCAGCATGTCGGTGTGGATTTCAGTGGTGCTATATCTATACGCAGTTCAATGGGTAGAAATTGTAAATATTCAAAGGGATACATATGTCTGTTTATATGCTTGGCCACTCGAGCCATACACTTAGAACTGGTAACTGATCTCAGTGCTCATGCTTATATTGGTGCTCTAAGACGTTTAATTTTTAGACGTTCAATTCCAATTTGTCTGTACACAGATAATGCTTCAAATTTTCGGGGTTCTAGGTCAGAACTTCATGACCTTTATAAGATGTTTAAAAATGATGACTCCTATAGTAAAATTGTAGATTTTTATACTTCAAATAGTATAGATCATAAGTTTACCATACCATTAGCCAGCCACATGGGAGGAATATATGAAAGCGGGATAAAATCAGTAAAAATGTTACTAAAAAGGCATCTTTCTAGCACTAAACTGACATATGAATTGTTATATACTGTTCTAGTTCAGATTGAAGGGATACTGAACTCCAGACCCCTCAGTCCAATAACAGATTTTCCTAACGATGTTACTTGCTTAACTCCTGCTCATTTCCTTGTAGGCGTTCCTATAACGGATTTACCTGAGCCTAACATGTTAGATTATAAGGAATCTAGGCTTAATGTCTACCAAAGAATTATACAAGTAAAACAAAGATTTTGGAAAGAATTTTATTGTAATTACTTGTCTGAACTTCAAACTAGAAACAAATGGCTGGAACCTAGGGCTAATTTTGCGGATAGGGGATTTAGTTATTATTAAAGAGGATATAACTCCTCCTACATGTTGGCCTCTTGGTAGAGTCATTTCTGTAAACACAAATAAAACTGATAATTTAGTCAGGTCTGTGGTTGTACGTACCTCTGGAAAGGAGCACATCAGACCGATACACAAATTGATTAAGTTATTAAAAACGGATACAGAAGTTGCTCTTCAAAAGCAACATAAGTAAAATAAAACACATATTATTTGTTATGTGATATGCTAATGATTACATTCTATGTCTACAAAGTTGTTTTAATTATAACTGTCTAAATATTAAGAATTTAACTTTCAAGCAACTGTTTGTTCTACAATGTTTATACAATTTGCTATAAAAACTATTTAATAATTAACTATTAAGGTAAATTCAAAGTACTTAGTCTATGTAAGTTTATGTATTGCTACCACTTAGCTTCATTTGTGTATAGCAAATTGTAATAGACATATTGTACGTACTCATAATACTAACCATAATTATAGTGTTTGCAACCTTTTAAAGTACTTTTGACTTGTAATAGCCTTCTGCTACCAGGTTGCTACTTACCTAGGGGCGAGAATGTTTAGTATTTCATTCTAAATTGTATTATCTGTTTCATTCTCTCTCTCTCTCTCTCTGTATGGTTACTTTTACAATAAAGACGTGTTTGAAGTGGTTCTGCAGTTTTAATTATAAAACTCAAGATAAAAGGCAAGTGATCATTAATTTAATAATATAAAAGTGATTGCCTGAGTGCCGCAGTGTAATAAAACTATAAATAAATACATATACGTACAATAATTCCCAAACACTGTGTAGGAAAGTAGCCTACAAATAATTGCTCTAATGTCACCATAAACTTTAAATAAATATCTCACCAAAGTTGTTGATTTATGAAATAAAATTCATTCATTTTTTATTTTGCTAATTAGTAGTTTTATTTTTAATTTCCTTGTATTCGTAATGAAAAGCACAGTGTTTACCTAGGGGTTCAGGGCTTATTTAGTCCCTCGACCTATTGGCGCCCTCGCTGCGCTCGGGCACCAAACCCAGTCTCGGGACTGAAATAAGTCACTTTCACCCCTAGGGTAACAATGTACTATTACTGAACAGACCCGACTTACAAGTCTGGCGCGTGAACTATTTTTAATTGCTTATAGTGTCCCATGAGTTGCGAAAATAAAATAATATTTAAAATAATATGTTTTGAGTTACCTATTTTTATAGACTTGATATTGTTTAATTTCAATGCATTTTTCTAATGTTTATATTTGTAAATTAGAATTTCTTTTTTGTTCTAACTTGGGCACAGCTGCAATTATGTCTGGATGGACAATGATATTAAAAGTAACAGACAGGCATTTTTGAGGAGCCTCTCAACTGGGCTTAAAAATCCTCAGAAAGGGAAGAGGCTCATTATCACCCACATAGGAAACGAGGATGGATTTCTCGAAGGTGGGGAATGGATATTTGAAGCGAAGAAGTCGGATGGGGACTATCACGGGGAAATGGACGCTCATAATTTTGAAAAATGATAAGCCTTAAAACTGTTTTGTTACTGTGAGAATAATGAGCTGTTAAACTCGGATCCAATCCGAGGGTGCGACCAATAAAACCACAAGTATGGTGATATAAAATCCACTATATTGGTAAAACACAACACAACATCAAAATTCTCCATTTAATATGTTTACACAGAAACGAAACCATACCGTGATGCAGAAACGATACAGCGACATCTGTTGGTCTTGATACGAACTAAACCCTTACGATAAAACTAAAACTAATTAAAATTAAGTTTAAAAAAAAAAGAAAAAGAAAATATTTCAATATTGAATTTTGTTGATTAATAATGTTGTTAATTATTAATATATTGGGCTAGTTTAAGGTTACATTAATCATTTTTTTTAAGATCTGAAGGTAACTTGTTAAATAGTTGTGCTCCTTCGTAGTTAATCATATGCTTGCCATAATTTGTTATCCTTTTATTTCAGGTTTCAAAAAATTTTGGACAAAATTCACCCGGGGTCTGTAATTGTCATGGATAATGCCCCTTACTATTCTCGCCAACTCGAACATGTGCCTAATATGAGCTGGAGTAAAGACGCTATACAAGAATGGCTACGTAGCAAAGATATAGCTTTTGAAACAAACGAAATAAAAGCACTGTTGCTCACAAAATTCGATAAAGAAAGTTATAAAACAAAATATGTCGACGATCTCGCCGCATCGAAAGGAATAACTGTGCTGCGCCTTCCTCCATATCACTGTGAGCTTAACCCAATTGAACTCATTTGGGCACAGGTAAAGTCCTATGTAGGAAGAAAAAACAAATCATTTAAAATGGCAGAGGTTAAAATATTGCTAAAAGAAGGTTTGGCGAGAATCGAGGCTGAACAATGGGCTAAATGCGTCGGTCACGTTCAAAAGGAAGAGGAACAGATGAAAACATTAGACGGAATTATGGATGTGGCTAGCGACGCTGTAACAAAGCCTTTTATAATAACTGTGACCGGTGACACATCGAGTGATGATGACTCTGACACAAGCGAGTGACGCGCGGCGCATCGTCAAGCTGCCACAAGACCGCGCAGGTGCCATGGCCCTGAAGGTTATTTAACAATTAATTGAATTGATTAGTTTCTAAAAGAATCTAATTTAGTACTTTTTTTTAAAGAGCCTTGCCCTAAGTTTTGAAATATTGTACAAGCCCTTTTATTAATTTTATTTATGTACTAAAAGCCTAAAATATTACAACGTATGTTAATGCAAATTAGGCCGTAATAATTCTTTGTATAATAATGTATCGTGATCGTGTAACATGATTGTGCGATGGTTATTTTAGACATTCCCATTAAACATTTGGACAAAAGTGAAACCTGATTCCATAGAAAAAAATCGATACGTACATAAAAAGTCTAGAATAATAGGTTCTACCTTGATTTGATTTGCTTAACAATTATTTTAGACTAATTAAAATACTTAGGGTGAAGCAGTGAACAGTGAACTATATCTCAATGATCAATGCTCGATCACTCACTTTGACATCAGTATAGGTACAGTCCGCGAGGCCTAAGCTGAGCTTTGCATTTGTGTGAGTGTACATAGATAAAGTCGTATTTTTAATTAGACGAAGCCAACTGACAGTAGCTAATGTCACTTTGTAAAATAATGTTGCCATATTTAAAGTAATAGTGATGCGTTCAGTTCTCGTTCAATCAGATGAATGAACAATGAGTGTGAATAGTTAATCATTTCAAACTATAAAAGAATATTATTTCTATTTTATTATTATTATTATTATACTATATAAAGCTGAATTCCGTATATATATAAAGCTCGATTACCACTCACTGACTGACTGACTCACTGACATAATTGTTCTCCCAGTTCCCCCCTGGTGGGTGAGAAACTTTGAATGAGAAAGTAAACTTTCGGGGTCGGTGAGCACCAGAAAAATCCGACTTCTTCGAGTTGACCATACCTGATGAAAAATTTGAACGGCCAACTCAAACGGTAACACCTGCGCGGGGGGTGCTCGACCAAATGTCATAGGGAACCGCCGGCAGACGCCAGCGGGCGTCGCGAAAATTTGAATTTCGAACGTCCAGCGTCGCCTCCATACAAAATGAAATCGCTCGTATTTTTGAAACGGTAAGAGGTAAGTGGGAGGTGCTCGACCAAATGTCATTGAGGAAGGTGTAAGCTTTTTCGTGGTTGCAAAATTTTTTCAAAATGGCCGATTCAAGATAGCGGCCGATTTTCAAGTTTGTCCGAGGGGGGTGGAAATCGGCATCCGGGGGGTCGCGGGGGCCCCGATTGAGAATTTCGGGTCGGTTTTTCGATTCCGCCCTTTCCAAGATGGCGGCCGTCAATTGAAATTTCAAATTTCGATCGGCCGTAACTCCCGCGAGGCCGGAGGCCGAGCGGCGCGGGCGAGGCCGCAGGCCGAGCTCGCCCGGGACTTGCACCCGGAGCGGGCCCGTCCTCGTCCGGTGGAACTTCAGCTCGACGGTCGACGGCCCGCCTGAACGGTGAGAGATAGTCACATGGTGCTCGACCGAATGTCATAGAGAACCGCCGGCACTTTGACGAGAGTGCGATGAAAATTCAAAATGGCCGATTCAAGATGGCCGCCATACAAATTTATTTCGACCGTCGCTCCCGAACGGTCGGAGATATCGGATCGGGGCTCGAACTAATGTGGTGGGGCAAGTCGATGTCCTTCCACTGGACAATTTTTTTTTTCCAAAATGGCGAATCCAAGATGGCGGCCATTTTTCAAGTTCCTCCGATCGGGATGAAATTTAATACCCGGGGAGTTCAGGGGACCCCGATTCGGGATTTTGGAACATTTTTTAAATTCCGCCATTTTTCAAGATGGCTGCCATACAAAGTGGAAAACTCGATTTTGGGGTCCGAGGGCATTTCCGAGGCGGTAGCTCGAATTGGGCAAGGGGCGCGGGGTGGAATTCCCCCTCGTTGGAAACTCTGGTCTATGGGGAAATTAGGCGGGAAAAAAAATCCAAAATGGCGGACACAAAATGGCGGAAATTTTAAAAAAACTTTGGGAAATTTAGAAATTTCTGAGCGAATGTGTTTCGAGGTGGAAAATCGAGGAGGAAATTTGAGGATTTAGGGTAGGTGCCGAAATTTTCCAAGATGGCCGCCATACGAAATTCTCTCAGCGACGGCTCCGAAACGGTTAGAGATATCGGGTTGGTGCTCAAACTAATATTGTTTATCATGACGATTTCATTCCACTGAGGGGAAAATTTTTTTTCAAGATGGCGAATCCAAGATGGCGGCTATTTTTCCAAATTCATCCGATTCGGATAAAAATCGATATCTGGGGGGTTTAGGGGATCCTGACTAAGGATTTGGAATTATTATTTATATTCAACCCTTTTTGAAGATGGCGGCTATACAGCGAGGCCGCAGGCCGAGCTCCGCGTAGGGCGAAGCCCGGAGCGTCCGAATTCGATCACTGTGTAACTTACGCGAGGCCGAAGGCCGAGCTGCGTCTGACGAGGCCGCAGGCCGAGATCCGCGTAGGGCGAAGCCCGGAGCGACCGGACTACGGCACCACCAGCCGCCGCGCACGATGTGTAACTTACGCGAGGCCGTAGGCCGAGCTGCGTCTAACGAGGCCGCAGGCCGAGATCCGCGTAGAGTGAAGCTCGGAGCGACCGGACTACCGCACCACCAGCCGCGTACTCTGTGTAACTTACGCGAGGCCGAAGGCCGAGCTGCGTCTAACGAGGCCGCAGGCCGAGATCCGCGTAGGGCGAAGCCCGGAGCGACCGGACTACCGCACCACCAAAATTTCAAGTTGTCCGATCTGGATGAAAATTGATATCTGGGGGGTTCAAGGGAGCCTGATTAAGGATTTATGGTTATTTCCAAGATGGCCGCCACACAAAATTCTTCGGAAGACATCTCCGAAACGGGTAGACATATCGGATCGGTGCTCAAACTAATATTGTTTATCATGACGATCTTTTTCTATTGAGGTAAAAATTTTTTTAAGATTGCGAATCCAAGATGGCGGCCATTTTTCGAATTCATCCGATCCGGATGAAAATTGATATCCGGGGGGTTCGGGGGAGGCTGGTTAGGGATTTGGAATTCTTATGCAGATCCCGCACAACATCAAATACAGCGATCTCTCTCAGTGTGTAATTTAAGCGAGGCCGAAGGCCGAGCTCCGCGCAGGGCGAAGCCCGGAGCGTCCCCCCCATTAGGGGGAGGCCGGCGCCCGGGGGGCGCCGCTGAAACCTAGTTATACTATATAAAGCTCGATTACCATTTTACAATAAAATTGTATAAAAGTGCTCTGATATAAGTTACTAGTAGTATGTAACTACAATCAGTTTTTTGACGGCTTATTACAAAGCGCGGCGCGGCGACTAGTGCCAACACCGATCAACGCCGCGCGCGTCGGTCGCCATTTTGTTTGTAATTCGGCTTCTAACCTCTGGTCTGATAGCACGAATGTTTTTTCTGCGCTCACGCTGTTTAGTTATTGTTTTTGTTAAGTTTTTCGTTACGTTGTGTTTGTGGTAATTGTTGTGTTTATTTGTTGCTATATTGTTTCGTACAAACGATATGGATCCTCAACCAAGCACGTCAAGCCAAAGCTTGTCTCCAAGAAAGAAGAGACCACGGATTGCTTTAAACGTTACCGAAAAACTTATGATACAAAACGTCTACAAACACGTATTTGAGGAGAAAGCTGCTTCACTATTACCTATTGAGGCTCCCGAAAAAAAAGAATGTGTTTCGAAAACAGCTGACATTTTGGGAATTGGTGTGACCTCAGTTTACAGTGTGTTAAAAGAATACAAAGAAAATGAACAATTTAAGTCTCCCGAGAAACGTGGACCGAAACACAGTTTCAAAGATAAATTAGACGATTTTACTTTTGCCGCTATAAGGCGAAAAGTACATCATTTTTTTATGCAAATGAGTCACCCACCATTATAAAGGTAACTTAAACTTTATTCCTTCTACTGCATAATGTTCTTTGTAAAACCAAAGTATTAGATTGCGTAGACTTCCTTACTCAAAAACTTTTTTTTATTACTTTACAGATTCTTAAGGTTGTCAATGAAGACCCAGACTTACCCAATTTTTCTTGGAGTACATTAAGAAATGTTATGAAACATTTAAATTTCAAATATGTCACAAAATCAAGACAAAGCATTTTAATTGACAGACAGGACATTATTTTATGGCGCCAGCGATACCTTCGAAAAATTAAAGAGTATCGAAGGGAAGGAAGGTATATTTATTACCAAGATGAAACCTGGATCAACGAAGGTAATTACAATTTTCTGTTTTCTTTACATTAAATTGTACTTTCAATAATTAATTGATATTTTTCACTATCTTGAAGGTCATGCACCGAAGAAGGCATGGATTGACCAGACAGTGTTATCGTCCCGCCAGGCCTTCCTAGATGGCTTGACCACTGGCTTAAAACAGCCTTCAGGAAAGGGCAAACGATTAATTATCGGCCATATAGGCGGGGAAGAAGGATTCGTAGAAGACAGCTTATTAATATTTGAAGCCAAAAAAATTAAAGAAGATTATCATCAAGAGATGAATGCCGATTCCTTTGAGAAGTGGTTAAGGGGGGTCTTGCCAAAACTAAAACCAAATTCCGTAGCAGTGATGGATAATGCCCCCTACCACTCCAGGAAACTAGAATCGCTGCCTAAAATGTCTTGGACTAAACCTAGAATACAAGAGTGGCTAACGAGCAAAAATATTTCATTCGAAGCAACAATGGTTAAAGCTACTCTTATAGACATTGTACGGCAGCACAAACAAGAACATTGCGATAAGTATGTTGTGGACGAGATGGCAGCGCAGCATGGGATAATTGTTTTACGTCTGCCCCCATACCACTGTGAGCTCAATCCCATTGAGTTGGTATGGGCGCAGGGTAAAGGATATGTTGCAAGAAATAACAAAACCTTCAAAATGACAGAAGTAAAAAAACTTTTAGAAGAAGGACTTCAACATATCACACCTGAAAAATGGAGTAGCTGCGTGTCTCATATAATTAAAGAAGAAGACAAAATGTATGGTATCGACCACATGATCGACAATGTTTCAGACAGATTTATAATTAATGTCACCGAAAGCGATAGTGATGATTTTTTATCTGATGATGAATAAAAACAAATTATGTAATAAGCGATGTTTTTTATTTTCATTACCTACCTATAATTGTTATATTTTATACATCTATAGTTTCAACTACATGATGTATTGAAAATAGGACAGTCTTACAAGTTTCCTCGCAATGTTTTCCTTAATGTTTAAAACACTCGGTATTCAGTATAGGTAGATACTATAGGAACATAGTCGTCGAAAACTCGTTGGTATGTACAAAGCACGACTAAAATTCGAACCCCGTACCCGATATCGGCAGTTCGGCACACTAACTATTCACTAGACAATCGAGGCAATTTCATTCATTCAGGAGTTTTTTCAATCATTCACTTTGTCACAAGACTATTTTTATTTCATCAAAAACTGACAACACAGTAAACGTCAGTTGACTTCGTCTAATTAAAAATACGACAATAGTGTAGGTGTGACGTCGGCCTAGAGCGCGACGCGTCCCTTGCTTGCTTTAAACCGGTTTATACTGCTTTTTGGCAACCGGCCTGAGGCGTGGTGCGTCCCCCGCGCGACGCAACTCCGCCGCGCACCTTCCGCACTTCACGTCTTGTACTGGTAGCAGCGTGACGTGTTTAATTCTTAATATTTTATTTTTGTGTTCGATTTATTAGTGAAATGGCTGCCAACACAAGTAAACTAAGAATACGAAAACCTTTAAATAGCCAAGTGATAGAAATTTTGTGCAATTTAAATAGTTATTTTAAAGACGTGAACGATAAAGACATGTCAAGTGTCACTACGTCAGCCCAATTGGTAGCGACATCGACGGGAATTCCGCTGAACGAGTTTCATTGGAAGGTAAACGTCTTTTGGAAGACGGAAGCAAATTTAAATCTCCGAAAAAGACCAGATTTAGGAAAAATATTATTATTATTGACGATTTTGATAAAGCGTGTTACGCGCGCTCACATTAGGAAAACCGCTGACGCCTCAATACCTACCGCGTGTTACCAACTGGACTTGGAAACGGGGACATTGCTGACGGTGCGGCACGTGTAGCTGTGGAAAGACTTCATCGCACCGAAGCATGGAAAATTCCGGGCAATGGTCTACATAATTAGTAATTATGTAGACCGCCATCGGAGGAGCGAAAAAAAAACCAATTTACTAATATTAAGTTTAATTATAAGGACAATATTACTAACTACATTCTAACTACAAGCTAACGTGCGACCCTAATCGAGGTTGGATTATGAGTGCCCGGAATTTTCCATGCTTCGGTGCGATGAAGTCTTTCCACAGCTACACGTGCCGCACCGTCAGCATGTCCCCGTTTCCAAGTCCAGTTGGTAACACGCGGTAGGTATTGAGGCGTCAGCGGTTTTCCTAATGTGAGCGCGCGTAACACCTCCCCCGTGAGACAGCAACTATTTGAGAACGTTCAGCGAAAATGTTGCTGGAGCCTGTTTCGCTCTCGGGATTTTTCCAATGTCCGCATAGGTATGATTTTCCGGTGTAGACTCTTCCTTATTTGCGTGAATAGTTGTGAATAGTTCTTCGGATTACCGCTAATTATTAATTAGCGGTAATCCTAAGAACTATTCACAACTTTCACATTACTGAGAAAGAGGTGCCAACTATGAAGCGAATACATGAAAAGTTGAAGACAGAAATAAACTATCCAGGTTCAATTTGGCCATTGCGTAAAGAAGTGTCTCTTTTAGGATTTAAATGGAAAAGGACAGAAGATAATAGACAAATTCTAATGGAGAAACATGAGATACGTTATCTTCGTATAAATTTTTTGATTAAAATTTCCGAATATCGCACTCAGGGCCAGCCAATCGTTTATACCGACGAAACATATATAGACACGGTTCACACTTCTTCGAAATCTTATTCAGATGGCAGCACTTCTGGTTTAAAGAAACCAATTTCTAAAGGAAATCGTTTAATAATAGTCCATGCCGGGGAAGAGGACGGTTTCATACCAAATGCCCTGCTGATGTTCAAAGCAAATCCAAAAAATGGTGATTACCATAATAATATGAACGCAGAAAACTACACGAAATGGTTACAAACGCAATTAATTCCAAATTTAAAGCCCAATAGCGTTGTGGTGGCAGATAATGCATCTTACCACAATTCGTTAGAAAATCCCGCTTCCAACTCAAATAGTCGTAAACAAGATATGATTGACTGGCTCAAGTATCGCTATATCGATCACTCTACATCGATGCTTAAACCACAACTCTATCAATTGATACTGGTGAGATGTAATGAATAGATTATATTAACTATATATACTTATTTAACCATATACACTGTGTAACCTACTTTTGTACTTATTTAAGGTATGATCCATTGGAAATATAGTCAGTATTTACTCAACAGTCTCGGCTTTCATTCCTCTCTCTGGGCACCACATTACATGGCGACCCTGCCTAAAGTAGATTCACGGGCACCGGTATTCTGACACCGTTCGCCGCCGCGTCGCCGACCGATTACGTATATGGACAGTGAATGATAAACATCGTGTTCTCGGGACAATGCAATCATCGGTTGATAAAATGAATTATATCAAAACTTCTGGCAGCGACGCTAGTGAACTAAGAGTGAGCTTCGAAAATGGGGAAACAGCAGTCTAAAGAAGAGAACATCGTGATAGCGCAAAATGCAGCTGGGGGCACAAATGATGCACCGATTGAGGAGTTCCGATTCCATATGAAAACAACCAGCATCCTGTTATGCGTCATAGTACTCTGCCTGGTTTTTGGAGTCCTGTATGGAGCATTCCGGATATATCGGAAATGTCATTTAAGGTGGATACGACAGGAGTTTGAGCTGAATGCGAGTGGCAGCAGGGTGCGACGGCTTTCCTTTCAACGGCGCCAAGGTTACCCCGATTTGAAGATCAATGATAACGCAGTGTAAAAGTGTTAAAAATGCCTATAAGCGTATAAAATAGGTGTCGTGTGAAGTGAAGTGCGGTTACATAAATATGCGTATTTCTTTTTCGCGTACATCGTAATTTCGGCAAGTTGATGGACATTATTTAGTGGACTGTAACCTTATTTACTAACGTATAATTAATATTATTATTACTTAAATAATAGTAAACACAAAAAAAAAAAAAAAAAAAAGTTAAGAATATTATCCTAACTTATGTATACTCGTGTATTATTAACATGTTACAGTTCTTGTTAATATGCGGAGGATCCAGGGTTCCAAACTTATACGGGGTGGCGTGGCCGGGGAACCTCCTCGTGTGCCCGGGCTGTCGCTGGTCTGTTTGTCCCTCTGGATACGTGCGCAGGGAACGATGGCTCAACGACAGATCCGGGACGGTGCACCCTGGGCAACAGTCAGCGACTTTTCCTTTGTTGGGAGATCTCGGTGGCTGTTGGCTAATATCCTGGCAAAAGGTGAGGACGCGGAGGCCAATCTGGTCTGTCGCTTCCGAGGCGTTGGCGTGTCTCCGCGTGTCCCTCTGAATGAGCAGAGGGCACAGTGGAGAACAACGGGATGGCTTTGGGATCGGGATTGTTATCCTGATCCCAATTAGTGATAGGGACGGATTAGGAACTGTATCCTAATCCGCAACAATGGGAGGCTGGGGCCACAGTCGAAAGGCTGTGGGGCGGGTGTTGTAAAACCCCGCGATCATACCGTAGCCCTTCGGGGGCGGGGGTCTTGCCTTCATCGGCCGGACCGCGAGGAGTCCACCTCTATAAAAAACCCCTAATTCCTGGCGTTGAGGCGCCCCCTTTTGGGGCCTTGCGCGGCGTCAGGATGCTCGATATCGAGCGACTGAGGGGCATATCAGTCGTGAGTGGCCAACCCTGGGATACTGCCCGACCTCCCAGCGGTATTAGGGTTACCCAGGCACAGGGGGCACTGTCTGGGTGGACTATTATTTCCCCCATACTCGTGGGAACTCTATGGATTTCAACAAAACCAAAACCCAAAACCAAAGCGGACCGGAGGATGCCTCCGGCAGTGGTAGCGAGGCTGGGGACTCCCCAGCGGGACGACGCAGCCAGTTTTGGCAGCGTCGCAAGCGGCCCGGCTCGACGCTGAGTTCGGGCTCAGACTCCAGCCAGGAGTCCGCCCCGAACTCGGCAGGTGGCCAAAAGTTGGTGGCGAAAAGAGGAAGGGGCCGGCCTCCCTCTACGGGGCACTACGTGGGCCTGGCCAAGGCCAAGCAGGAATACTTGGACGCAAAAAGAGACGAGCTGAGGCTCGCGGACGAGGAGGACGTGGCCGCTATGGCCAGACAGATCCGGCCCAAGAAGGCGACGGCGGGCGTGACCGGGCCGAGCTCGAGCCCGGACTCGACCGCGAAGGCGCTGGACAGTCTGGCCATCATAATGAAGGTGGCCACAACGTCCAAAAATCTCAAGGGCACTTACGTGCGTGCCCTAAAGGACGCTGCGGGGGCGCTGGCAGAGGCCCTAAAGGAGCTCGGTGCGCGCACAGCATCCGAGGAGTCGGCTCGACAGCAGGCGAACATTGTCCGCCTCGAAGCCGAGATCTCGGATCTGCGCGCGCAATTGAAGGAGGTGACGGAACGGCAGAGGGCCGTTCTCCCCTCGGTCGAGGCTGTGGAGGTCCTCCCTCCACCGCAGGCGCAGCGGCGGACTCCTTCTCCGCCTAAAGCGGAGGAGCTCCTCCGCACCTTCATGGTCCAAGCGGGGACCATGATGAATGCCAGGTTGGAGGCGCTGGAGGATAGGCTCCTCCCAGCCAAGCGCCTCCGTCCACCGCTAGCTGGCGACAGTGCTAGCGGTGGGCCCAGGCCGGCGTCGACGGCCGGCGCTCGCCCCGGCGGCGACACGCAGCCTACGGCTGCCCCCGAACCCCGAAAGGGAAAGAAGGGGCAGCGTAAACCTGCCACGAAGGCGACGGTTGCCGCTAAAAAGGCGGCACAGACCCCGCGACAGCCCCGCGCGCTGCCGCCCGCACCGGAGTCCATGGACCAGGCCTGGACTACGGTGGTAAAGAGGGGCCGAAAGGGCAAGGCGTCCGGGGTGGAACCCGTAAGGACTGCCCCACAAAAGGCGCCACAAAGGAGGCACCCGAGGCAGGTTCGCACACCTCGGTCGACGGCCGTGGTGATCACCCTGCAGCCGGGAGCCGAGGACCGCGGCCTCACCTACGGGAAGGCCCTCGCCGCGGCCAAGGGCAGCATCGACATCGCTGCCCTGGGGATACCGTCACTGCGGTTCAGGCAGGCGGCCACGGGGGCGCGCATGCTCCAGGTGCCGGGCTCTGCGAGCGGCGACAAGGCGGACGCTCTCGCGCAGAAGCTGCGCGAGTTCTTCAAGGCCGAGGACGTCCGGGTCTCCAGGCCTACGAAGTGCGCAGAGCTGCGTATCTCAGACCTGGGCGACTCCGAGTCCGCCGAAGAGGTGAGGGCGGCCGTCGCACGTGTCGCCGGGTGCTCGGAGGATAGCGTTCGGTCCGGCGAACTCCGCCGCGATAGGTCCGGCCTCGCCAGTGTGATGGTGCGTTGCCCGGTTGCGGCGGCGAAGAAGGTCGCCGACGGCGGACGCCTCCTTGTGGGATGGGTCTCGGCCCAGGTTAGGCTGCTCGAGCCGAGACCCTTGCGCTGTTACCGGTGCCTCGAGGTCGGGCACGTGCGGGTGCAGTGCACCGCCGACGTGGACCGCAGCGAGCAGTGCTACCGCTGCGGCCAAGCGGGCCACAAGGCGAGCTGCTGCTCGGCCCTGCCGCACTGTGCTCTGTGCTCCGCAGCCAGTAAGCCCGCGGACCACAGGGTGGGCAGCAAGGCGTGCACGGCCCCCCCGTCTAAAAACAAAGGGGGAGGGAGGAAAACTGCCGCCGCCGGAGCGAAAGGGCCGCCCGCACAGTCGGGCGGTCCCCCGCAGCCCCCAGTGGCGATGGAGGAAGATGCAAGGCCGCCTGCGTAAATGGCCCTCAGGCTCGTGCAGGCGAATGTCAATCACTGCGCCAGAGCGCAGGACTTGCTCCTGCAGACTATGGCGGAGTGGTTGACCCAGGTGGCCGTGGTCGCGGAGCCGTACTTCGTCCCCGACAGCGACAACTGGGCGGCGGCGAGCGACGGCTCCGTGGCCCTGCTCCGTCAGGGCTCCGCTGGCTCCCCACCCTTCGGGAACGTAGCCAAGGGTCGGGGATGCGTCGCGGCGCTGCTGGGGGAGATCATGACCATAGGCGTCTACTTCTCCCCCAATAGAAGCCTCTCCGAATTCGAGAGGTTTCTGGACGAGGTCGGAGCCCTGATGGGTCGAAGCCACCACCCCGTCCTGGTGGCGGGCGATCTCAACGCCAAATCCACGGCGTGGGGATCTCCCGCCACCGACGCGCGGGGCGCGGCGCTAGAGCAGTGGGCTGTGGCGGCGGGACTCTGCCTCCTCAACCGGGGGTCGGTAGACACGTGCGTGCGACAACGGGGCGGGTCCATAGTGGACGTGACCTTCGCTGGCCCCGCCCTGGCGCGCCGTGTACACGACTGGGCGGTGTTGGAAGATGTGGAGACGCTGTCCGATCATCGGTACATCAGATTCAGCGTCTCTACACTGTCAACGACGCCGGATCGGTCGCCCGAGACCGGTCTACCCGGAGACGGACCGCGATGGGCGCTAAAGCGCCTCGACAAGGAACTCCTGAAGGAGGCCTCCCTTGTCGAGGCCTGGGTGGGCTCGCCCATCGACGGCCCTCTAAACGTCGTGAATGTGGACGAGGAGGCTGAGTCGCTGCGAGCGGCGTTGACGCGCATCTGCGACGCGTCGATGCCGCGGATGGGGCCTCGGCCGCCGAGAAGGCAGGTGTACTGGTGGTGTGCCGAAATTGCCGAGTTGCGCACGTCGTGCGTAGCCGCGAGACGCCAGTACACGAGGCAGCGCCGGAGGAGGCAGCGAAACGAAGCCAGCGAGGCGCTCCTGTACGAGTCGTACAGGAGCGCAAAGCAGGCTTTGAAAGGGGCCATCAGTCGGGCCAAGGCAGCGGCCAGGGAGGAGCTGCTGGGGACGCTGAATCGCGATCCGTGGGGAAGGCCGTACCGCATGGTCAGGGGCAAACTTCGCCCCTGGACCTCCCCGCTGACGCAGATTCTCCAGCCCCAGCTGGTGGATAACGTGGTCGCGGCTCTGTTCCCGAACAGGCCCGAGCACACGCCTCCGACGATGGCGCCGATCGCGGCCGAGGAGGAGGACGAGGACGCCGAGGTGCCGGCAGTGTCCGAGGGGGAGCTGGGCGGGGCTGTGTTGAGGCTCCGCGCCAAGAACACGGCCCCTGGACCCGATGGTGTACCCGGTCGCGTGTGGGTGTACGCCCTCGGGGCCTTGGGCTCCAGATTCAGGAGGCTACTCGACACCTGCCTCGAGCAGGGACGGTTCCCGCGACAGTGGAGAACCGGTCGTTTAGTGCTCCTGAGGAAGGACGGGCGTCCGGCGGACTCGCCCTCCGCGTACCGCCCCATCGTGCTGCTCGACGAGGCCGGCAAGCTCTTCGAGCGCATAATTGCCGCGCGCCTCGTCGAGCACCTCGAGAGAGTTGGCCCCGACCTGGCCGACAGCCAGTTCGGCTTCAGACGAGGAAGGTCGACCGTCCAGGCGATCCTGCGGGTGAAGGGCCTGGCGGAGGAGGCGGTCTCCCGGGGCGAGAATGTGTTGGCGGTGTCACTCGACATCGCCAACGCGTTCAACAGCCTGCCCTGGAGTTGCATCGAAGAGGCGCTCAAATATCATCGAGCGCCCCGCTACCTCCGCCACACGATCCGGTCCTACCTGTCGGACCGGTACGTGTCGTACCCCGGCCGGGACGAGCGATGCAGGCGCGAGATGTCGTGCGGTGTCCCGCAGGGTTCGGTCCTCGGGCCGCTCCTGTGGAACATCGGCTACGACTGGGTGCTGCGGGGCAGCAACCTTCGTGGCGTCGACGTGACCTGTTACGCCGACGACACGTTGGTGACGGCCCGCGGCAAGACATACAGGGAGTGTCGCCTGCTAGCCACCGCCGGCGTGGCCCACGTCGTGGGCCGTATCCGAAGGCTAGGCCTCGAGGTGGCCCTCGACAAGTCCGAGGCCCTGTGCTTCCACGGGCCTCGCAGAGCGCCACCCGCGGGATCGGGCATCGTGGTGGGCGGTGTTCGCATCGCCATCGAACCGACGATGCGATACCTGGGTCTCGTGCTGGACGGTCGATGGGCCTTCGCGGCGCACTTCCAGCGCTTGGCGCCAAAGCTGCTGGGGGCGGCGGCGGCCCTCGGAAGCCTGCTGCCAAATCTCGGGGGACCGGACGTGTCGTGCCGGCGTCTGTACGTCGGGGTCGTCCGGTCGATGGCCCTGTACGGGGCGCCCGTATGGGCGAGCGCCCTGAACAGACGCACAGTCGCCCACCTGCGCGCTCCGCAGAGGGCGATCGCGATCAGGGCGTGCCGAGGATACCGCACGGTGTCCTTCACGGCGGCATGCGCGCTGGCGGCGACCCCCCCTGGGACCTGGACGCGGAGCTCCTCGCGTCACTACACTACTGGCGCGAGGAGCAGTCGGAACGGGGTCTAGTTCCGACGCCGAGAGAGGTGGAGGCGGAGCGCGCTGAGCTCCGTCGGTTCGCGGTGGAAGAGTGGCGGCAGAGGCTGGGCAGCCCCAGCGCCGGAGCCAGGACAGTGGAGGCGGTCCGTCCGGTCCTAGATCAGTGGCTGGACAGACGACACGGCGTCCTGACCTTCCGGTCGACGCAGGTGCTCTCGGGACATGGCTGTTTCGGGAAGTACCTGCACAGGATCGGGAGGGAGCCGACCGCGGTGTGTCTACACTGCGACGGCTGCCCGGAGGAGACTGCCCAGCACACGCTGGAAGCGTGCACGGCCTGGGCGGAGCGGCGCGCCTCTCTCAGCGCCGTGATAGGCGGCGACCTCTCCTTGCCGGCCGTAGTGAAAGCTATGGTCGGCGACGAGAGGTCGTGGAAAGCAGTGACGGCCTTCTGCGAGCACGTGATGCTCGAGAAGGAAGCGGCGGAGCGGGCCAGAGAGCGCGAAGCTACTGACCCGCTGCGCCGCAGGCGAACCGGGCGCAGAAGGCGGGATTACGCCCGCCATCTGCCCCCACCCTAAAATGAGCCGGTCGACGAACGCGGGGAAGTTCGTCGACCAAACCGACAAGGCTCATTAAAAGAAGAAATGGGCGTCCGCACGCGTGTTCCCGAGCGACGCCCACCCTCCAGGACCGGTAAATAGACCAGAGACCGGGGCCCGCGTGAGCGGGCCGTCACAGTCGGGGTCGCGGACGAATGCGAAAGCGCACCCGTGACCCTGGCGTCAAGTGACCAGACGGAACACCGTGGGGTTTTAGCCGGTAAGAGTCCGGCATAACCCTCCGCCTGTCCCCAGCGGAAGGGTATCTCATGCAGGATTTCCCCACGTAAAAAAAAAAAAAAAAAAAAAAAAAAAAAAAAAAAAAAAAAAAAAAAGGGTTCCAAACTTATACAGGTATGTTAATACTCTATAATGCATATTAAGTATTTTTAAACTCTATGGCAACATTTTTAAAGAAATTATATGAGGATTTATTAGTAGTAAGACAGTATTTAATTAAAATAGGACCTGCTAGACGACAAGGTAAAATATTGCAGACAAAGTTAGACGAAGCTAAATTTATTGTTGCACAATATAATAATTATATAGGAAGTATTGACAGGAAAAGCTTAGGAGAGGACAAGCTACTTCTTTTTGAAAAATATTGTGGGGATATTAAGAAATTGTTTGATGAAATAACTGAGTTGTGTCGAATTTCAGAGGGTTCTAGTAGTTTTTCAACAATGGATAAATTCGACCTGAAAGTAGCTTTGAGCTTATTGCCAGTGATGAATGATGAGCTTTCCAATTTACGACAACTTATCGATGGTATTGAGTACTATAGTTCGGTTCTTAATGCTGAGTCACAGACGTATTTAATATCTTTTGTTTTGAAAAGCAGACTGTCGCAGTCTGCTAAGCTAAAATTAGCAACAAGATACGACACTGTACCTAATCTTTTAAATGATATGAAAATGTTACTTTTGCCAAAGAAATCTACAAGTGCTTTGCAAAAACAATTTTTAAATTGCAGACAAAATGATGCGTCTATTGATGCTTTCGGAAAAACCTTATCCGAATTATTCGCTGACCTTACAATTTCTCAATCTGAGGGAAATGTTGAAAAATTTAATATTTTAAAATCTATAAACGAGAAACAGGCAATTCGGCAATTTAGCGACGGATTAAGAAATCGTAGGATTGGCACGATTATTACGGCTCAGAGATTTGAAAATTTAAAAGATGCGATTCAGGCCGCAATTGACGAGGACGTTTCAGGTTCAAGTTCAACAGCTGAAGTGTTAACACTAAGGCATAATAATAATCGTTTCTATAAAAACACTTCCAGGCCCTCTTCTCATCAGAACACTCCAAGAGGTACATACAACACTGATCGTTGGCGAGGCAACCCTAGCTACAACGGGCGACAGTCGCATACCAGGACCAGACAAGGGTCCCAGCAGCCTCAATTTCAGCCACGGGGAGTGCCCCAGGGCAGAGCGCCATATCAAGGTAGAACTTATAATAATCATTCGAGGGGTCGTAGACCATTCAGAGGACAGATTCGGACAGTAGTGACTGATGAGTCACAGCCTCAATCGAGTTCATCCACTCGGAAGTCGGAACCTGAAAATGATTTTTTTCGTGCCTATAACATATAGTATTTTAGCCAGCGATAGTAGTTACTACATAAAGTTATGTTATAAAAACAGACACGCGTTTAATTGGCTCATAGATACGGGAGCTTCAATTTCGGCTATAAAACATAAGCATGTTTTAGATTTTGACATCCCAATCAACAAAGAAAACATAACTATAAATGGTATAGGTGGAAAAGTACAAGCAATCGGATATGTATGTTTACAGTTGACAATACACGGGCAGTGTATTAGTCATAAGTTTTATGTATTTGACACGCTACCTTGTAAGTCGCACGGTATT
This sequence comes from Sesia apiformis, assembly GCA_914767545.1. Lineage (NCBI taxonomy): Eukaryota > Metazoa > Arthropoda > Insecta > Lepidoptera > Sesiidae > Sesia > Sesia apiformis. The sequence continues at coordinate 13,756,724 of OU611969.1, forward strand.
TTAGGACAGGACTTTTTAGGAAAGTATGGAGCGGTGATTGATATGAAACATAATAGTCTGTCATTATGGATCAGTGAATCTAAACAAATATCTTTGCAACTGATAGACTCGTGTAGTAATTTATTGTCGTTACCTGCCAGATCAGAATCAATTCACTTTATTAATACCAGTTTAACAGAAGAATGTGTGGTATGTACGAAAGAAGTGTGCGAGGGCGTATTTATTGCGAGTACGTTAGTACATCCAATCAATGGCAAAATACCAGTTCGAGTATTGAATTCGACCTCAAAAGATATAACTTTATCTGAAATTAAACTTAATATAGAAAATTTAAAGGAATATAATGTTTGTAACTTTGATAAAACCGAGAAAAATGCATCGCGAGTTAAAACACTATTGTCAAAATTGGATTTAAGTAATTTAAATAAAGAAGAAAGAATTAATATAGAAAGTTTATGTGCAAAATATCCCGATATTTTTTATTTGGAAGGGGACAAATTATCAACCACTGATATTTATCAACACTCAATTAAAATAAAACCGAACATTCATCCTATTTTTTCAAAACCCTATCGTTTGCCTCATGCTTTAAAAAATGAAATTAATAACCAAATTGATCAAATGATGAAAGAAAATATTATTGAACCATGTCAAAGTGAATGGTCCAGTCCAATCTTGTTGGTGCCAAAGAAAAGTGACCAAAATGGAAACAAAAGATGGCGTTTGGTCATAGATTACAGGAAACTTAATAACAGTATACATGATGATAAATTTCCACTTCCAAATATAACGGAAATTTTAGATTCGTTATCGGGTTGCATGTATTTTTCTCATTTAGATTTACATCAAGGTTACTATAATGTAAGCTTAGACCCAGATAGTCGCAAGTATACTGCTTTTTGCTCCGGACAGTTTCAGATGACTAGAATGCCTATGGGATTAAAGACCAGTCCTAGTTCATTTTCGCGTATGATGACTATGGCGATGACAGGGTTAACATACGAAAAATGCTTGGTATACCAAGACGATTTAGTCTGTTATAGTAGGGACTTACCTAGTCATATTAAACATTTACAATCCATTTTTGAAAGATTACGTAAAGTCAATCTAAAGTTAAATCCTCAAAAATGTATTTTCTTACAAAAGGAACTACTTTATTTGGGTCATATTGTGTCAGCAGAGGGCGTTATACCAGATTCTGATAAAATAGGGGTTGTTAAAGACTACCCAGTTCCTACTAAGGTCGATGAAGTCAAAAGATTCGTGGCCTTTGTGAACTATTACAGGAAATTTATTCCTAATTTTGCTACAAAAGCACATGCATTAAATAATTTGTGTCGGAAAAATGTAACTTTTAAATGGGATGAGGAGTGCCAAAAATCATTTGAATTATTGAAACGAAATTTAATATCCCATCCTGTATTGCAATACCCTGAGTTTTCGGAGTCTAATCAATTTATTCTACAAACAGATGCATCAGGATATGGCGTAGGTGCAGTTTTGTGCAACAGCGACGGCAGGCCTGTAGCCTATGCTAGTCGTAGTCTTAATAAAGCAGAAAAAAGGTACCCGACGATTGAAAAGGAACTGCTTGCGATTGTATGGGCCGTAAAGCATTTTCGTCCATATTTGTATGGAAGGACATTCAAAATTCAGACTGATCATAAGCCACTTATCTACTTATTTGGAATGCGAGATCCATCTAGCCGTTTGATTAAATTTAGATTAACATTAGAAGAATATGATTTTATACTTGAATATTTGAAAGGGAAGAATAACTCTGCCGCTGATGCACTTTCACGTTTGCATTTAACTTCGGAGGAGTTGAAAGAGATGAATCAAACGGTGATGAATGTAATGACGCGTGGCCAGATGGCTAGGCAACAACGGGATGCTATTGTTTCTAAGAACAATTGGCCTGATCAACCAAAAGTTGTAGAAATACATAGCAAACCGAAATATTTCACGGAATTATGTTTCATAAGCGCTTATGAATTAAATCGATATCGTAAATTGAATGAGATAACGCACGAGAAGGGATGTTTGAGTTATGTACCCTCAATGAATATTATTTTTATTAATTTAGCGTCTCGATCGCAACTGTCGCCAGGCGAATTTGTGAGAGAGCTAAATATATTTTGTGGGAAAATAAATATAAAAGAAGTATACTTCATTAAAACTGAGAAAAATAATAAATTTGTGGAAAAATTAATAAATGAAGTAAATAACATAAGTAATTGGTCCGGACCACGTATATGTATTTTACGGGGAACAAAGAGAATAACTAATAAAGACGATAAGCTTGTAATTTTAAACGATTTTCATATATTACCCACAAGTGGCCATGCCGGCATAAGACGAATGGTAAATAACATAAAGAAATATTATTTTTGGCCAAAATTAGAAGCTGATGTTACAGAATTTATAAAAAGGTGTGACAAATGTCAAAAACAAAAACATTCCTCACATTATACTAAAGAGCCTATGACAATAAGTTCAACGGCAAATTCGGCGGTTGAGAAGATATATTTAGATATAGTAGGGCCGTTAGATAAAGATTACGATAATTATGTGTACATTTTAACTATACAATGTGAGTTGAGTAAGTATATTGAGGCTTACCCATTAATGTCAAAGGGGTCAAGTGAAGTAGCCAGGAACTTTGTAAATAATTGGATTCTTAGGTATGGTATCCCGAAGGAGATAGCTACAGACAGGGGAACGGAGTTTTTATCGGACACAATGAAAGAGGTTTGTAAACTTTTGCATATTAACAAGCTGCAGTCTACCGCATATCATCATCAAAGTGTCGGTGCCTTGGAGAATTCGCACAAACATTTGGGTAACTATTTGCGAATACAGACAGGAAAGCACCCAGAAGCTTGGAGCACATGGCTTCCATTTTGGTGTTTTTCTTATAACACTGCGGTACATACAGAGACTAAGTTTACTCCCTATGAGTTGGTGTTCGGTAAGAAATGTATTTTACCATCTAATTTGCAATCAGCACAAGTAGACCCATTGTACAATTTTGATAATTATCCTTTAGAACTCAAATTCAGAATACAAACGTCACAAAAAGAGGCGCGAGAAAATTTAATAGCTAGTAAATTGAAAAGAAAAGATAAATATGATCGTAATATTAACCCTGTAACTTATAAACAGAATGATTTGATTTTAATAAAAAATGAAACTGGAAATAAGTTCCAAAACATATATTCAGGTCCATACAAAGTAGTAAGGGAATGTTCACCCAATGTAGAAATAATTAAAGATAATAAAAACTATGTTATTCACAAAAACAGAACAAAAATGTATTTTGAACCAATTACCTAACAATTGTATTAAAAAAAGTATGTGGGTATTAATTACTTACTTCTAAAGTTTGTTAAGACAATAATTATTATAATATGACATTATACTGTATTAACATTCGTAATATAAGCTAAAATAAAATAAACTGTTAGTATTATTTTATTTATTTTATTGCGGTGGAGATGAGATGTAATGAATAGATTATATTAACTATATATACTTATTTAACCATATACACTGTGTAACCTACTTTTGTACTTATTTAAGGTATGATCCATTGGAAATATAGTCAGTATTTACTCAACAGTCTCGGCTTTCATTCCTCTCTCTGGGCACCACATTACACTGGAAAACAAACAAAGATTTATTATTGAATATAAAATTGACACTTTACTTAAAGAACATGGGCACAGCGTCCTTCGTCTACCTCCCTACCACCCGGATTTCAACTCAATTGAAAATATATGGGCAATGATAAAAGGATACGTAGCGAAAAATAAACGTGTCAATGAATATGGATACAATAATGAGGTTAGTGAAAGAAAAAGTTGGCGCTATCACTGTACAAGAATGGAAAAATGTATGTGACCACGCAGTAAAAGAAGAAAAAAAGTTTCGTGGTCACGACGCTGTTCTTGATGATATAACGGAACCATTCATTATTAACACAAACGACACATCAGACGAGAGTGAAAATGATGAAGATGCAATATCCGATGTAGAAGAATTGTTATAGTTTTTTTATGTTTGAATTTTATTTATTGATCACTAATAATAAAATTTATTTTTAAAAGTTTTTTTTCTGACTACTTTTGGTGATCACTCACACAAATGCAAAGCTCAGCTTAGGCCTTGCGGACTGTACTACCGTTTATTTTGAGTTTGAAAGGTATCATGACATTTATGAGGTGACAGAAAATTAGTTTTATGTTTGACCTTTACGAAATGGGTCGCTTTACGCTTGAAGAAAATTGGGAAATATTAAAAACTTACTTTCAAAGTGGTGAGTCTTCTACCCAAACTGTAAGAAATTTACGTTATAAATTTGGTAGAAATCGAGTGCCTTCAACGTAGTTCGTGGATCAATTTGTGAAGCGAGTTCGTGAACATGGATCGTTATTGGACAAAACAACTCGTTTACGTCCAGTGCCCAGTGCGCTCAGCCGAAAACATTGCTGCTGTTGCTCAGAGTGTGCTTGAACAGCCATCAACATCAACTCGTCATCGTTCTCAGGAATTGAACATTTCTCGCACTTCACTGAGGAGAATTTTGCATAAAGACCTTGGCATGAAGGCCTACAAAGTTCAATTAGTCCAGGAACTGAAGCCTCATGATCATCCGACGCGTTATCGGTTCGCTTAATGGGCTGAAGATCGCTTGGTTGATGATGAGCATTTTTACCGGAAAATAATCTTTTCCGATGAAGCTCATTTCCACCTCGGAGGCTATGTCAATAAGCAAAATTGTCGAATTTGGGGCTCAGAAAGCCCACGCGTCATCACGGAGAAGCCGATGCATCCACAACGAGTGACTGTTTGGTACGGCGGCATCATTGGGCCATTTTTCTTCGAAAACGAGCAAGGAAACGCCGTAACGGTCAATGGCGAGCGTTACCGTGCCATGCTCAACGAATATTTGTTTCTAAAAATTGAAGAGGATGACATGGGCTACATTTGGTTTCAACAGGACGGCGCTACTTGCCACACAGCCAACGCAACAATCGATCTTTTGCGCACTGTTTTCGAAAAACGCATAATCAGCTGAAATTCTGATGTCAATTGGCCTCCTCGCAGCTGTGATTTGACTCCGTTGGACTATTTTCTGAGGGGAGCCGTTAAGGATAAGTGATATGCTAACCATCCAGAGACTATTAAAGCCTTGAAACATGAAATCTAAGCTGCCATTCATGAGATAGACAATCGAAAATGTGCTGAAAAATTGGGTTGATAGAATGGGGTACTGTAAAGCCAGCCGTGGAAGTCATTTGAATGATGTTGTGTTCCATGCTTAATGGCAATGTTTACTATTTCTAAAAAAGCCATACTTTTGAAAAAATATCCATGAGTTTTTTTTTTTCAGCCAAATTAAATTCCAAATTTTAAATGGCCCACCCAATATTACTAACCAATCTTAAAAATTTGGTAGTGTTGAGTTTGCTTCTTAATAATAAATTCACTCTGAGGGTGTAGTTTTAATACGTAACATTCATTTCAACTTGTATCTTATATAAAACATGGAACAAACGATAAATATTTCTTGTTTTTTCAGAATCTTAACTCTACCCAGACAGTGACTCTACCAAGTAGTGAAAGTGGAAGTAATGGTATTGAACAAACGCTTAACACAAAGGGATCCTTACGTTGTTTATAAGTCTTTATCTGCGATCTTCTTCAGTGTCCCAAAGGTCAAATAAATCTAAATGGTTTAAATAATCCATTTTAAAATAGGGGAAAGTGCCTTGAAAGGGACAGGTTTTGATTGGGACAAATCAAGTTTAGCTCACTAGGAACGCAGCAGTAGATTTTAGATTTTTTTTAGATTTTAACACACAACCATAGATAGTTTTGACGTAAATTACATTTAACTGTCAAAGATATCAAAATGGTGAAGCGTCGTTGAATTTTTCTGCGCTTAAAACTATTTTTTTTATTGTTTCTTAGCTTCAGTTTGTGGAAAGGTGTAATGATATATAATAATTGGTTATAGAAGAGATTGAACCTGGTTTTGTTACCTACAAGGAGAGTGCTTTACCTGGTAAGTTGCTACGAGAATATTTTTTGCTATGAGGTTATTTTGCAAAAAGCAGACAAGTCATGCTTGGGACATCTTAACAAGTCTTGAAAGGGACGTCCTTTTCATGACTGTCCCTTTCATGACCCGTTTGTTCGTATATTGTATGGCGGTGGACTTTGGCTTTTTTGTTCCAGGTTAAACCTATGGATTTATTAAATCATCCGAAAATGCCTCCTAAGAAAAGAGAACGCGTTCCGCCTAGTAAAATCGAAGAAGCAGTAAAAGAAGTTCTAGAAAAGAAAATGCCATTGCGATCTGTTGCAAGTGCATACAATATCAGCAGTGTCCAAAATCTTGAATAATAGAATGTTGTCCCTTTCATAGCACCTCTCCCCTAATAAAATGAGTAGTTTTCCCGATTAGTGCACGAATTACACACGAATAAAACACGAATTACAATTGCAGTCTACGGTTAGTTTGCGAACAGCTGATGTGTTTATCCGCCATATTGTTTTGTCTGTACAACCGTTAAACAAGGCTGCTGGCCCGTATAAGCGGTGTGTAAAGTTCCATACAAAAACGAGCCTGTTATAACAGGCGTGTATACAGGGCTTATGTCAAAAATCGTTTTATTAGTAACGTCCGTGTTAGAGCTAGCGCGCACTATGACTTTTTATCGAGCGATAATTTTATCGCAGAAATGCAACGTATTGGTTTGTATGGCAATGCGCGCATATACGAGAAAAATATCGCAGCGATTTTAAAATTGTGGTTTGTCACCTTTTTGCCGCGACTGCTCGCGACGCGATTGTCGCAGAAGTAAATTGCAACATATGGAGTTGTATCGCACCGCGCGCACTGCGATATAAAAATCGCGCGCCCGGCCCCGCGGCAGCGCTCAGTCGGCATCCCGTTCTCCAAACGTAAACATGTCGGCGCCTGTATGTCCAGTGGAGTCTGAAGACGAGAAGCTAGACGTGGAACATATGATATTAGAAATACAAGGAAGACCACCTTTATGGGATAAACAATATAGTGACCGTAACTTGAAGACGCGTTTATGGGAGGAGCTATGTCAAAATGTTATACCGAAGTGGGATAACATATACATATATAACATATATATAAGTGGGATAAGAAAGAAAGGTAAGATGTAACCAGATTTTTATTATGGTATACCATAGTTACAATTAAATTTTATCGTATTGCCAAGGAATAGATCCAATGGAAGACCTGAAGTAGCTTCCAAAATAATCTCGTTTTTCAATACAATTGACTGTAGGTCGCGCAGACGTAGGATTCATATTTCTTAGATCACATGCATACAATTCGTCATATTTCCGTACAAAATTGTGTAGGATGATACAACATGCTTTTACTATTTTATCACAAAACTCAATTTTAACGTCTAAAGATAGATGCAGGATACGCCATTTATTTGTTAAAATTCCAAAGGAGCATTCTACCGTTCTTCTCGCTCTTGTCAGACAGATCCGGGACGGTGCACCCTGGGCAACAGTCAGCGACTTTTCCTTTGTTGGGAGATCTCGGTGGCTGTTGGCTAATGTCCTGGCAAAAGGTGAGGAGGCGGAGGCCAATCTGGTCTGTCGCCTCCGAGGCGTTGGCGTGTCTCCGCGTGTCCCTCTGAATGAGCAAAGGGCACAGTGGAGAACAACGGGATGGCTTTGGGATCGGGATTGTTATCCTGATCCTAATTAGTGATAGGGCAGGATTAGGATTAGTATCCTAATCTGCGACAATGGGAGGCTGGGGCCACAGTCGAAAGGCTGTGGGGCGGGTGCTGTACAACCCCGCGATCATACCGTAGCCCTTCGGGGGCGGGTCTTACCTTCATCGATCGGACCGCGAGGAGTCCACCTCTATAAAAAAAACCTTAATTCCTGGCGTTGAGGCGCCCCCTTTTGGGGCCTTGCGCGGCGCCGGGATGCTCGGTATCGAGCAGCTGAGGGGCATATCAGTCGTGAGTGGCCAACCCTGGGATACCACCAGCCCGACCACCCAGCGGTATTAGGGTTACCCAGGCACAGGGGGCACTGCCTGGGTGGACTATTTATTTCCCCCACACTCGTGGGAATCTAATGGATATTACTAGAGAAACAAAAAACCAAACCAAAAGTGGGCCGGAGGATGCCTCCGGCATGATGATATGTCTGGGGACTGAATCTGAACCCAGCGGAAGCGAGGCTGGGGACTCCCCAGCGGGACGACGCAGCCAGTTTTGGCAGCGTGATCAGCCGCCCAATAAGACGGCGGCGGGCGTGACCGGGCCAAGCTCGAACCCGGACTTGACCGAGAAGGCGCTGGACAGTCTGGCCATCATTATGAAGGTGGCCACAACGTCCAGGAACCGCAAGGGCACTTACGTGCGTGCCCTAAAGGACGCTGCGGGGGCGCTGGCAGAGTCCATCCAGGAGCTCGGTGCACGCACAGCATCCGAGGAGTCGGCTCGACAGCAGGCGAACATTGTCCGCCTAGAAGCCGAGATCTCGGATCTGCGTGCGCTACTCAAGGAGGTCACGGAACGGCAGAGGGCCGCTCTCCCCTTAGTCGAGGCTGTGGAGGTCCTCCACCCGCAAACGCAACGGCGGATTCTTTCTCCGTCGAAAGCGAGGAGCTTCTCCGAACCTTCATGGTCCAAGCGGGGACCATGATGAACGCGAGGTTGAAGGCGCTGGAGGATAGGCTCCACCCAGCCAAGCGCCTCCGCCGACCGCTAGCTGGCGACAGTGGGCTGCCCAGGCCGTCGTCGACGGCCGGCACTCGCCCCGACGGCGACACGCAGCCTACGGCTGCCCCCGAACCCCGAAAGGGAAAGAAGGGGAAGAAGGGGCAGCGTACTGCCATGAAGCCGACGGTTGCCGCTAAAAAGGCAACCCCGACGCTACCACTGCGGTCAAACAGGCTACAAGGCGAGCTGTTGCTCGGCCCTCCCGCACTGTGCTCTGTGTTCCGCAGCTAGTAAGCCTGCTCATCACAGTGTGCATGCCTTATGCACAGCCCCCCCGTCTAAGAACAAAGGGGGGAAGAAAACTGCCGCCGTTGGAGCGAAAAGGCCGCCAGCACAGTCGGGCAGTCCCCCGCAGCCCCCAGTGGCGATGGAGGAAGATATACGGCCGCTAGGGTAAATGGCCCTCAAGCTCGTACAGGCGAACATCAACCACTGCGCCAGAGCGCAGGATTTGCTCCTGCAGACTATGGCGGAGTGGTTCTGGTGGCCGTGGTCGCGGAGCCCTACTTCGTCCCCGACAGTGACAACTGGGCGGCGGCGAGTGACGGCTCTATGGCCCTGTTTTGTCAGGACTCCGCTTAGTCCCCGCCCTTCGTAAACGTAGCAAAGGGTCGGGGATGCGTCGCGGCACTGCTGGGGGAGATTATGACCATAGGCGTCTACTTCTCCCCTAATAGAAGCCTCTCCGATTTCGAGAGGTTTCTGGACGAGGTCGGGGCTCTCATGGGCCGAAGTCACCACCCGGTCCTAGTGGCGGGCGATCTCAACGCCAAATCTATGGCGTGGGTATCTCCCGCCACCGACGCGCGGGATGCGGTGCTAGAGCAGTGGGCTGTGACGGCGGAACTCTGCCTCCTCAACAGGGGGTCGGTCGACATGTGCGTGCGACAACGGGGCAGGTCTATAGTAGACGTTACCTTCGCTAGCCCCGCCCTGGCGCGCCGTGTATACGACTGGGTGGTGTTGGAAGATGTGGAGACGCTGTCCGATCATCGGTACATCAGAGTCAGCGTGTCTACACTGTCAACGACGCCGGATCGGTCGCCCCAGACCGGTCTACCCGGAGACGGACCGCGATGGGCGCTAAAGCGGTACGGTCGACAAGGAACTCCTGAAGGAGGCCTCCCTGGTCAAGGCTTGGGTGGGCTCGCCCATCGATTGCCCTCCTAATGTAAATATGGACGAGTAGGCTGAGTTGCTGCGAGCGTTGTTGACGCGCATATACGACGCGTCGATGCCGCGAATGGGGCCTCGGCCGCCGAGAAGGCAGGTGTACTGGTTGTGCACGCCGAGTTGCGCACGACGTGCGTTGCCACGAGACGTCAGTACGCGAGGCAGCGCCGGAGGAGGCAGCGAAGCGAAGCCAGCGAGGCGCTCCTGTACGAGTCGTACAGGAGTGCAAAGCTGGCACTGAAGGCGGCCATCAATCGGGCCAAGGCTGCAGCCAGGGAGGAGCTGCTGGGGACGTTGAACCGCGATCCGTGGGGAAAGCCGTACCGCATGGTCAGGGGCAAACTTCGCTCCTGGACCTCTCCACTGACGCAGAGTCTCCAACTCCAGCTGGTGGATAATGTGGTCGCGGCTCTGTTCCCGAACAGACCAGAGCACACGCCTCCGACGATGGCGCCGCTTGCGACCGAGGAAGAGGAGGAGGAATAATATAATGCGGGGACTTATCGTTTCTATTTTCCAGTTTACTGCAAATGGCCGAATATGTAAAACACGTTTTCAAATGAATGTCACAAACTTTTTGAAATAGATGACGGAAAAGGTAGTACCAAATCTGCCTGAAAAATCTTTGGTGGTGATGGATAATGCATCTTATCACTCCACGCAGATTAATAAACCTCCAACAATGTCCAACGTTAAACCGGAAATGCAAGAATGGTTGAGAGAAAAAAATATTTTCTTTGAAGAGAGCTGGACAAAACCAGTTTTATACGAACAAAGAAAAAAAACAAAGAGCCGCCAGTTTATACAATTGATGAATTGTTAAGACAACATAATCACGAAGCGGTAAGATTACCTCCATATCATTGCGATTTGAATCCAATTGAAGTAATGCCAAAATTCTTGCCAAAAGACGCGTTGCCGAAAAAAATGTTGCTCAAGACCCAAAACAAATAATAGAGTTAACACAAGCAGCTTTTGCAAGCATCACAGCAGAAGACTGGCGTATTCAATGCAAGCATGTGGAAAATATTGAAGCAAAATACTTCAAAATCTATGGACTCATAGATGTGGAAATGGAGAGATTCATAATAATAGGGGTTAAAGTATAAAATTGCCGTTTTATAGTAATAGATACTTTGAATTGATATAAAACCTTCATGGTGTGAGATTTTCGAGTGAAACTTTTTTCACATGATACCTATGAGTTTTAAATGAGTTAAAATTAATTTTAATGAGTTTCTTGTTTTAAAAAATGTGCAACATTCGATTTTCGACTTTGAATTGTTTTTTTTATTCAGCTTAGACGGGAAAGATGGATACTTCGAAAATCCGAGTTCAGACGCGGAACTAACGCTCGCTTACGGCTCTGGTACTTTATCGTAATTTACTTTCAAATAAACGGTCCTGTCACTTCGGAAACTTCTGGACGTCTCAATCAAAACGGATGTCATTTCAGAAACGTCTGTAGAGCGATCGTTTAGAAACTGACGTATTGAAAAGGCTCTTGTAGCTGAGAAAAATATATTATTGTTCATTTTTGTAAACTGTAAGGACTTGAATTGTACAATCTTTGATTATCTATTCACTGACTGCACCCAGGCTTGCCAACCGTCCGGTTTTCGATGGTTTTGACGTGATTTGTGCGTGTCCGGTTCCCTACATGCGACTGGACTCAAGTTGTCGGGTTTATTCACACAATTAAAATTTGGATTTCTGAACGGATCGAGAGAAATGTAAAGGTTTGACGGAAGGAAGGCACTTTCGTTTTTGGGATTCACCAAGATGGTTGAAAATTAAGATATTTAATTTAAATAATTAATCTAGCGATGCCGGAGGCATCTCACCGAGATTCCACATGATTGACGTAAGGTAAGAGATTTAGTCGATGTTGTTCGGATTTTCTAATTTGATTTTCAACGCGTCACAATCGAACGCGTGTTTTCATGTTCGTGTTAAAATGATGTTTTTTAAGTTATTATTTATGTAAAAGTGGGCCTCGTTTAGGCTAAAAAAGCACTTTGATAATATATTTGAGTGCTTTGTGCTATTAATGGTGCATAGTTTAGTATTACGAGCACTTGCCAGGATTGCTGAAAAATCGTAAGTTAAAAATATGCTGTTTTCCATTTGAAATACATTATATAAATATAATTTTTTTAAGTGTAATAGATATAATAAATACTTTTTCTTAACATAAGTGTTTTAACTTATTGCTATGTTATGGTTGAGTATTGTTTTTTGCTGATATATATTATTTCTAGTTTTAAATCAGTTTTAATTATAAATAAAGGGTGTCTCAGATTATTTTTCGTTTTTGAATTGACCAATACGCGCCAACCGCAGGTAGCAGGGGGAGGGGAGTGCTCTCAAATGCTTGGCCGGCTTGCTAAGTTTAGTAGCCATGAATCGTTTCACGGGACCGCAGCGCGCATTTTGCGTGCGAGCGTTTTATAAAAACAACGATTCCTACACTATTGTTCGTCGTCTCTACAGGACACATTTTAATTTAACAAGCTTAAGACATGTGCCAAGTGCCAATTTAATTAAACATTGGGTGTGCAAGTTTGAAGAGACTGGGAATACAATGCCGGACAAATCTTCTGGGCGCAAAAGGACATCAAGAACGAGCATGAACGTCGACCGCGTTCGCCAGTCTGTTATGGACGACCCACGACAGTCGTTGAGATTGCGCGCAGCTTCTCTTAATTTGAACAAATCTACGGTTCATCGCATTATTTCGAAAGACTTACATTTTCACCCCTATAAAATTGTTATTGTTCAAGAAATGAAGCCTGATGATCCTGAAAAACGAGTCGAATTCTGCAGGACAATGAAAAACCGTTTTAGGAGTTTCAATAACATCTGGTTCTCCGACGAATCGAATTTTCACATCAACGGTCACGTGAATAAACAAAATTGCAGATACTGGGCTTCCGAGAATCCGCTAGAACTGCATCAGAAGCCCTTGCACTCGCCAAAAGTTGTTGTTTGGGCTGCCATATCAAGTCAAGGAATTATCGGTCCTTATTTTTTTGAGGATGACCGAGGTCGAACTCAGACCGTTAATTCTGATCGATATTGCCATATGATCCGGATTTTTTTGGCTACAGAAATGCAAAACCAGTATGGCTACAACCGCAACACCTTTTTCCAGCAAGATGGAGCCACTTCTCATGTTACAAATGACTCATTAGCTGCTCTTCACGATTTTTTTCCTGGAAGAGTGATAAGTCGCCGAGGAGACATCAACTGGCCACCGAGGAGCCCTGATTTAACGCCTGCTGATTTTTTCCTATGGGGCTACCTAAAAAGTAAAGTTTACAATTCATTGCCACCCAACCTGAATGTTTTGAAGCAAAGAATCACTGAAGAAATCAACTCTATTCCAAGAGCGATGCTCCAGCGAGTGATTGAAAATTTTAGCTCCAGGTTAAATGAGTGTGAACAACTGAATGGTGCGCATTTGCAAACGGTTGTTTTTCATAAATAAACTTCAAGAACTGCTCTTTAATTTAACAATAAATAAAACTAGTTTTGATTGATATTGTTGTTTTTTATTTAAAATCTAAAAACGAAAAACATTCTGAGACACCCATAAGGTAGGCCTATATAAAAAAAAATAAAAAATTTAAATTTTAAATATAAGTTAATTGTTTTAGATAAAAGTAATTGTTAATGTTTGTATTAACAATCAGTTTTATCATTACAATGATATAAACAAGCACTTGTTTGCTAACTTGGCACTGCACGAGCGTGTAGAAGGGTAGCGTTTTTACTGAAATTCACTGCTCTATTACTCTAAATGTAGTCGAGTCTCAGTCATAATTTTTTTGTGAGATATTCCTATTTGTATAAAGAACATTATGTAAAATTTTCACTTGTTTTCATTCAGTCCCTTTTTAGATATTGACCTGAGAAAATTGACGTGAAAAGGCTTTCGGCCATTTTTGAAAAGCTCTAGAAAAAAAAGGAGTGCATTCTCAGGACTAAAACTTATAATGCAGGTAGTTATATAAGTATTCAACACAGAAATAACATATTATTAGTGAGTCTCTTTTCCTTCATAAAAATTTATGGTCTTAAAAAGTACCGATTGATAAGTTTTTTCCGAGTTTTTACACAAAGAGATTGACTGACTCTCTTGCATGATAGAAAAAGTAAAATAATGTATACCTGAAGTTCATTTCAGGCTGAACACACTGGTTTTTGAATTATTCTGATATCTTTAAAAACAGCTTGGCAATTAAACTTTCCGCAAACCACGTTTTTTATTAAAATTTGCCCAAACGCCACTTTAAAAATGGCTGCCAGAAAAAAACTATGGCATTTAAATTTTTTTCAAACAGTGTTTTGTGACTGTCTACCTATAAGGAACCCATGATAAAAAAATCAGGAAAATAAAAAATGTTAAGCAACAAATTTTATTTATATTGGGTGATTTGAAATGGATTGACCCTTATTCTATAAGAGCTAGAAAACTTTTGAAGGAAAACTATCTTCGAATAAGATGGGGAGTTGATAGCAGTGTCAAATACTGGACTCAGAAAGACATTCCATTTTCGCAAAAAATGGAAAACATCAGAAATAATATCATTAACGGTCCTTCTCATGTCTTTGAGGACCATTCTAAATGTGCGGACTATTTTTGCACGCCTGAAATGAAAAACGGTGCGGAAAATAGGGTCACGGAGATGATGGTGCATGGTGTGTTCCAAAAAATCGAGGACTTAGCGCATCGCCTTGCTTCACACGCCTACAGTTTTGTTTATGATGAAACGAATAATTTAGTTGAAAGCAAGGGTGGCTAAATTCATTGGTGGCAAAAGAATAAATTATTCTCAAAGACAGTCATATGCTGGTCGCTGCGCCGCTGCAGTAATAAGTTGCAATACAGGCCTCTTACAATCTCATGTGCATAAATTCATATTTGGCACTGAAGCTAATACTCAAATCGTGCGCTTAGAGAGCGTCCGTCAACAGCGAATAACGTCGGATAAAAACAAAAAAGTCAAAAAGAATAAAAAAATTATTCCACAGAAGCAAAAGGATGCGCTTTATGGCAAAGAATGTCAAAAAGTTGACATGGACAAGACCCAATATGAATTAGCCAAAACATCTTTTTTTACAAAAGTTAAACATAACAAATGAACAAAAAGATTTTGTAGAAAAAAATACTCACTTACAAAGTGCAAGTCCTTTGTGGTTGGAAACCCGAAGAAAATTACTGACAGCATCTTGGTTCGGTACAGTATGTAAGCGGCGACCGACTACTAACTGTGCCTCATTGGTCAAGCAAATACTGTACGGAAGAGACTTAGGCCATGTACCATCAATAAAATATGGAAAAAATAACGAGCAAACAGCTTTGCGAGAGTTGGAGGAAGCTATTAAAATTTACTATTAAAATAGATCCATGTGGTTTAACTATTGATACAGAATTTTCTTCTCTTGGTGCCAGTCCTGACGGAAAAAGTAACCTAGGCATTGTTGAAATAAAATGCCCATCGTCAGCCTTCGGAATGGAACCAGACGAAGCCATTAAACAAAAAAAAACACGATAAACATCAATTTGTTGTAAACAAAAGTCACAAATGGTTTTATCAAGTTCAATGCCAACTTTACGTAACTGGCCAAAAAAGTTGCATATTTGCAATTTGGACGGAACCCGGAAAGATAAAATACGAGGTAATAGCCAGAGATGATCAATTTTGGAAAGACAAAATGGAAAGCAAATTAGTTTCATTCTATATGAATTGTCTCCTTCCCGAACTGGTTGACCCAAGAGTTAGTCGTAATATGGAATTACGGGCACATTCATCACATATCGAAGTTTCAAATGTGCTAAAAACACAAAATCAAAATGTTGACTGAGGTTGATTTTAAAATAAATAACTTTGAACAAACTCGGGTTACCTACCTCTTTTAGTTTCGGGGTTCCATGGGGTGTCCCCGGAGTCCATCATCAGGTCAGCCAAGTCATCCAGCATGTAAGTACTCACGAATGCCAACAAAATGAGCCCAAACTCGGGATACCTACCTCTGACTGTTTCGGAGTTCCATGGGGTGTCTCCGGAGTCCATCATCAGGTCAGCCAAGTCATCCAGCATATAAGTACTCACGAATACCAACAAAATGAGCCCAAACTCGGGATACCTACCTCTGACTGTTCGGAGTTCCATGGGGTGTCTCCGGAGTCCATCATCAGGTCAGCCAAGTCATCCAGCATGTAAGTACTCACGAATACCAACAAAATGAGCCCAAACTCGAGATACTTATCTTTTTCCGTTTTGAAGTTGCATAGGGTGTGTCTCCAAAGTCCATTGTCAGCCCACAATGTTTATTTAGTCACAAACAAAAGTGTATTTTTTATATACCTACTTAGCTCCAAACATTCACTTTGCTCATTTCAAAGATCATTTTTTTATTTTTGTAAATCGATACTAAAAATGACACAATTAGGTAAATAGCAAAATTACAACAAGTATCAAGACTACAAGTGTCGTCTGTTTTTCTGCCTTGCCGACAGCGTCACTGTGTGCGTGAGCCGCGCGTGTGTGTTAATCCTTCTTTTTGACGGAAATCGCAACGTGTGAAATATATAGGCACCCTTAAGAGCTTCTTTGGAGGGGTCTGCTGCTGTGGTAATTCAATCCATTGAGTTTTCGGAAAGAAATTACACTATTGCATGGCAACTATTATGTGAGCGTTTCGATAACAAACCTTTATTAATACAGAATCATGTTGCAGCTATATTTAACATTGAAACTATCACAAAGGAATCATCAAACTGCTTAAAACGCATCGTCGACCAAATTACAACAACTTGCGAGCATTGGAGTCACTAGGCGAGCCAATTAAACATTGGGACACCCTCCTTATTTATATTTTGACTCGCAAATTAGATACAAAATCTTACCGCGAGTGGGAAGAATTCAAAGGTTGCATTGATAGACAAAATTCAATTACACTAGATACGTTTATAACTTTCTTGCGAAATCGTGCAGTTTTAATTGAAACCCTAGAGTTGTCACGTAATAGTAGCACTAACACTACAAACATTCACACAAAATCACAACAAAAAATTAAGGCATTAGTTTCGGTACAGGAGAATAAAGTGTTACGTTGTAACAAGATTCTAAAATAAAAATATAAAATAAAAATTTTACACACAAACAGACAAAATAACTAATTTTCACAGTAGAACGGAAGCCGCGCGCTTTGACTAGTATTAGCGTCAACATGACCATATAAGGTATTCGTTTGGTGCAGGAAGGAAAATTCCGTCTAGAACATTTAATAACAAACGCCCACAAAAAGAAACATCGAGAAAGAATACAATAGCGAATGTTTACATCTCGCTCTGTTCGAGTAGCAATCTCAGTTCCACAAGAATTTAAACAATAGAATAGGGCGTGACTTGCTTCGGTCAAAATATCTCTAATTCGCCTGATACAGAAAGTCTAGAAGCCGGAAGTGCGCATGACCGCCTCGGGGAGGAAGTAGCCGTCCCGAAAATATAATAATCAACAGGCGACTAGAAAAAAGAATAATACCAGGCGGCCATAAAACGTGAGTTCGCGGCAGGGCGAAGAGACAGAGAAATTTTGACGCCGGACGGTTCGCACGACGATTGAAGGTAGTTAATATAGTGTTGCTGCCAGTTTATCTTCGACCAGTTTATTTTCTATAACTATAAACTATAAATTAAAATCAGTGCGTTAGTTAAATAAGCAAGAAAGTTAAAAGTGCATCATTTTTTTTCAACCCCCTTGGTAAGTTGAAAATAATTAATATTGTTATGGTGGCCATACACGTTAGGGTTTGCATGATGGTTATGACTGTACATGCTTAACCGACAGGCAAACCCTAGCGTGTATGTTATAAAACTGTACAGTTATCGGTGCGTGTACATGCAACCTAACGAATATGAAAATAGATATTTTATGCCGCTCGGTTATGTTTGCGCGCATGCATAACCGACCGTGTATGGCGCCCGCTCATGCATGCATGCACAGTTTTCTCTCAGTGTCCTATAGTCTGTGACAGTGGAAGGTCGCGCGTTGTTTCGTTGAAGTCGAAAATGGCGAGTCGCAAGCGTAACGCCATATTAGAAGAGTTTATTGGTATCTACCAATCCGAACCTTGTCTTTGGCGCATAAAATGCAAAGATTATCACGACAGAGACAAAAGATCGGCAGCGTATGGTAAATTGGTAAATAAGCTCAAGGAATTGGAACCTACAGCTACGAAAGACGATGTCGTTAGAAAAATTAATACGTTTCGCAGCAACGTTAGACGAGAGAAAAAAAAATACGATGAATCTATGAGGTCGGGGGCATCATCTGATGACATTTACAAACCAACACTGTGGTACTTTCATTTATTTGATTTTGTTGGAGATCAAGATGTTCCCCGAAACTCGCGATCTAACATTTCGGATATTGAAGAAAATGATTCCAATGTAAGTATAAATATAATATATACAATATAAGTATAAATGAGTAATTGATTTATTAAATTTATTTTTTTTGTCTTTTTCATACTAATCTAACCATCAAATTGAACAATATGATTACTACATACCAAATATAAAAAGATATAAATTACATAAATATAAGAAAAACATCACTTTTGAATGTAACTATCCTGCCAAGGTACTTTGCCTTCATTGACAAAGTAAGTTTGGTACTCTAGTCTGATTTTTTTTGCATCATTGACGACATTTCCTTGATTTTGTATTTGTAAATTTTCTATGTTTGAACGTGTGGTATCATAGCCCATTGTAACAACAGTTCCATTATCTGTATTTTCTCTATAAAAACATCTTTGTGGTGCATATGAATTAGATGTGTGCTCCATTAGAAAGTTGTGCAAAACGCATGTAGCCATCACCACTTTTTCTATATTTTCTGGTTTTAAATTAATTTGAGTGTGATAAATGCGAAATCTTGATGCCAGTATGCCGAAAGCATTTTCAACTATTCTTCTCGCGCGAGATAATCTATAATTAAAAATTTTCTTGCCATCGCTGGTCAAATCTGCTTGACGATATGGCTTCAGCATGTCGGGTCTCAAAGGGAATGCATCATCGGCAACAAAAACATATGGCAAATACCTTGAACTGTGTTCAATCTGTTCTGTGTTTGGAATATTTAAATTTTTCTTTTGTGGCCTTTCAAAAAACTTCGTATTCTGTAGAACACCACCGTCAGAAACTCTTCCATTTGTACCAAAATCTGCTAATAAAAATCGGTATCTGGCATCAACTATTGCCATAAGAACTACGCTATGTCGCCCTTTGTAGTTGTAATAATAAGATCCACTATCAGAAGGTGGAACTATGTCAATATGCTTTCCATCCAGGGCACCCAAGCAATGAGGAAAATTCCATCTATCCTCAAAAGTTTGTGCGATTTCTTTCCATTTATCCAATGAATCTGGAAACTAAATAATCTCATTATTTTGTGTTGTTTTAGGATGCTAGCAACTCTACAGGGAATAGCCTACATGATACGGATAACATAAATAATACAAATACTACACATGATGCTGCTGCTGTTACTGAGATTGATATGGACACTATCACCAAAAACATAACGACACCTAGGAAGACTGAAGCACCTGCTACAAGACCGGGAAAGAAGAAAATAACAGAACAAGATCAGTTAACCAATGACGTGTTACTGTCCGTGAGAGACCATTTTAAGCGCCCTGCTCCTACTTCAGTAACAGAAGATCGGTACGATCTTCTGGGAAAGTCTATTGCAATAAAATTAAGAACGTTAGAGAAACGTCAACGCTTGATTGCTGAGAAAATAATAAATGATACTCTGTTTGATGCAGAGATGGGTAATCTGAATACCGAATCAATTCAGATTCGTCGACGTTTAACTTTTGTTCCATCACCAACTCACAGCTCAGGAACTTCTACTCCTTCACCCTCAATGCTTCAACAATATTATACACAACCGCATATTCACACCGCTTCTGCTTCACCCCACTGGACTGAAAGTTCATCTCCGATTCAACAATACAACACTCAACAACAAACTTGTGCGACTTCTTCTGCACCACATTGTCAGCCGTCACCACCACATGAAGGATTTGACACACAACCACAAACAGAAACTGTATCATCATTTTACTCTAATTTTAATTCAGAAAAAATGTTATACACAACTGATCAATAATTTTAAGATTAGAGATTAAAGATTAGAAAGTGATTTTAGTTAATAACTTACCTGTAGATAGTCATTTTTTAGCGCTTTATAAATAGCATCACATGTTTCTGGTATTATTCGACCTAAAGCCTGAGGTGACGTTATGGCAGAATATTTTAGACACTCATATGTTCTCCCTGTTGCAAGAAATCTTAATGTTACTGCTAGTCTCTCATGTGCTGATATAGCTTTTCTCATAATAGTATCTTGTCTCTGGATCATGGGAGTGACCAATGATAAAAGTTTCAAATAGAGTTTTTCATCCATTCGTAAATAATTCTTGTAATCTTTTGGTGTAAATCTCAGTTCATTCATCAAATTTATATGAGAGAACTGTTTTCTTTTCAAAAGCCAGTGTTTACACCACTCAGTACGATCTCTTCTTCTTTTCCTTTTCTTTGTTACGAGTATTAAGCCAAGTACAGCTATCACATCGTTGTCGTCCATTGTTGGCGATACAGTGCACAGTAAATTCGGTAGGTAAATGTCCTACAAAACACCGTCACGTAGCTACAACTATCTTTGACTGGGAGTTTAATTGGAATTGTACATGCAAACCCTAACGTGTATGTGCTTCATATAACTCGGTTATACCTGTCGGTTAAGCATGCACGGTCATAACCATCATGCAAACCCTAACGTGTATGGCCACCTTTAGGTTTGGTTGCCGTTGACTAGTTTCGTGTCTGTTTTAATTTTATTACTATTCAACAAGTGATTTCTTCAACCTTTAGTAATGTTAAAAATTGCTATGGCTTTATATTTCTTAGTAGTGGTATAACAACGTGACGACGTGTGACAGTGGGTACCTAAATATTAATGAAGTATAACCCTATCTATTTAATCGTTCCGACAAGTTTTAAATATGTCGCACCGCGGTATTTTTCTTCATTAACATTCTATTTATTTAGTTAAAAACAGTCTGGCTTCCATAAGAAACCAGGGCAGTAATGGCCGCGATATTAATTCTCACTGTGTATTCCACGCGTGTGTCATTAACATCGGTGGCTTGTAGGTATCTGGAAAAAACCTGTTTATTTTAAAATATTTAAAATGTTGAGATTCTGTAATGATAAATTTGATGCTTGTAAATAATAAGCTTTTGGTTTAGTAACTGTAGTCTGTCGAAAGATGCCACCGAGAGATTATCTACGGCAGCTATACTCTAAGTGTGTTCCGCGGAACCCTAGGGTTCCGTGATACCTCTGTCGGGGTTCCGCAAGAATTTAGAAATAAAAAAATCAAAACACCTCTCTCTGGTCGCTCCGCGGCTGTGCGGACTCCGCGGCCGCGCGGAGACAAAACGCTATGAATGTTATTTATTTATTTATTTGTATTTGTATAAGCTTGTGTTACATTAGCTGGTACAATATCTCATAAGTTTGGTCTCAACAATTTTATACTTGTACAACGCGTTCGCTCTAAGTTTGCCGGTCTGTGGAATGCGCGTACCCTCCCCCACGTGACAACAAAACTTATAATGTGTCATAGTTTTACCCAAATATCTAACGTACACAATTTTTATTGTTACAATTAAATAAAAAATTTCGAACGTCATACACTCATACCTATCGCCAGCGGCAAACTTAAAACGAGCGGGTAGTATACTTGTAAGCGCTCAGTCTCTTTGATAAAAGCCGCCTCTGAATTAGACGCTATAGTTGTCAACTAGCGACTTTCGTCTCTAACTTCAAAGGATAAAGTCGATATTGTTTACAACGCTATTTTTAAATTTCTGTTTTTATTTTTGCTTTTTGTTTATCAAAGGTGCCGACTCGAGTATTTTCGAGAATATTTGAGATCGAGTCTAGGACTAAGTATAAAAGCGGCGATCGCGCGTTGGCGTCGTCAGTTGATGATTAGCGTTCGGAGCGATAAGTTACTACCTACTTACAAGCTCGCTAGCGAGAAACTAGTGTTCATTGTTTTACTGCCTGCTGTATTCTGTTGTCTCAGTTTTATACATTTCTTCCCTGTAGGTTCTAAATTTAGTCTCTTATACGCAGTAACGATTGTGCATTATTTAAACCCCACTATCCTGACTTGTAACATTATAAATAAAGAAGAATGGAACGTTGGCTTAAAGGTGTTAAACGTGTTCCAACAACATCTTCTAATGACGCTGAATGTTCAAAAGCAATGCGCGCGGAGAATTTAGCAATCACCGATCCAGAAGATGATGCCACGAGTGCCACGACGTCAAGCTCGACGGTTTCAAAGACGAAAAAAAGGAAGTATGATGAATCTTATATCAGTTTCGGATTTGTTGATTCCAACGGCTCACCTCTCTGCATGCTCTGTAGTAAACTGCTTCCTAATAGTTCCATGGCACCTGCCAAATTGCGTCGACATTTAGAAACCGTACACCCCGAGACTAAAGACAAGAATAAAGAATTTTTTGTTCGCAAAAAAGATCAGTTATTAGAAAGTCAAAAAAATATGATGCATGTAACACAAACTACCAACGAAAAGGCCACGGAGGCATCATACTTAGTTAGCTATCGCATTGCACAAGCAGGTGAAGCGCACACTATCGCTGAGAAATTAATAAAACCATGTGTATTAGACATAACAAAATGTATGCTTGATGAAAAATCTGCAAAGCATCTTTCTACTGTTCCGCTATCAAACGATACTGTTTCACGACGAATCCATGATCTGGCAAGCTACGTCAAACAAGAACTAGTTACACGTCTACAAAATACACGATTCGCTTTGCAAATGGACGAGTCGACTGATGTCGCTGGTTTGGCTATCCTGCTGGTTATTGTGAGATATCCATATAAAAGTTCTTTTGAAGAAGACATGCTTATGTGTTCATCGCTGCTTACAAACACTACCGGGGAAGAAATTTTTAATAAAATAAATATATTTTTTGAAGAACATAATCTCAGTTGGAACAATTGCATTGACATTTGTACAGATGGGGCCAAGGCGATGACAGGTAAAACAGCAGGAGCAGTGTCACGAATGAAAAATAAAGCGCCTAATTGTAGTTCCAGTCATTGTATTCTGCATAGACAAGCACTTGCGATGAAGCAAATGCCGTCTAATCTAAAATTAGTTATGGATGAAGCGGTAAAAATAATTAATTTTATCAAATCACGACCACTACAATCCCGATTGTTCTCATTATTGTGTGAAGATTATGGCAGCAAACATAAAACACTGCTGCTCCATACAGAAGTGCGATGGCTGTCTCGGGGAAAAACTTTAACAAGGCTATTTGAACTTAGAGCCGAGTTACAAATGTTTCTTTCAGCAGATACTTCTTTTAATTTGAAGGACCGTTTGTATGATAAAACTTGGTTGTTCCGATTGTCTTTTATGGCGGATATCTTTCAAAAACTTAACGAATTAAATTTATCGTTGCAAGGTAAACAGACAACAGTGTTTCAGGCCTATAATAAAATAACTGCTTTTAAAAGAAAATTAGATTTTTGGATCATTTGCATTGGTAAGAAAGAAATAGAAAGTTTTACGTTACTCAGTGAGTTTGTTAGCGAAAACGACTCAGAAATGTTTGAAGATAATGTGTTTGAAGAATTGGTCCAATATCTCAGTTCGATGCGCGCATCTTTTGAAAAGTATTTTCCCGAAGAACACAATACAAAAATTAAAGTGAACTCCTGGATTCATAATCCTTTTTTACCCAACTTGGAAAAGCCTGAAAACATGTCAAATGAGATATATGAATCTCTTTTAGAAATGTCATCAGACACAAGTATGGAGTCATTGTTCAAAACGACGCCTCTTAATGATTTTTGGTGCAGAATCCAAGATGAATATGCAATGCTTGGCCAAATGGCTCTGGATATTCTTCTCCCGTTCCCAACTACATATTTGTGCGAAACAGGATTCTCTACCTACGCAGCCACGAAAACAAAATATCGCAATAGACTGGACGCCGAAGCTGATATGAGACTCCAACTTTCTTCCATCAAACCTGATATCAAGCAATTGATGAAAAATAAAAAACAGTTTCATACCTCCCACTAGTTAGATTTTTTCTTTTTTAATGTTTTCTATTATTGTCCTTACCAAGTGGTGAAGTAAATAATAATTAGTAACTGATACATTGTACTTTTATTATGCTGATTAATATAGAATACACTTATAAAAATAATTGTTTTATTGTAGGGTTCCATCAAGTATTTTGCTTCCCAAAAGGGTTCCGTCATTTAAAAAGTTTGAGAACCACTGATCTACGGGATTGTTCTTATGTAAAATCAACTCTTAGAAATATAACTGAAGTTTTGTGTTGACATATATCTTGTTTTCGTTTGGGCTTTAAAGCCAATTGTGTTATAGTTAAAGTGTAATCTTTTCTTTTGTGTGTCATGGCGTGGTGGAATGGTGATCGTCCGGCATATGAATAGTTGGGGTAATTCTGGGGTGGGTAATTGTATTTAAATATTTTATTTTATTGTATTTCAACCGGACCTAAATGTCGCCATTCCATCCCGTGTAGTTTTTAATTGTTTCGCGAAAGATGCCGACACCCACTCCGGGTCTCACCTAGTGCCTGGGTGTCGGATCTTTCGCGCTTCAAGTGTCATCCCAACGCGTTCCAGAAACTGGGGGTTCTCCGTACGGAGTGAGAAGCAGGGCTGCGCGTTCACCGTACGGATTCGCACCATGGACCGGCAGGCGGCTCTTCGGCCCGTCGACTCCGGCCGGCCTCTGCAGCCGAGCCCCTTCAGTGACGTCGCCGTGAGCTGCTGTGCGCCTCCGGGTTCCCCACTGGGCCGGTGGAGGTTTCCTCGCCGAGGCCCCCCACGCGTCACGGGATGGCGAAGCCGAAGCTAAGTTCCCAGTGCGCTTAAGGTTTTTTTTTTATTGAGTACCGGAGGGCTTCCCTGTGCCGCGAATCCACACCCCGGGTGTAGTAGTCGAGAGATTAGCGCTCGTTCTTAAAATTTAATTTCGTGACTTATCTAATTCTCTAATTATAAATTATTTATATTCCATTTAGTTTTGTTTGATTATTTTTATTGTTTTTTATGGTTTTATTATACATTTTTGACAATCGTAATTGTGTTTTTTTTTATTTGCACCCGCCGTCAGGCGGACGTAGCAAAAGGTCATAGCCCACTTACACGACTCTGCTATCACCCGACTAATAAAATATCATTCAAATATGGGCTTTAAGTCGTGGCCTTGCGATATAGTTTATATTGACAACATAAATTAGCAGACAGCTCGGTGTCAGCAAGCTTCCCGCCATCAGACTGCTCGGTAGTCGACGCCTCGCTGGCCACACGTTGTAGATGAGCGGTCGGCGCGGTGTCCGCGCGCTGACAGCTAGCAGTCGCCGCGGCGACTGCTATCGCGTAACCGCGCGCCGCCGGCGCCGCTCAGTCGGTAGACGAGCCGAGCCTCTCCCGCCGCGCACCGCCCCGCGGCCATTTTCGAATTATCTACCAAGCAATCCGCACGCTCGATCACCGAGTGTTTTCGCAGCTATTGAACGTATCCAATATGAATAAAGAGAAACTTATTGAAGAAGTGCGAAGATATCCCTATCTGTATGATGCCAGTGACGCCAAATATGCTGATTCTGTCAAAAGGGATCAAACATGGAAATCTATTGCCAGGACGTTGTCTGCAACAGGTATGTACCTACCTACGTACAATCTATACTATATTAAAAACGTGGTGGAGGTAAAATTGTAATTTTTTTTATAGAGATTCAAATAGAGGTTCAAAAGACCTTCTGCTTTACGAACAAGCATTTGTGGAAGTTGTGAATGGAAAGTCTATTCGCGCAGCAGCAGAGATGTTTGGGTTATGCCACGCTTCTTTAATAAGGTACAAAAAGAAAAGAGAAAATGTAGAGAATTCTCTAGATACCATCACGATGGGGTACAAACCCAAAAACAAAGTGTTTTCCGACGACCAGGAAATAACCATAGCTAATTATTTAATTAGAACTGCAGATATACTCGTATATACGTCTCAAATACAGCCCTAACTTTGTTAGAGATGGCCCGACAGGGTGCATTGGAACTGGAAATGCATCGGGATGGATGGAGCAGAAACAATTTTTAATGTTGTTGGAGCACTTTCAAAGTCACGTAAAATCATCCCCAAACAATAAGGTTCTACTCCTTTTAGATAACCATCCTTCCCACATCACCATCTCCGCGTTAGACTTTTGTAAAACCAATGGAATCGTTGTGCTATCATTCCCCCCTCATACCTCTCATAAACTACAGCCGGTTGATCGGTCTGTTAATGGACCACTGAAAAAAGCTGTTAATACAGCGTGTGATGCGTGGATGCGTAATAACCCTGGCTCTACGATGACTATTTACCATATTCCAGCTATTGTAGCGACAGCATATCCACTGGCGCTTACTTGTAACAACATTCAAGCCGGGTTCAAATGTACGAGAATATACCCATTTAATAGGCAAATCTTTACGGAGTTAGACTTTGGAGCTTCGTACGTGACAGACAGGCCACCACCTGTCGATTCTAATAATAGCGTCACAGGAATTCAACCAACCCTCAGCACAGTTCCAGATGATAATGTTTGCTCGAATATAGATGAAGTAACTAAACAACCAGTCACTAAAAAATTAACGTGTACTACAGATTCATTAGGAAACGCAGAAAATTTAAATGTTTTTCCTGCGACTAGCCCGATTCCAGATATATTTGATCCTTTTACAGAGGAAAACGCACCAAACATTACTTCTCTCACAGACCCCCTAGCGGAGACACAAGATTTGAATTCTATTAATGTATCTGTAGATAACACCATTGCAGCAACTCCTGGTCCATCAATGTTAAAAATCTTAGAAGACACGTTTTCACCTGAAAGTGTGCGCCCACTTCCGAAAGCACCACATTTTATAAGGCGTTTTTAATTTAAGTGTGTCTTGTTCCACTCACACCCTCTTTGTTGTAGAAATTATATAGATCGTACGTACTCAATTTGCTCCGACTCTGTTATTGCTGAAAATCTAAATATCCCAACCAATATGTCTACTATGAGCGCATGTTGTTTTTGGTACCCTGCATGGAATCACGACCAACCGTAGGTAGTATTGAAAATGCTGAATTAAGGGTGTAGATCGTGAAAATCACCGAAAAGAGTGTTACGATTTTTCATATTTAACCTATTTACATATGATTGATATCAATGATAATTTGTATATATTACAATCAAAGACCAATAAGTATGTTCATGCTTATATTAAACTCTTAAACCTAATAGTTGTTATATAATAAACGTCAACAAACGCACAAAATTGAGTAAAAATGCAAAAACATGACTTCGTATTTTTCAGATTTAACCCCATAAATCAACACAAATTGATAAAAAGAAACACTTTTTGAACACTGAAGAAACCAATAAGTATAGCTGTATACTTCTTTTTATACCTTTACAAACAAAGACTTCCTCTTTTAAAGCCCTAAAATCTAGATATATTTTAAGGTAAATTTTTCATACACAAATGTATGGGATAAAACGTTCGTTTCATTCGTGCAATCTCGGTGGTCTGCAGCGGCAGTTCCTTTCTGTAAGTGAACGCGACACCACGCTTGTCGGCTGCAGACAGCAGAATTACGTATTGTGAATTTGTGTTTTTTGTAAAAAACTGTAAGTATAACATTTTTATAATTAATTTATTTTCAGTTAGTAGAAAGTATCGATATAATGAATGTCTGAAAGAAAACCATGATGGAACTAGATATAAATCGTAAAAAATACAATATCTACACTAATAGGTATTATAAAGAGGAAAGATTTGGATTTTTGTATGTAACGAATAAACTCAAAAAGTACTGGACTGATTTTAATAATTCTTTTATCATTCGAAAGCTACATTATCACTGAGTAACATAGGCTATTTTTTTCGCAGGACTGATTGAATTTGAGTGGCATGCCAGGGAAAAGAAAGTTTTGTACGCATTATAAAAATATGAAAGCCAAAAGATCTCGGAATAAAATGTAAGTTCCTCCCTACTTATTTATTATCGCATTTGAACAGGGTACATTACAAAGCTAATACAATATGTCATATGATTTAGATCGCCCGATTCAGACATATACCTACAATAACATGTAAATATTGGTTTGTATTATCTATATCTATACTGATAAATAAAATTGAAGTATCTGTATGTAATATCAAAATAATAGGATTTTTAAAAAAAAAAAGGCGATACGGAGTTCGCCGGGTCGGCTAGTATTGTCTAAATATCAAATTGTGGAAGTAGGTAGGCGACAGCGCAACTTTGTCGACATACCTATACCGCCAAACAGACGCGAGGCGCCTAGCGTCTGGCTTAGGGTTGTACAAAATAAATAAAAAGTGGATAATATTGATGAATAATATTTCCAGTATTGAAAATAAAGAAAACCTTGGGGCCGAGACTCTGAGCAACAATGCTACGCGCTGTATAGAGGTAAGTTGTTATACGTAATTCTTGTAGACTTGTTACATAAATAAACAAACTACTTAGTTAGTGATGGGCGAAGACAAAATCTCAATACCTACCTATAGATTTTTCTTGCAATATTTATTATTTTCATCGAGAGACAAACACCTTAGTACCGAAATACTTCTCAATTACTTTCTCAAAAGAAAATTTACGTTCAAATAGGTGACGTCATAAAAAAACAATACCTAATGCGTAAAGAAATTATAATTTCTATTCATCAGGAACCTAATATTGTATTAATTCTTTTGCATTTTTTTAAATTTTTAATTATTTTTTATAAAAAAAATCAAGCCATTATCTTTCTTTACAGGAACTAGTTATTGAAAACGACCAAGGGGGAAAGGTGGATGAAATGGAAGTTGGGCGTAGAGTTGTAGACGTTTCTTTTTTTTTTAAAGCTCTTCAGGCCATAGGGGACCACGGTCCAATGGATTGTAAGTTAAGTTACCTCAGTATAATAGGTGAAGTAAAAGTTGGTCTGGACTCAAAACTCATCATGAAATGTAGTATGTGTAGTATGAAATTTACTGTGTGTTTGATTGAAAAGAAAGAAGATAGAATGGAAGTGAATCATCAAATTGTATCTGGTATCATATCATCTGGTGGGAGCTACTATCAGTTAAAAACATTAACTGCCGCAGTAGCCCTACCAATTATACAATGAAATTAATAATACGGTTTGCGATTGGTGGGAAAAGACAGCAGCACATTCCATGGCAGAAGCTGTCAAGGAAGAAGCGGAGTACGCAGTGTCTATAGGTAGTGTTGATAAAAATGGTACACCATTAATATCTGTTGCTGTTGACGGTTGTTGGAGCAAGAGATCTTATGGTAAGAATTTTTCCGCCTTGTCCGGCGCAGCTGCGATAATTGGCATTAAAACTAATAAAGTATTGTTTTTTGGAGTTAAAAATAAATACTGCGTAGTTTGTGCACGAGCCGCAAAGAACGACAGTCAGCCCTCGGAACACCGTTGTTTCAAGAATTATTCGGGATCATCTACCGGTATGGAATCGACCATAATAGTTGAGGGGTTTAAACGTTCCATTGT
Source organism: Sesia apiformis (assembly GCA_914767545.1). Taxonomy (NCBI): domain Eukaryota; kingdom Metazoa; phylum Arthropoda; class Insecta; order Lepidoptera; family Sesiidae; genus Sesia; species Sesia apiformis. The sequence goes on from OU611969.1 coordinate 13,786,423, forward strand.
TGATCACGGTGTAATTTATAATAAATTTGTAGCAGACGGCGATTCCAGTACTTATAAAAAAATATTAGATTCGCGACCGTACGGTAATTTAACAGTAGAGAAAATTGAATGCAAAAATCATCTTTTACGAAACTACTGCAATAGCTTGGAGAAACTGTCGAAAGACACTAAGTATCCTTGCGAATTGCGGAAATTCCTAAAAGAAAGGTATTTGCGTTTAAGAACGGGTGTAAAATGCGCTATTAAATATTGGGGCGATCAAAATCAGTCACTCGAAGAAAAAATAAAAAATCTTAGTGAAGATATCCTAAATGGTCCACAACACGTATTTGGTAATCACCAATATTGCAAGGAGTATTTCTGTAGACCTGATACTCGTCGAATAGAACCTGTTGGGTTGCTTCCAGCAATTGTTGGATGCGGATTAATGGACGCGGTACACATTTTAAGTAAAAGACTGTCATATCATTCTAGAAGTTTAATTCATAATTGTACAAGTAATATAGTTGAAAGTTTTAACGCAGTGATTGCCAAATTAGTAGGGGGTAAGCGTGTAAATTATTCTTCCCGTGGTTCTTATGCGGGCCGATGCGCAGCTGCTGTTGTGTCTTTTAATACAGGATCGATTCATAGTAAAACTCATGAAGTAATATTTAAATCTAGTCCTAATCCTTTGATCGCGAAAGTGGAAAATTGTAATCGTAGAATCCGTTTAATTGCTAAACCTAAATTAAGATTGAAAAAGAGCCACAGCGCTGTATCGAAAGACGCTCACTATGGACCAAACTGCGAAAAACCTGATCTGAGTCCAGAATTATATGAGAAAGCCAAGTCATCTTTTTTAGCCGATTTAAAGTTGTCTTGTGCTGAAAGAGAGGAGCTTGAAAGGTCGACCCATTTGCAAAGAAGTAGTTCTGAGTGGATGAGTACAAGGAGAAAATTACTAACCTCATCATCGTTCGGGGAAGTTTGTAAAAAACGAGAGAGCACAAGTTGTGCTGTTCTTGTTCGTAAAATCGTTTATGGTAGTAATATCTCCAGTTTGCCTGCTGTACGGTACGGTATCGAAAACGAAGAAACCGCAATTAAACAGTTAGAAATTCAAGAGAATATTAGTATACAAGGTTGCGGTTTGTTCGTCGACGATCAATATGAATTTCTTGGTACTACACCAGATGGCATTTATGCAAACGGTTTAATTGAAATTAAGTGCCCACATTCTTTAGCTGGCATGACTCTTGATGAAGCAATGGCCAAACATACCTTTTGGGTTAAGGACAAGGCTTCCAAGGGTTATGTCATAAATAAAAATCATAACTGGTATTTCCAAATTCAGGGACAGGTACATATTACTAAAAGAAACGTTTGCATGCTTGGCATCTGGTTTGGTGCTACTGTACCTATGAAAGTTTATATTATAGAAAAGGACGACAAATTTTGGGAGGAGAAAATGGAGATGAAATTAGTTAGGTTTTATTACGATTGCCTACTTCCAGAATTAGTTGATCCTCGGCAGTCACGAAGCATGCCCATTCGTGACGCGCCCAGTATCATAGAGGCTATGAAAGAGAGGAAAGAAAGAGCTTTACGTGTTATGAAAGAGAAGAACGCCTAATGATTTTGAAAGATACAGGTAACTTAACTACCCAGCCAGTCGATTCACGTAAACACGCCAGTCCAAAAGTCGTTTTAACTTAGGAACTTAGAAATCGCCTTTTGGTTTTCTGTTTTAAACGCACTTACTTATCTAGTCTTGGATTGTCATAAATCTTCCAATAGCTCAATTACTATACAATTTCTGAGTTACCTGGTGTAAAGAATCATAAAAATTGGTTCAAAAATACAGCGAATTGAGAATTCTCCTTTTTTTAAGTCGGTTAAAAGGGCTAAATTTGCAAAAAACGAAGTGACGTCACTGCGCTACGGTTTTTATTACTTACGTGAATCGGGCAGCTGGTAACGTTTTCATTCTGATAGGTTTTGTGATAGCCATTGATTTTATCATCAAATTAGCAGAAATCAGAACTTGATCCGTAATCGAATGAAAAACCATTAGAATTTTGAACTCATATTTCGTTATTGTTTAATTACATACTTTTAATTAGTATATTAATAATTTACAAACTTCTGTTAAAATTAGTAAATAAATGAATTATTTACTAATTTTTGTACAACCCTAGCACGCTTTTGAGATAGCGAGTAATGGCGACTCATATTTGTTATTGTGTAGTAAATAAATCATTTTTATACTTGTGTTTCATTTATTGACATTTTTTTTAAAACCCTAGGATTTTTTTTAGATATCGACGAGGTGATCGTAAACAAAAAGTAAGTATTTGAGTTTACGCAATAGGCACATTTCCTTGCGTAGAGATAAACACACTTCCTACTGAATTTGCAATTATTTTATTGAATGAATATTTTACGAATTAGAATAAATTTTGCTAGTGAAATTACAAATAAATGAATAGTTGGAATTTTAGGTAAGTAGAATACAAAAATGTCAGATGTCAAATGATAGAAAAACATAAAAATTGTGTCTCAACTACTCTTATTAATCTATTAAAAAGAATCAACAGCTAGTTTCCAAAAATTCAACGTTATTGTTATGCTGTAAATATTCAAGTTCAATAACAATTTCTCAACGTGGAACGTTTGTTGCAAAACATTTTGAAAATCGCGCTCTCTAGGTCATTCATCCGCCCCGTCGGATGTTACATTAAACTTTGGCGCTGCGGTCGCTCGAAATCGAGATCTCGGGCCAACAATCTACACCCTTAAACCAGGATGACACCGATATATCTGAAGAAACACAGTCACAACCACAACGAAAACGAAAAACTAAACAAAGCGACTTTGATGAACAAATATTAAAGGCACTACAGTCTAGTGAAGATCACGATACTAATTATTGCTTGTCATTGGTTCCATTCATGAAAGAACTAACTTCGGACGAGAAATTAGAAGTCCGTATAAGAATTTTACAAATATTCCAAGACATGAAGAAAAGTAGATTGTTGCCAAACACATCTTATGCCATTCAGTCCACATCTTCCACACGAGCTCCAGCAACTTCTGTTCGGATTATTTTTGATCAAGTTATTCAGCCACAACACAGACGCCAAGTCCATTCCACAAATAATACTAAAAAAGTACCCTTGGGGCTATAATTACCAAATCGGCGGGGTTAGTATTAACGTGTTAATACCTACCCCGGATGTGGGAGCTACTATTAACAGGGTACCTGACTTTTTGTGTATAATTATTGTAGCTTGGTATTTTTTTTATGACAGCATGAGAACGGATAAACGCAAAACTATGTGAGGATCAATACCCTTCCTTAGAGGTTTACGAGTTGGCTGCGCTAGAAGTGATGGAGAAAAACAGAAATTACAGGCATTAGAATTTAAGCTCTGCTACGTTTCACTCTTCAATTGTGTGAAGAAAAAGAAAGCGGGTGCACCAGTAGAAGTGGGCTTCAAAAAAAACCCGGTTAGTGTTCTATCCCGAACAGGAAGTAATAATAGCAGAGTACTTGTTGAAGTGTGCTAATATTTATTTTGGATTACTACCCAGTGAAGTAAAGAAATTAGCATATCAATGTGCTATTTTGTTACAATATTAAGAAGGTATCAGAATCCTGGAAAGTTAATGAGATGGCGGGTAAGTTCACGAGTTTTATGAGGAGAAATCCGAGGTATGCATAAGTTTTTTCCGGTTTAACTAAGAGATGGCGCCAGCGAAATGTACGCAGCGTATTAATTTAACACATACGTCATTTGTTCGGCTGACATTTAAACTACAAACACACCCAAGTTGAGTCCGCCAAAAACTAGCGTCTTTGTTTTATCGTTTTATCGAATGAACGTCAAAAAGAAAATCGCAAAGGCACTTGTGATATGCTGCTTCAACGCCACAAAAGGAAATCATTTTTGTATCGAATTGTGACGGGTGACGAAAAATAGATTTATTTTGAAAACCCGAAGCGGAAAAAATCGTGGCTTTCACCTGGCGAAACCGGTCCTTCAACACCAAGGCCAAATCGCTTCGGCAAGAAGACCATGCTCTGTGTTTGGTGGGACCAGAGCGGTATTGTGTATTATCAACTCTTGAAGCCCGGCGAAACCGTTAATACACAACGCTATCGCCAATAAATGATTAATTTAAACCACGCATTGATCGAAAGACGACCGGAATGGGCCAGAAGACATGGCAAAGTGATTTTGTTACACGACAATGTGCCACCTCACACAGCAAAACCAGTGAGACACCTTGATATAGCTTGGATGGGACATCCTTCCACATCCTTCCGCACCCGCCGTACTCCCCAGACCTGGCGCCATCTGACTATCACCTCTTCGCATCAATGGGGCACGCGCTCGCAGAGCAGCACTTCAGCAATTTCGATGAAGTTGTAAAATGGCTCGACGAATGGTTTGCCGCAAAAGACAAGCAATTTTTCTGGCATGGTATTCATAAATTACCTGAAAGATGGGCGAAATGTGTAGAAGCCGATGGCCAATATTTTGAATAAAAAAAAATAATTTCCCTTGAAAATTACGTGTTTTTTTTTTACCAAAAAACCGGAAAAAACTTATGCATACACCTGGTAGATTCGAAGCCCTGAAGCTACAAGTTTAAGCAGAGCTACTTCCTTCAACAGAACCCACGTGCAAACCTTTTATGAGAAATATAGATCCGTGCTAGAAAGATACAGTTTTAATCCATCCCGGATTTGGAACATTGACGAAACGGGTGTGACCACCATTCAAAAGCCGAAGAAGATTGTTGCAGAAAGGGGCATAAAGCAGGTCGGTGGCCACCGAACTAATTTTGAACACTGCATTAGTGAACGCGTGGCTAATGTACCTACACCGAAAATACAGGCAATAAGATTCCTGTAGTGGAATTCAGAAGAAGTCTTGTTGTGTACCTTGTGGATTCCGGGAAGTCCCATGAAAATAATCCAGATACAGTGGCAAAGAGACCCAGAAGGATGAAACATGAATTGTCAACCAAAACCGGAATGGCTTGTAAAGTAAGGCGTTTTTGTGTGCTCTTACAAAAAAAAATTACCTGACAAACAACCGCATTTGGCTAAGAAGAAAATCCTCTTCCACCAAGACAACGCACGAGTGCACACCTGCGCGATTGCCACGGCCAAAATCCATGAGTTGCGATATGAGTTGCTATCTCACCCAACATATTCGCCAGATTTAGCCCCTTGCGACTATTTTCTGTTTCCGAATTTAATAAAATGGCTCGGTGGGAAAAGATTTAGCTCCAACGAGGAGATCATGCACGAATCGAATGCCTATTTCGAAGGGTTGCCTAAGTCGTATTTTATGTAAGGGATCAAAAAGCTAGAGAAACGCTGGATGAAGTGCATTGAGTTAGAAGGAAACTACGTTGAAAAATAAATCATAATTTTTAAATAAAGTTGACTCTGTTTCATTTTTACCAGACTTATCACTCCGCCCTCGTAAAATATGCTCTTGGCTTACATTTACCCACAATTATTTGTGCGACACTGAAAGTGAAGGATCACGTGAGGTAGGAACATGTAATAAAAAAGATAAGGATAATAATCTGACGTTAGAAAATAAAATTGAAGGGGAGTGTAATGTAGATTGATTATTAAGTAGTGATTAAAAACTTATAACAATCATGAAATTATGTTCAAATATGAGTTAATTGCGAATTCATTGATAAGTAAATTGTGTAAAGTAAATGAGGAATACATTATAGTTTATTGTTTGAATATTATTGTTATTAATGAGTCATATTCTGTAGCCACATGACGCCGATAAGCCAACCAAGGAGTGCTATAGTTTATGGTTCAAATATTATTGTTGTTGATAAGTGATACTCTGTAGCCACATGAGGCCGATAAGCCAACCAAGGAGTGCTATATTTTATTGTTCAAATATTATTGTTGTTGATAAGTCATACTCTGTAGCCACATGAGGCCGATAAGCCAACCAAGGAGTGCTATAGCTTATGGTTCAAATATTATTGTTATTAACGAGCTGTATTCAGTCTGCACTGAATAAGGCCGATAAACCAACTCATGAGTGTTTCAGTTTACAGCAGGAGCATTTAGCAGTATGTGTAGCTATGATTAACTACAATAAATTAATAAATTTATTATTTTATAATAAATGCAGTTTATAAAATGATAAATGATATGTGAAGTAATATACTTCAGTAGAATTAAATGTTTATAAATTAGTGTGTAAAACACTATCAGATAAAACAGTTGTATTTTTGTAACAAATTGATGGAACAATTTAAATTACACGATGGCCGAAGGTAACTAAAGCCTATACTTAGAGATACTCGTAGTATCGTACATTATAATCTGTTATTAAAGGATAATAATAATAAAACAATGATAAATAATACCGTAATCCAGCTATACTCTAAGTGTGTTCCGCGGAACCCTAGGGTTCCGTGATACCTCTGTCGGGGTTCCGCAAGAATTTAGAAATAAAAAAATCAAAACACCTCTCTCTGGTCGCTCCGCGGCTGTGCGGACTCCGCGGCCGCGCGGAGACAAAACGCTATGAATGTTATTTATTTATTTATTTGTATTTGTATAAGCTTGTGTTACATTAGCTGGTACAATATCTCATAAGTTTGGTCTCAACAATTTTATACTTGTACAACGCGTTCGCTCTAAGTTTGCCGGTCTGTGGAATGCGCGTACCCTCCCCCACGTGACAACAAAACTTATAATGTGTCATAGTTTTACCCAAATATCTAACGTACACAATTTTTATTGTTACAATTAAATAAAAAATTTCGAACGTCATACACTCATACCTATCGCCAGCGGCAAACTTAAAACGAGCGGGTAGTATACTTGTAAGCGCTCAGTCTCTTTGATAAAAGCCGCCTCTGAATTAGACGCTATAGTTGTCAACTAGCGACTTTCGTCTCTAACTTCAAAGGATAAAGTCGATATTGTTTACAACGCTATTTTTAAATTTCTGTTTTTATTTTTGCTTTTTGTTTATCAAAGGTGCCGACTCGAGTATTTTCGAGAATATTTGAGATCGAGTCTAGGACTAAGTATAAAAGCGGCGATCGCGCGTTGGCGTCGTCAGTTGATGATTAGCGTTCGGAGCGATAAGTTACTACCTACTTACAAGCTCGCTAGCGAGAAACTAGTGTTCATTGTTTTACTGCCTGCTGTATTCTGTTGTCTCAGTTTTATACATTTCTTCCCTGTAGGTTCTAAATTTAGTCTCTTATACGCAGTAACGATTGTGCATTATTTAAACCCCACTATCCTGACTTGTAACATTATAAATAAAGAAGAATGGAACGTTGGCTTAAAGGTGTTAAACGTGTTCCAACAACATCTTCTAATGACGCTGAATGTTCAAAAGCAATGCGCGCGGAGAATTTAGCAATCACCGATCCAGAAGATGATGCCACGAGTGCCACGACGTCAAGCTCGACGGTTTCAAAGACGAAAAAAAGGAAGTATGATGAATCTTATATCAGTTTCGGATTTGTTGATTCCAACGGCTCACCTCTCTGCATGCTCTGTAGTAAACTGCTTCCTAATAGTTCCATGGCACCTGCCAAATTGCGTCGACATTTAGAAACCGTACACCCCGAGACTAAAGACAAGAATAAAGAATTTTTTGTTCGCAAAAAAGATCAGTTATTAGAAAGTCAAAAAAATATGATGCATGTAACACAAACTACCAACGAAAAGGCCACGGAGGCATCATACTTAGTTAGCTATCGCATTGCACAAGCAGGTGAAGCGCACACTATCGCTGAGAAATTAATAAAACCATGTGTATTAGACATAACAAAATGTATGCTTGATGAAAAATCTGCAAAGCATCTTTCTACTGTTCCGCTATCAAACGATACTGTTTCACGACGAATCCATGATCTGGCAAGCTACGTCAAACAAGAACTAGTTACACGTCTACAAAATACACGATTCGCTTTGCAAATGGACGAGTCGACTGATGTCGCTGGTTTGGCTATCCTGCTGGTTATTGTGAGATATCCATATAAAAGTTCTTTTGAAGAAGACATGCTTATGTGTTCATCGCTGCTTACAAACACTACCGGGGAAGAAATTTTTAATAAAATAAATATATTTTTTGAAGAACATAATCTCAGTTGGAACAATTGCATTGACATTTGTACAGATGGGGCCAAGGCGATGACAGGTAAAACAGCAGGAGCAGTGTCACGAATGAAAAATAAAGCGCCTAATTGTAGTTCCAGTCATTGTATTCTGCATAGACAAGCACTTGCGATGAAGCAAATGCCGTCTAATCTAAAATTAGTTATGGATGAAGCGGTAAAAATAATTAATTTTATCAAATCACGACCACTACAATCCCGATTGTTCTCATTATTGTGTGAAGATTATGGCAGCAAACATAAAACACTGCTGCTCCATACAGAAGTGCGATGGCTGTCTCGGGGAAAAACTTTAACAAGGCTATTTGAACTTAGAGCCGAGTTACAAATGTTTCTTTCAGCAGATACTTCTTTTAATTTGAAGGACCGTTTGTATGATAAAACTTGGTTGTTCCGATTGTCTTTTATGGCGGATATCTTTCAAAAACTTAACGAATTAAATTTATCGTTGCAAGGTAAACAGACAACAGTGTTTCAGGCCTATAATAAAATAACTGCTTTTAAAAGAAAATTAGATTTTTGGATCATTTGCATTGGTAAGAAAGAAATAGAAAGTTTTACGTTACTCAGTGAGTTTGTTAGCGAAAACGACTCAGAAATGTTTGAAGATAATGTGTTTGAAGAATTGGTCCAATATCTCAGTTCGATGCGCGCATCTTTTGAAAAGTATTTTCCCGAAGAACACAATACAAAAATTAAAGTGAACTCCTGGATTCATAATCCTTTTTTACCCAACTTGGAAAAGCCTGAAAACATGTCAAATGAGATATATGAATCTCTTTTAGAAATGTCATCAGACACAAGTATGGAGTCATTGTTCAAAACGACGCCTCTTAATGATTTTTGGTGCAGAATCCAAGATGAATATGCAATGCTTGGCCAAATGGCTCTGGATATTCTTCTCCCGTTCCCAACTACATATTTGTGCGAAACAGGATTCTCTACCTACGCAGCCACGAAAACAAAATATCGCAATAGACTGGACGCCGAAGCTGATATGAGACTCCAACTTTCTTCCATCAAACCTGATATCAAGCAATTGATGAAAAATAAAAAACAGTTTCATACCTCCCACTAGTTAGATTTTTTCTTTTTTAATGTTTTCTATTATTGTCCTTACCAAGTGGTGAAGTAAATAATAATTAGTAACTGATACATTGTACTTTTATTATGCTGATTAATATAGAATACACTTATAAAAATAATTGTTTTATTGTAGGGTTCCATCAAGTATTTTGCTTCCCAAAAGGGTTCCGTCATTTAAAAAGTTTGAGAACCACTGCCGTAATCAGTTTATAAAAATACAATTGTTTATGTAACTAGTCTGGCCATAAATACTGTTACATAAAAACTTTTCTTTTTTTTCAACTTTTTAATTATTTTGAATTTGGAACGCGTTTATTATTTTTAAAAATTTTTTCGTGTTCATTATCAAATTACAATATGGAATGGGGTGTTAAAGAAAATAGGATTGCGGTGATCGCCTTGCACAAAGTGGGTATGGAGCCGTCGGTCATATTCCAAACACCTCAAAAGCTTGGTATGAACCGTATGTTCGTATATCGTACTATCAACAGATACAACAACACTTCCTCTGTCGAAGACCATAAAAGATCGGGGCGGCCGCGTGCTGTTAGAACTACAAAGGCTGTTAATGCTGTTAAAGCCAGAATTCGTCGAAATCCCATTAGGAAGCAAAAAATCTTATCGGGAGAAATGAAGATTCCCGCAAGGACTCTGTCGCGTATTATAAAACAAGACCTGAAGCTCGGTGCTTATCGTCGATATACAGGACATGCTGTTACGTTGTAACAAGGTTCCAAAAATAAAAAATAAAAAATCTTTACACACAAGCAGACAAAATAACTAATTTTTACATTAGAACGGAAACCGCGCGCTTTGACTAGTGTTGGCGTCAACATGACCATATAAGGTATTCGTTTGGTGCCGGAAGGCAAATTCCTTCTAGAACATCTGATAACAAACGCCCACAAATAGAAATATCGAGAAAGAATACAATAGCGAATGTTTCCATCTCGCTCGGTTCGAGTAGCAATCTGTTCCACAAGAATTTAAACAATAGTTTAGGGCGTGACTTGCTTCGGTCGAACCGTTCTTCCCATATCTCTATCTCGCCTGATACAGAAAATCTAGAAGCCGGCAGTGCGCATGACCGCCTCAGGGAGGAAGTAGCCGTCCCGAAGATAATAGAACAGTGGTTCTCAAACTTTTTAAATGACGGAACCCTTTTGGGAAGCAAAATACTTGATGGAACCCTACAATAAAACAATTATTTTTATAAGTGTATTCTATATTAATCAGCATAATAAAAGTACAATGTATCAGTTACTAATTATTATTTACTTCACCACTTGGTAAGGACAATAATAGAAAACATTAAAAAAGAAAAAATCTAACTAGTGGGAGGTATGAAACTGTTTTTTATTTTTCATCAATTGCTTGATATCAGGTTTGATGGAAGAAAGTTGGAGTCTCATATCAGCTTCGGCGTCCAGTCTATTGCGATATTTTGTTTTCGTGGCTGCGTAGGTAGAGAATCCTGTTTCGCACAAATATGTAGTTGGGAACGGGAGAAGAATATCCAGAGCCATTTGGCCAAGCATTGCATATTCATCTTGGATTCTGCACCAAAAATCATTAAGAGGCGTCGTTTTGAACAATGACTCCATACTTGTGTCTGATGACATTTCTAAAAGAGATTCATATATCTCATTTGACATGTTTTCAGGCTTTTCCAAGTTGGGTAAAAAAGGATTATGAATCCAGGAGTTCACTTTAATTTTTGTATTGTGTTCTTCGGGAAAATACTTTTCAAAAGATGCGCGCATCGAACTGAGATATTGGACCAATTCTTCAAACACATTATCTTCAAACATTTCTGAGTCGTTTTCGCTAACAAACTCACTGAGTAACGTAAAACTTTCTATTTCTTTCTTACCAATGCAAATGATCCAAAAATCTAATTTTCTTTTAAAAGCAGTTATTTTATTATAGGCCTGAAACACTGTTGTCTGTTTACCTTGCAACGATAAATTTAATTCGTTAAGTTTTTGAAAGATATCCGCCATAAAAGACAATCGGAACAACCAAGTTTTATCATACAAACGGTCCTTCAAATTAAAAGAAGTATCTGCTGAAAGAAACATTTGTAACTCGGCTCTAAGTTCAAATAGCCTTGTTAAAGTTTTTCCCCGAGACAGCCATCGCACTTCTGTATGGAGCAGCAGTGTTTTATGTTTGCTGCCATAATCTTCACACAATAATGAGAACAATCGGGATTGTAGTGGTCGTGATTTGATAAAATTAATTATTTTTACCGCTTCATCCATAACTAATTTTAGATTAGACGGCATTTGCTTCATCGCAAGTGCTTGTCTATGCAGAATACAATGACTGGAACTACAATTAGGCGCTTTATTTTTCATTCGTGACACTGCTCCTGCTGTTTTACCTGTCATCGCCTTGGCCCCATCTGTACAAATGTCAATGCAATTGTTCCAACTGAGATTATGTTCTTCAAAAAATATATTTATTTTATTAAAAATTTCTTCCCCGGTAGTGTTTGTAAGCAGCGATGAACACATAAGCATGTCTTCTTCAAAAGAACTTTTATATGGATATCTCACAATAACCAGCAGGATAGCCAAACCAGCGACATCAGTCGACTCGTCCATTTGCAAAGCGAATCGTGTATTTTGTAGACGTGTAACTAGTTCTTGTTTGACGTAGCTTGCCAGATCATGGATTCGTCGTGAAACAGTATCGTTTGATAGCGGAACAGTAGAAAGATGCTTTGCAGATTTTTCATCAAGCATACATTTTGTTATGTCTAATACACATGGTTTTATTAATTTCTCAGCGATAGTGTGCGCTTCACCTGCTTGTGCAATGCGATAGCTAACTAAGTATGATGCCTCCGTGGCCTTTTCGTTGGTAGTTTGTGTTACATGCATCATATTTTTTTGACTTTCTAATAACTGATCTTTTTTGCGAACAAAAAATTCTTTATTCTTGTCTTTAGTCTCGGGGTGTACGGTTTCTAAATGTCGACGCAATTTGGCAGGTGCCATGGAACTATTAGGAAGCAGTTTACTACAGAGCATGCAGAGAGGTGAGCCGTTGGAATCAACAAATCCGAAACTGATATAAGATTCATCATACTTCCTTTTTTTCGTCTTTGAAACCGTCGAGCTTGACGTCGTGGCACTCGTGGCATCATCTTCTGGATCGGTGATTGCTAAATTCTCCGCGCGCATTGCTTTTGAACATTCAGCGTCATTAGAAGATGTTGTTGGAACACGTTTAACACCTTTAAGCCAACGTTCCATTCTTCTTTATTTATAATGTTACAAGTCAGGATAGTGGGGTTTAAATAATGCACAATCGTTACTGCGTATAAGAGACTAAATTTAGAACCTACAGGGAAGAAATGTATAAAACTGAGACAACAGAATACAGCAGGCAGTAAAACAATGAACACTAGTTTCTCGCTAGCGAGCTTGTAAGTAGGTAGTAACTTATCGCTCCGAACGCTAATCATCAACTGACGACGCCAACGCGCGATCGCCGCTTTTATACTTAGTCCTAGACTCGATCTCAAATATTCTCGAAAATACTCGAGTCGGCACCTTTGATAAACAAAAAGCAAAAATAAAAACAGAAATTTAAAAATAGCGTTGTAAACAATATCGACTTTATCCTTTGAAGTTAGAGACGAAAGTCGCTAGTTGACAACTATAGCGTCTAATTCAGAGGCGGCTTTTATCAAAGAGACTGAGCGCTTACAAGTATACTACCCGCTCGTTTTAAGTTTGCCGCTGGCGATAGGTATGAGTGTATGACGTTCGAAATTTTTTATTTAATTGTAACAATAAAAATTGTGTACGTTAGATATTTGGGTAAAACTATGACACATTATAAGTTTTGTTGTCACGTGGGGGAGGGTACGCGCATTCCACAGACCGGCAAACTTAGAGCGAACGCGTTGTACAAGTATAAAATTGTTGAGACCAAACTTATGAGATATTGTACCAGCTAATGTAACACAAGCTTATACAAATACAAATAAATAAATAAATAACATTCATAGCGTTTTGTCTCCGCGCGGCCGCGGAGTCCGCACAGCCGCGGAGCGACCAGAGAGAGGTGTTTTGATTTTTTTATTTCTAAATTCTTGCGGAACCCCGACAGAGGTATCACGGAACCCTAGGGTTCCGCGGAACACACTTAGAGTATAGCTGTAATAGAATAATAACAGGCGGCTATAAAAAAGGAATTCACGGCAGGGCGAAGAAAAAAAAGAAATTTCGACGCCGGAGAGTTCGCACGACGGCCATAAGGGTTAATATCCGTGTTTGTTATGTTCTAAAGTGGTAGAATCAGTGCGTTAGTAAAATAAGGAAGAAAGTTAAAGTGAATTTCAACATTTTTTCAACCCCCTTGGTAAGTTGAATATAATTAATATTGTTAGGTTTGGTTGCCGTTAACTAGTTTCGTGTCTGGTTTAATTCTATTACTATTCAGCAAGTGATTTCTTCAACCTTTAGTAATGTTAAAAATTGCTATGGCTTTATATTTCTTAGTAGTGGTTTAACAACATAACGAAGTGTGACAGTGGGTATCTGAATATTAATAAAGTATAACCTTATCTATTTAATCGTTCCGATAAGTTTTAAATATGTTGCACCGTGGTATTTTTCTTTGTTAACATTCTATTATCATATTAATTTAGTCCAAAACAGTCCTGCTTCCACAAGAAACCAGGAGAGTAATGGCCGCGAAAATTAATTCTCACTGTGTATTCCACGCGTGTGTCGTTAACATCGGTGGCTTGTAGGTATCTTGATAAAAACCTGTTATTTTAAAATATTTAATATGTAAATGATAAATTTCGATACATGCTTGTAAATAATAAGCTTTTAGTTTTGTAACAGTAGTCTATTAAAAAATGCCACCGAAAAATTAAATACAAGATTGTTCATATGTAAAATAAACTCGTAGAAATGTAATTGAAGTGTTTGTGTTGACACATATCTTAATTTCGTTAGGTTTTAAAGCCAAGTGTATTATAGTTGAAGTGTAATCTTTTCTTTTGTATTTCATGGCGTGGTGGAATGGTGATCGTCCGGCATATGAATAGTTGGGGTAATTCTGGGTTGGGTAATTGTATTTAAATATTTTATTTTATTTGTATTGTATTTCAACCGGACCTAAATGTCGCCATTCCATTTCGTATAATTTTTAATTATTTCGCGAAAGATGCCGACACCCACTCCGGGTCTCACCTAGTGCCTGGGTATCGGATCTTTCGCGCTTCAAGTGTCATTCCAACGCGTTCCAGGAAACTGGGGGTTCTCCGTACGGAGTGAGAAATAAGGGGTGCACATTCTCCGTACGGATTCCCGGCCGATGCACCATGGACCGGCAGGCAGCTCTTCCGGCCGTCGACTCCAGCTGGCCTCTGCGGCCGCAAGGCACCTCCGAGTTCCCCACCGAGCAAGTGGCAGCTTCCTCGCCGAGGCCCCCCACGCGTCACGGGATCGCAAAGATCGAAGCTAAGTCCCCAGTGCACGTAGGGTTTTTACTAAAGACCGAAAAGCTTCCCTGTGCCGCGAATCCACACCCCGGGCGTAGTAGTCGAGAACTTAGCGCTCGTTATTAACATTAAATACCGTAAAAAGGGGTGAATAGAAATTCAGGGGTGAATAGAGAAAAAATCAGGAAAGTTCTTTTAACACAGTTTCCAGATCTTTGGTATAAAAAAAACTACTAAATTTTCAATTTATTAAAACTACAACATTTTTTAGATTGAAAAGGTAACACTAATTTGCAATGAAGTTAGGCAAAGGTAAAAAAATTGACGTTTAAATGTTACCTGTCGTTTGGTGTTCATTTGAGCTCTTCAAAACTTGGTGTTTATTTATTAGAAAAACGGATTTTTGTATGAATAAAAGTGGATTAAATTATTCCATAGTTCTTCCGGATTAAGCTTCATACAAAAGTAAGTACAATTATGATTACATTTAGTGATATGGGTGAAATGAGTAAATAAAGTAGAT
Organism: Sesia apiformis; assembly: GCA_914767545.1. Classification (NCBI taxonomy): domain Eukaryota; kingdom Metazoa; phylum Arthropoda; class Insecta; order Lepidoptera; family Sesiidae; genus Sesia; species Sesia apiformis. The sequence continues at coordinate 13,801,680 of OU611969.1, forward strand.
TTCCACTTGGGTCCGAGGTTAATAGAAACTGAAGAGGGGCGAATAGATATGCAATATGGGGTCAATAGATATGTCATATGGGGTTAATAGAAACGGGAAGGGCTGGATAGAAACAAGAAAGGGGTGATTAGAAAAATAGCTACTAGGGTTGTCACAAACCTAGTTATATAGTTGTTACTTACTTTCTTTACATATGTACTTATTCAAATGTATTTTTGCTGAAGGTACAAATCAACATGCCACGTAAATATATACCTGATCCAAGAGGTAAAAAATACAAGAAATACGACGAGAATGTAATAAAGGAAGCAGTAGAAGAGTACAGGACTCATAAAATATCACTAAAGGCAGTAGCTGAAAAGTATAAAATTGATAAGTCAGTATTATATAGGCACAGTACAAGAACTATGAGAAAACATGGAGGACAGACAGTTTTGTCGGAAGAAACCGAGGAGTACATAATAAAATATATAAACATATGTGCCGACTGGGGTTACCCTTAGGATTCGTTGGATTTGAGATTTCTTATTAAGTATTACTTAGATAAATTAGGCAGGACAGAACTGAAGTTTAAAAATAATTTACCAGGTCCAGATTTTGTAGCAGGTTTTCTCAAAAGGCATAAAGATAAAATCTCACAAAGAAATTGCCAAAACATAAAAAAGAACAGGGCAGCAGTCTCACCGGATTCAATTGAAGACTACTTCAAAGAATTAGAAGTTTCTTTATCGGACATTGAACCAGGAAATATACTTAATTGTGATGAAACCAATTTAACGGACGATCCAGGTCGCAAAAAAATAATTACAAAACGTGGAACAAAATACCCTGAGAGGGTGATGAACCACTCAAAGGCCTCAATTTCAGTAATGATATCCGCTACCGCTGACGGGGCGTTGTTGCCACCGTATGTAGTATACAAGGCCCAAAACCTTTATGACACATGGACTGAAAACGGACCACCAGGAACACGGTACAATCGTTCACAAAGCGGTTGGTTTGATGCAAATATATTTGAAGACTGGATCAAAACGATTGTGTTGCCTTATTTCAGAGATAATGAAGGGAAGAAGTGTCTTATAGGTGATAACCTATCATCGCATCTATCTTTGGATGTAATTAAACAGTGTCATGAGCAGAATATCTCCTTTGTTTTTTTGCCTGCAAATAGTACGCACGTTACCCAACCACTCGATGTAGCATTTTTCCGACCCATGAAAATTGCATGGCGCAACATTCTTTTAAAATGGAAAAAAAGTGACGGAAAGACCCAAGCGTCTGTTCCGAAGGGATGTTTCCCAAGACTCTTAAACAAACTTATTGAAGACCTTCGTAAAAATTCCAAAGACAACATACTGGCAGGTTTTAGAAAAACAGGAATAAATCCTATTGATCAGAATCAAGTTTTGAGCAGATTACCACCAGAAGAAAATGAGGTTGAAAAGAATGAAGATGCCGTTGAAAAATCCGTTCTTGACATTCTTAAGGAGATGCGATATGGGACTATGAATATAAAGGAGCCGAAAAGAAAAAGAAAACTGGATGTAATTCCCGGAAGAAGTGTTGGTACTGAAAGTGAAGATTATGTAGAAACAGCAGAGGAAGATTTACAAAGAAATGCACATAAAACTACTGCACTAAGACGTATAATAAATGTAAATAGCAAAGTTCAACAAGAAGTAAGAGGAAAAGAAGGAAAAAAACTCGAGAAAGGCAAGGGAGGTAAAAAGACTAAAAAACAAGACCAACAAACAAATGAAAAAGAGAATGAAAAAGAAGTTGTTAATGAAGAACAAAATATAGCATTAAATGAAAAACATAATCTGGATTGTGCAGGAATAGATTTAGAAGCAATACCTATAGTTTATGAAGACATTTTGTTATATGGAGATGAAGTTGTTGCAGAAAATGTAATCCACCATGATCAAGGAAGAGACGAGATTCAGAATTTGCAACATAACTCACAAAAGGCTGAAGAAAAGTTTCTAGACTTTTACATTAGCAAGCGCTTGGAAGAAGTTGATAACAATATGCAAAAGGCGGAAGCATCTAAACATTTTCAAAAAATAAATGAGATATGTTATACAGACCACACTCTGAAGGATGTCCGAAAAGACATGGTTCAAAACACTTTACTATCTAGCACTAATTATAGAGATAATTATGAAAAGGAAAAAGGTAATCTCGAAATAGAAAAAAGGGACAAAGATTTAAAATCAAAGAAGAAAGGAGTTCACGCGAATAAGATAAAAATTGTTGCTAACGAAGAATTATCGGACATTACTATGAGAAGTAAAGTAGTAACTTTAAATAAATGCAGAAAAATATCTGCAAAAACTCGTCTAAAGGTTTCAGAGACAAGGTTCGTTGAAGATCAACCTAGTACGAGTACAAGTGATTCGCAAACTATTTCCACACGGCGGCCATTATATTACAGAAATGAAGCTGACATTATTAGAGATTTAATGGATGATAATGTGTAGGTAGGTAAGTTTAGAGAACACCTAGATATTTTATCCTTTTTAGAGGTATATTTAATATGTCGCAGAGAGGTGATTAAGACTGGTTTAAAATTATATATATAGGTGGTACCTAAAAAATAATAAACTACCTTGTACAAATAATAAAATGTTGATTGAAATATGAATAAATGTGTTACGTTTATTAATTACCTATGGATAATAAATAAATATATAAATATAATAGCCACATGATGGGCCACTTGTACGTCTACTGTTGGAAATTTACATAGATGGTACCTATATCAATGTTCAGCAGTGGATGTTAATTCCGAACGAACATAATGACATACCCACAAAGTAAATCAATAGGTAATTTCTAAATTTGGTAGTAAAAAGTGTGCCAGCCCTAGCAATTTTTTCTATTAACCCCGTAAGTCGTTTTTATTGACCCCAAGTCCAGGCTAAATAGAAAACACTAATATTTTTGCATTTTGTGCCAAAATTAAAGAAAAAAAACAGTTTTATAAAGGGGATTGCCCATGAGCAGTATCGTTTGAATCTAAGTTGTGCCACAAGTTCAAGATATGAATAATTCCTATTTTTAATTATCATGATTTTATAAAGTAATGTGGAGTCTCACATTTGCCGGATAAAACAAACAAAATACCTTTAAAAGTCTTTCTATTGTGTATTTTTTTACTGTATTTACCGCATAAAAAATCGATTTCTGTATAATATTTTTGGCAACACTGAAATATCACTTATCGGTTGTCGTGAAATATGGTGTTTGTCGTTGGCCGACGCATGACATTACAAATTATTTATTAATTTTATTATTGTTACGCTGTCTTAGTTATTTCTCACGTGTGATATTGTGGCGTTTATTAACTTTTAAAAAGACTCCATTACCATTGTAAACGAGGATAGTATTAAGAGACAGAGACTCGTTATACCATTGTACCTAATTGTGAGATAGAGACTCCATTAAATATCATTGCACTATGGAAAGTTCAGTTCGACGGTGTATCAACTGTTCACTTCGACTGCGGCATGGGAGTTGGCAGTCATTGAGAGAAATTAATGATAATATCTACAGTATTCTGGCTACTTGGATTTCGCCTACACCGGTAAGTCCTTTTAATAGCCAACGTCAGCAACAAATAGACGAATATGATATAATTATGAACTTATATTTTGTTAGATACTAAGGCCTAATGTAAATATATATGTTTTTACAGATTTCACGCAATGGCATACTTTGTTTGGAGTGTTTTGCTGCTCTGCAAACCGCTCTTCAAGCTGGGCCAGTACAAGCTCCTATGTTGGGCCATAGAAGTGTATGTTTTGTATGTGGAAAATCAGTGCTACGTGTACGATCAACAAAAGTACCTATCAATTCTGAAGAAAGGAATATTATTGTTAATCGGATATCTCCTCACCTGGTATGTATTAAAAATAAACTATTAACAGATTATTTGCATACTATTTATTATATACTGATCGGTCAGATGGCAGTCGCTCAAGTAATTCTGGTAGCTAGCCGAAACAGGTTAGACTGGGAGGTGACCCCAATAGAAATAGGAAAAATGATGATGATGAATATAAAATATGAATTATTTCACTCTGCCCCCTCTAAAGTATCGCATGGGTAGGACAAAGTGGAATGTTAAAACTGAGGTCCACTTTGCTCCTATAATCGAATGACATTTGTATAAGCTGTTGATTCACTTGTGCCACTAGAGGTAGTAATGTTAGATTTTAAATGAAAATAAAAATGTAATTAAATAATGTAAATGTCAGATTTATGTTTATTCTTTTTTAATTAACATGCATTATTGAATTGCAGACAAGTAATAAGTGTGTAATGTGTTTACCATCTCAAAAATAGATGCACTGGATGTAGGAATTCTTGTCAACACCATAGTTACAATTATTATTAAATAGCTTATTTACTATTATATTTCCTGTCCAGGTCCCACATCTAGAAAGAGTGTGCAGAGCATGTTCGATGGCAGCTAAGAGGACCATACAACGACATTTGGTCCATGCTGAAGATGCTCCAATAATAGAAGATGCTGAAGTACCTATATCTAATCAGCAAGATTATCCTGCACATATTCCTGAACCACCACCATTTCCACAGGAGAACTTATATCAGCCACAAAGAAGGCAAGAAGCGCCAAAAATAGTGTCACTCACCTATAAACGTGTTGCTGTAACAACAAGACATTGTGTATTTCCAGATTGTGAAAATATGGAACGTTTATTAATGCCCAGAGTTTTGAAAGAAGAGGTTTTAAGTCGCTATAGAATTTACATTCCTCCAAGTGCTCGGATATGTAACTTTCATTTGTACAATGACTGTTGGGATCGATTACAAGTGAATTATTCAGATTTCACTGGTGCTCAAATGGACAACCTGCTAGCTATGCTGGAGAGAATTTCAATGAATAAGATTGATTTTAGCAATGTTCATATGATCCCGCCCAACTTATGTCATTATTGGTTAGGTATAAACGCTACTCAGTTCCATGAATTAATGAACAATATACCACAATTACATGAAGAAGTACCAGATGCAAGTGTAGCATTGTGTATTTATTTGACCAAATTAAGAAGTGGGGACAGTAATGAGAGGTTGACTGGTCTGTTTAATATGCCAAGAAGTACACTTGAACGTAATATGAACAAAGCAAGAGATATTTTGACAGAACATCTGGTGCCTCGCTATTTGGGTCTCAGTCATATGACTGTTCAAGAAGTAGCAGCAACAAACACAACAATACCTGAAGGTTTCTATGGAAACCATACAATGCCTGTTGAGACCAAGCCAGCGATCACCATTTGTGATGCTACCTATGTCTATGTACAGAGTAGTAGCAATTACTTGTTCCAAAAGCAAACATATAGTTTGCATAAATATGCAAACCTTGTTAAACCATTTATGATTATCTGCTGTAACGGCTACATTCTAGATTGTTTAGGACCATATAAAGCGACGACAAATGATGCTACAATTATGAGCACTGAATTCAGCAGGTCGGATGGGCCTATGCGAACATATTTTCGAGAAGGAGATGTCTTTATTCTCGACAGAGGATTTAGAGATGTTGTGGCACAACTACAAGAGTATGGATATCATACACATGTGCCCGAATCCTTATTAGAAGACCACCATCAACTTACTACAGAGCAAGCAAACAAATCACGTTGTGTCACAATGTGCAGATGGGTTGTTGAGGTTGTCAATGGTCGATTGAAACAGGATTTTAAATTATTCAGACAGGAGTTTTTTAATAGAGCTGCAAAACATTTAATGGAGGACTTCAGAATTGGTTGCGCTCTAATCAACAAGTTTCGTCCCGTACTTGTAGACAAACCAGAATACTCAGAATATTTAGAGATAGCCAGGCAGAGATTAAATGTTCCTAATCTTCTAGCTGACATAGTCGAAGCTGAACATTTAAATAGAAGGCGAACAGGGTTTCTAAGTATTGATGGAAATAATGCCCACTTATATCAATTTACAAGGCTCAGCATAGACGATTTAAAAAGATTAGCTCTCGGAACATACCAGCTCAAGCAGGCAAGGTCCTATTACGGTGAACACATCCGTCAAAATGGCACATATACCGTGCAAATAAATGACAGCGTTGAAGACGACATACCACTTGTTCTGGGTATAAACAACTACCTAATACGTGGCAGAATAAAATCTCGACACGTGAGCAGCCGTACATATTATACCTACCTGTTGATAAACAGAAACGAAGATACGACGAATACGCTGAGAGCCATCTCTGGCTATTATTGCAGCTGTTTGGTGGGTAAACGCACAGTGGGCTGTTGTGCCCACGTAATGACTATTACCTGGTATTTGAGCTGGGGGCGGCATAACGACATTGCAGCACCAGCGCCGTTTTTAGACGATATTTTCGAAGAATACACTTATGAAAATATCGAATGATAATGTATTTATGCACTTTATTTTTATAAGTGCTCAGTACACGTCACATGGAAATACGAGTATACTTAGCATTGTGCAGAAATCCTGTATTATTTTAAGTTTATTCATGTGTATTTTTGTTCAATAAAGCTCTTTAACTGACTTCTGTGACCTATAATGCGCAATCCTAGTTAATAGGCGTCCTCTTGATAATTATTACAGTAAAACATAAGGTAAGACAGTTATAGTCCACCAGTCCAAAGTGTTGTGACTTTCCACATTTTATGTTGTATTTAATAAGCAATGGCATACTTAAGTCTTAATTTACCTATTTACTAAAAGGAAAACGATGTGTTTTAATATTTAGACTTTGGAAGTTTACCCATCTATTTCCATGAAACCCGGCAAATTATGTAAATCCTGTTTATTTTTCTTGAAAGTATATATTAATTCCAACATAAGACACTAGTTTTCATCTTGGCACAACAATATTTGCACCGATACTAAGTTCCATAGTCACTTGGGCATTCCCCTTTGGAAATGTAAACTAACCCTTGACTCATAAAATAACTGTATTTTGAGTGACTTAACAAGCCGAAAATAATATGAAAATCAAAGCCAATGTTCAAAAATGTGCCTATTCACCCCTTTTTACGGTAATATCTTGTAAATTATCTAATTCTAATCTATCTAATTATCTAATTTTATGGGAATTTATATTATTTCGCTATATACCTTGTAACAAATTCCATTTAGTTTTTTTTTTTGATTATTTTTTTTATTGTTATTTTTTTATTTTAAAATATACATTTGTACAATCGTAGTCGTGTTTTTTTTATTTGTACCCGCCGTCAGGCGGTCGTAACAAATCAATCTTTACAATTAAAGAGAGTGGATCGATCAAAACGCCTTCTGTCGCGATACGCAGGTGAAGGGCACAGAAATATCCTCTTTACCGATGAAAAAATTTTCACGATTGAAGAGCACTACAATAAGCAAAATGATAAAGTGTACGCTCACAGTCCTAAAGAAGCTGCTCAAGTGGTCGGAAAGGTACAACGTGGTCATCATCCTGCGTCAGTGATGGTTTGGTGGGGCGTGTCTTATCAAGGCGTCACAAAGCTACATTTTTGTGAAAAAGGAGTGAAAACTTCAGCCAAAGTGTATCAAGAGACAGTCTTGGATCGTGTTGTGAAACCCCTCAGCAATACACTTTTTAAAAATGTACCGTGGACTTTCCAGCAGGACTCTGCACCTGCTCACAAGGCACGAACTACCCAAGCCTGGCTTGAAACCAACGTTCCGGACTTTATAAGAGCTGAAGACTGGCCCTCATCTAGCCCAGACCTCAACCCTTTAGACTACAAATTGTGGTCAGTTTTAGAGGACATGGCTTGCTCTAAACGACACGGCGACATTGAGTCTCTTAAAAAATCTCTGGAGCAAGCAGTGGCGAAATTTCCCATGGAAACGGTGCGTAAATTCATAGATTCGTGGCCAGACAGATTAAAGGCCCGTATAAAAGCCAAAGGTGGCCATTTTGAATAGAATATTGTTTTTATTTTTTGCTGAGACTTTAATAAATATGTACATATAAGTTTTAGTAATATTACATTACTTCATTAAAAAAAAAATGCATTTTCATTTGTAACAGAACTTATGGCCGGACTAGGTATATAAATATATTCGTAGTTCTTTTTTTTCTCAATGTACGAGAGGACTCGTTATATTCAGAATGGCCGACTGTAAACATTTCTATTATTTGTAGGGGACTTTATAAATTCAAAATGTGAAGTAAGCAAACGAATGGCGTTTCGGAACGTAACGAGTCGATCTGTCAAAGTCATTTTTGACAGATCGACAATTCGGGTTGTCACTGTGCCGCTGTACAGAACTTGAGAAATTTGTAATAAAAGATTGTAGCAAACACTGGTGGTTTGAATACCTACAAAGTACGCCTTTCTGTAGCTTACAAATGAAAGCGCGACGAGACAGGTGCCTATACCTATAGCCGCTACAGCTGACTGCGATAACAGCAGCCGCACGAATAATTCGAAGCCTATTGTCTCGAATCCTCAGAATTGGAGCGTCGCACTCACAGGGAGCATTACCACTACATGCGAGTCATCCGGTCGGTGTGATGTCTTATTGTCCACTGCGTTAGTAAAAATGTACGATAGCGATAATCGCGAGGTCATTGCCCGTGCGATCCTCGATAGCGATAGTACTAATATATAATAATACCCGAACGGTTGCATAAACAATTAAACTTACTAGCTGATCGCACTGATGGGACTGTCGTAGGTATAAATAATAAAGCATCGAACATTAGTCAAATGTGTCGTTTGCCTATCAAGTCGTTACTCGTATGTGAAGGGTTCTCAACTTATCTAAGTTGTTTTATTCTGCCGTCGATTACTAATAACGTTCCTGGGTGTCAGATCGATGTTAAGAATTTAAACATTCCATCAAATATTTGTTTAGGGACTCTCAGTTTTATTCGTCGTCCGCCATTGATTTAATCATCGGCGCTGATATTTTTTTGAACATTTTAGGTTCGCAAAATATAGTTTTACTTTTTACTTTTAGTAACAATATATTGTAGTGTTGTGTTATTGAACATATGTAGACCGGGAGAACTTCAGAAAATCAAATTACATGAATATCTGGAAAATTCAGTAAGTACTGGGGGGATTCTTCTCTAATAAGAAGAATTTGAGCGGCCACTGAATGCGTTAATAATAGAGGCAAACGCGGACGAGGCGGGGCGGGGCGGGGCGGGGCGTACCTGTATTATTTAATCTTGAAGTACAGGAGGACATAACATTATTACTTTCAATAAGGGAAAGATTTTTATTTGCATCAAATAACTTTCATTTTGGTAATCAAGGTTTCATAATCCAATATATTTCTCCAAAATACTTGAAAGACATGCCCCTTTTAGCTGTTTGAGTACCTCACAGTGCATACAGGGAACCAGCCATGGAGGCTAAAACTGTTAGCGACGAAAAACCACGACGTACCCGCGGCCCGCGACGCAGGATTTCTGCTCCAAAGGAGTCAGCTCCAGCGAACGATGCCGTCAAACCGCCACTCCCACCAATCGTAGAGCGACCCGCTCCGAAGATAGAATATACTCTACCGAAACCAAGAAATTTATCTAAACAGGCGTCTGAGTTAACAAACGGTTGAAAGACATGCGAAATTGTCTGGAACAAAAAATCCAAAAGCGATCTCGTCTACAAAACTAAGAAAACATCAAGATGTTTTCTTAGTTTTGTAGACGAGATCAATGTTGTGGCAAGCCACATTGACACAGATTTTCACCATGTCTGAAAATGACTTGGACCAATTAGCTATTTTCATGGGTCATACAAATGATGTACATAAAAAGTCATACAGACTGCCGGATGACGTCTACCAGACGCCAACATTTCTAAACTCCTTTTACTTATGCATGGAAAATGGGAAAACAGATGAATATAAAGGAAAGTCCTTGGACGAAATTAATTTAGATCTGAATGAAGAGTTAGATGGACATATAATTGACAATGAAGAAGTTGTTCATTATGATATCGAACCTTTACCGGTAGCCGAATGTGATTGTGATGTGTGAGCCGAACAACAGAGATCTGATAAGAATATTTCGCTTCAGCCAGGACCATCTGGCGTTATGTCTGTCGTAAATGAAGACGAGTGATGTAACAAATTTTAATCGTTTTTTTATACAGAAGAAGGTTTGAAGGCCTTCGCGCTTTCAAATACACTCGCCCGCAAAAATAAAGGGTCACCTTTGAAAACAGCAATATCTTCAAGAAATGATCAAGATAACTTCTTTTGCTTATGAAATTAAACCAAAAGAGGATATGCGGACTGTATGCAACCCTTCATTTAAGGCCTTAGGCCACCCTAGAATTTTCGAAAAATCGATTTTTTTTTTTAATTCCAAGTGGTCCCCTAGGACCTCAAAAATGATGTCCCAAAAGATTATGGCCGGGAAAAACCTTTAGGTACTCGGTTTTCGAATTTTAGTACAAGGCCGTCTGGTCCGCAGCGAGTTCCTTTTGTGAGCGCTAGGGAGAAGGTACGTTAGGGGACTAGAGCAGGTATACGGCAGATGTTATTGAAAGTATTTATTTCCTGACTAGTCTAGACGAGTTTAGACTTGTCGAACGTCTCTTTCAGTTAGTTAGGCACAGCCAAGCATTTGAGAAGGACGCTAGTCGACAAACACTTGTTTTCCTCGATACTTCTGTGAATTTTCACTTCTTTTTCCCTGTATAATTATTAAATTGTTTCTACAATGAGTGATAAAGTGGTGTACAGTGAGAAGAAAGGAATAAAAACGACGTTTTGCACCAGAAAGAGACCAAAAATATCTCGAAGAAGACCATTGAATCGCCATGAGTTAGAAGCACCAGACGACTTGAATGCCAGTACATCGGCAAAAAAACTGAAGCAATCGGAAGATTTGTATGATATTGAAGTGAATCCAGCGTTTGGGTATCGTATCATTAACTTTATCGCAGTATTTTCGGCTATTTCGAACGCTGTCGTTTGTAAGATATGCCAATCGGAAGTGAAATTTACTGAAAGCAGTAAGCGTGGTTTGGGATTCAAACTAGTAGTGTCCTGTCAGAATTGTGAAAAGACTGAGATACCGAGTTGTCCACTTGTTGAGAAAGGCTATGAAATCAACCGTAGAATCATAATTGCCATGCGATTGCTTGGAGTTGGTTGGCACGGAATAAGAAAATTCTGCGCATTCATGGAATTACCTCGGTCTACCTTTCACTCATTCTACGATAAGGTTGTCAAAAAAATGAGCACTGCAACCAATCTAGTTTGCAAGAACAGTATGATGAGAGCTGCGAAAGAAGAGAAAACCGTATCTATTGAAAATGGAGAAAATGGAATTGTAGTATCAGGCGATGGCTCGTGGAGAAAACGTGGATTTACGTCTTTATATGGGATAACGACTCTTATTGGCTATAACTCTGGAAAAATCGTTGATTGTGTAGTAAAATCAAAATACTGTAAGGCGTGTGAATATTGGGCTAAAAAAAAAGATACCGAAGAATATGCGGAGTGGGCAGAAAATCATGCAGAAGAATGCGCTGTGAATCACGATGGATCGGCAGGAAAAATGGAAGTCGATGCAGTTGTTGAGATGTTTCGCCGCTCTGAAACTTTGCACCAGCTCAAATATACTCACTATATTGGTGACGGTGATTCTAAGACTTTCAAAGGCATTACAGATGCTAAGCCGTATGAGGATTTCACAGTACTCAAGAAAGAGTGCATAGATCACGTGCAAAAGCGAATGGGCACCCGACTACGTAAGTTGAAAAAGAAGACAAAAGGTCTCGGTGGAAGGGGCAAATTGACTGGGAAACTTATAGACGAGCTATCTATTTATTATGGATTAGCGATTCGTAGAAACAGTGATTCAGTTAAGAACATGAGAAGCAGTATATGGGCTACACTGGATCACAAATTATCTACTGATGATAAACCGCAGCACGACAAATGTCCTATTGGAGAGGATTCATGGTGCTCATGGCAACGCGCTAAAGCTACAAATACTTTGGCTGACTACAAACATAAGTCAGCTCTTCCAATTCAAGTCTATGAAGCTATCAAACCAATCTATGAAGAACTGACCAGTGAAGATCTTCTAACTCGGTGCATCGGTGGTTACACACAAAACAATAATGAAAGCTTCAATTCCACTGTGTGGGCATTGGCCCCGAAATCCATTTCGAGTGGTAAAACAATCTTGGATGTAGCCACGGATATTGCAGTTTGTGTGTTCAATGACGGGTTTGCTTCAATTTTGCACGTAATGGAGGCAATGAACTTGGAAATCGGCCCGAACAGCTACGAAATGTGCCTGGAGATCGACAAACAGCGCATAAAGCTTGCAGAAAGATCGCTGTCCGACCGGGTAAAAGAGGCAAGAATCGCTTCAAGATCAAGCAGAAAAGAAATTCAAGAGCAGGAAGATAATCTGGAAGGCCAATTGTATGGTGCAGGCATCGCAGATTAAAGGTATTGTAAAATTATTCATGATTTTATACTACTCAAAACTTCAAACGCGTTTATCTCAATACTGCATTTTTCAAGTTGGCCGGACTCATAACTCAGGCAATTTTCAACTGATTAACTTGAAATTTTGAAAATATCTTGAAAAATACATTGTCTATGGAAGTACGTAGGATTTTTTTTTTATATTGCGTAGTTCATTCGTTATTAACAATTATCTGACAATTTTTTAGGCAAGTTCTTCACTTTCCACTTTAGAAGGGCGCCATTTGGCCAAAAATCAATATATCGCAAAAATCCTACGTACTTCTATAGCAGTTATTATATATAATAAAAAAAATTCATTGGCTCATTATGATTTAAAAAGTTACAGGAGCTGTTAGTCCGGCCGTGGACCCCGAAAAAAAAGAGACGTCATCGCAAAAACGCTGCGCAGCCGCCATTTTGCACTAAATCGTTTCAAAAAAATTATTGTAAGCAGTCACTGATATGAATAATAAAATCACGTTTCTGTTATCTCGATTTATTTTGTAGTATTTCTGAAAAAAAATTCCCAAAAAGCCTATTTTTTTCGGCCTCTAGAGTGGCCTAAGGCCTTAACCTTTTTACTGTAATGGCGTAAAAAAATGCTTTATAGGTAAAAACGACCTGTTTTCAAATTGTGATTCATTTTTCAATTTCGACTTCTTTAATTTTGTTTTCCGATTTTGTATAAATATGGGACTTGAAATTGATTTTCCTTATTCAATTCAAGTAATTTGTGCAAAATCATGCCTTTGACTTTGGAAGAATGCACCAGAATTATCACCATGTTAGAGTTTGGGTTTAGCCAGCGCAGAGTGGCCAGTAGTAGAGGTGTGACGCTTTCCACGGTCCAAAGAGTGCTGAAAAGATATGAAGAAACTGGACAACATCTGAGAAGACCAGGCAACGGCCGTCCAAGATGTACAACAGCCAGAGAAGATCGCTTTATTGTCACGACTTCGCTTCGAAATCGACATTTATCAGCAGTTGCGATCCAACACCATCTTCTACACACCAGGATAGATTACATTAGTGATGATACAGTAAGAAGACGCCTTGTAGAAGCTAACCTGAAACCATACAGACCAGTTCAGGGCCCAAAACTCGAACGTCATCATAGAATTTCAAGTATGCGTTTTGCGACGGAACACGCTGCTTGGGGTGAAGAAGATTGGGCACTTGTATTGTTTACGAACGAGTTAAGATTTGCACTATATGTCAACGATAGAAGGGACAGGGTGTATCGACGACCTGGAGAACGTTTTGCTCAGGCATGTTTTAAAGAAACGGTTTCTTATGGCGGCGGGTCCCTCCACGTATGGGCCGGCATTTGTTCAGAAGGACGAACAGACCTGGTTTTCATTGAAAATGGGAACCTGAATGCGGAAAGGTACATAATGGAAATCCTTAATGAACATGCAGGTCCTTTCCTATTAAACATGGGCGAGGATTCAATACTTATGCACGATAATGCTCGCCCTCACACTGCATTATCTGTGAGACGATACATTGAAGAAGTCGGTATCGATCTCATGGTCTGGCCAGCGAGGAGTCCTGACATGAACCCTATCGAGCATGCATGGGACGAGCTTGGAAGGTTAGTCAGGAAACGAATTCCACCACCCTTGACACTTCCTGCCTTAAAACAGGCCCTTATTGAAGAATGGGAGAATTTACCTCAACATCGCTTGAGGAACTTAGTTTTTAGTATGCTCTGCAATTTTGGAAATGCTCAAAACTAAACCACAGTTGCCAAGAAATTATACACCAGAAGAAGCACTTGCGTTGATGCTAGATGCACGGCTCTCTGTTGCTCAATATGAAAAGCTTCGTTCTGGAGCTTTGGAACGCAATTCTAAACTGTATCCCTCATACACAAAAATTCATCATGCTAAACAGCTCTGTCGACCATCCGCAGATGCGTACAAAACTTCAGATGTGGAAGTTACAGTTGATTTACAAAGCCTTCTACACCACACTTCTAGGCGTTTAGTGGAATTACAAAAAGAAGTTTTTCTTTCACGACAAACTGAAAACAATATAAGGGCTGAGCTTATATGCTCATGGGGATTTGATGGAAGCAGTGGTCATGCAAACTACAAAGTCAGGAATCAAGAGGCAAACCTTGATTCTTCATTATTTGCAACCACTTTAATTCCGCTCCGGCTATCTTGTGTAGACACACAAGCTGTGTTATGGCAGAATCCAGCCCCTCAATCGGTACGATTTTGTCGACCAATATCACTTAAGTTCGCAAAAGAGTCAACCCTTTTGATTACAAGTGAGCGGAATCGTGTGCAAGAATGCATTGACAAATTAATTATGAACATTGTTCCAATATCAGAAACACAAAACATCTGCATTTCATACAGTTTGTTCTTAACTGTAATAGATGGAAAAGTCTTAAGCGCCCTTACAGGCGCAAAATCCGCACAAATTTGTCCTTATTGCAAGGCTGAACCATTATCATTCAACGTGCTACAAAACATTACGAACGGAAAGTTCTCAGCCAAACCCGATACTCTCCGTCACAGGATTAGCCCACTACATGCTAGAATTAGACTTTTAGAACTTTGCCTCCATATTTCCTACAAGCTGGAAGTAAAAAAATGGGGAAAACGGTTGACGGAGGAAGAAAAATCGACTATCAAAACCAAAAAGCACTCTGTGCAACACCATCTTCGCTCCCACCTAGGGTTGAGGGTTGATTTTGTCAAGCAAGGGGCCGGAACTTCAAATGATGGACCAACAGCCAGAAAAGCTTTCGAAAATTATGTCGTTTTCTCATCCATCCTTGGACTAGATGAAGATCTAGTTCGTCGCTTTTATATTCCCTTAACAGCTATAAACTGCCAGCTGGAGCTCGACCCTGAGAGGTACGAACAGTTTTGTCTAGAAACTTATCACATTTATATTGCTAAGTACAAGTGGTACCCTATGTCACCAACACTTCACAAGCTTTTAATTCATGGTGCAGAAATAATTAAATTTCACACCTTGCCACTTGGGTTGTTGGGAGAAGAGGCAGGTGAATCTAGGCAAAAATATTTTAGAAGAGATCGAGAAGAGCATGCTCGAAAATCTAGTCTACGTCACAACTTGACAGATGTATTTAACTTTGCAATGGATACTTCAGATCCGGTACTTTCTTCTGTTAGCGCCGAGTACCGACGAGCAACAAGAAAGCGCAAGCCTCTTCCTGAAGAAGTCATACAACTTCTAAAAGCACCAGAGGCGCCACATACTTTTGACCAAACCGAGAATGCGCAAAACGATGACTTAGATTTGGAACTGGATGAATATATGGTTCTTCCAACTGAGGAGGACTTGAATTGAACACACAATAATGCATAAAGTTTAAAAAGAATACTAACAATGAATTAAAACAATAATAATAATAATAAATACATGATTTTTAAGAAACTATAAAAACTGCTAAAAGTTAAAAAAGAATGGGTCACAGTAATAGGGTACCTCCTCGCGGTGTGACCTGGAAATGGATCAACCGGCTAACCTGTATTATTTAATCTTGAAGTACAGGAGGACATAACATTATTACTTTCAATAAGGGAAAGATTTTTGTTTGCATCAAATAACTTTCATTTTGGTAATCCAGGTTTCATAATCCAATATATTTCTCCAAAGTACTTGAGAGACATGCGAAATTGTCTGGAACAAAAGATCCAAAAGCGATCTCGTCTACAAAACTAAGAAATCATCTTGCCACATTGACACAGATTTTCACCATGTCTGAAAATGACTTGGACCAATTAGCTATTTTCATAGGTCATACAAATGATGTACATAAAAAGTCATACAGACTGCCGGACGACGTCTACTAGACTGCCAAAATTTCTAAACTCCTTTTACTTATGCATGGAAGATGGGAAAGCAGATGAATATAAAGGAAAGTCCTTGGACGAAGTTAATTTAGATCTGAATGAAGAGTTAGATGGAGATATAATTGACAATGAAGAAGTTGCTCATTATGATATCGAACCTTTACCGGTAGCCGAATGTGATTGTGATGTGTGAGCCGAACAACAGAGATCTGATAAGAATAATTCGTTTCAGCCAGCACCATCTGGCTTTGTCTGTCGTAAATGAAGACGAGTGATGTGACAAATTTTAATTGTTTTTTTATACAGAAGAAGGTTTGAAGGCCTTCGCGCTTTCAAATAGCATGTTTAAAAAAGACTCATATCACCTTCATCCGCTCATGTCTTTCGATAACAACTCGTATAAGACTGTTTTACTCAGCAACACTTAATTAATTATTTTAATACGATGTGTGCTACAGGTCAACGCACCCAAAGAGTCAAACTTCATCAATTAAATTTTTATCTTTACTCAGAAATGATGGCTCGAAATTAAAAAAAAAACATATTCACTAATGACGATCGAGATTCCATCGCAAAACGTCCCATGTTAAAATCGGATCCATTATCTTACAAGATAATACACGTGGGAAAATAAAGAACTATACCAATTTGAATAACATAATACCAGAAATTCAAAATTATAAGTTTCTGAGTATAGGAAATATACGTGTTTACATTTTCAATGAGCTCTCCTGAAAGTGAGGATCTTGCAGATGAGACTTTGTTCTACGGATGAGTATACCATAGTATACCAAAGTGCCTGCAAAAAGCTTTAACACGATAACAGCCAATCACGGAAAGAGTCCGTAAGCCGTTGGTTTGTCCCACTCGCCGGTCACACACAGACTACGTGTTCAGAGTTTCATACTGTTTATTTAAACATCGCTCAATGGCTCCGTGATCAGCGTTTTCGGAACATGTAAATGGCTACACACACATATACAATTCATTTACCTGAAGCGCTTGAGAGTTGAGTGAGTGGGGAGGAGGATGTGCTTGCGACGCGGGATAAGTGCGTACGAGCTAGCTGTTAGAGTGTACACGTACAAGATTTAGGCGCGAAATGGCTTCGTCGCGGCCATGTTTCCGTCTTACTTCTAATGAAATTATTGACGCATTACACAATGATGACGATTCGGACGTAGATGAAGTCCAGAATGAAGAAATTGAAGGTTACTGTTTTTATGTGTATTTTTAGTACGTTTCTTTCGTATAGGTATTGAATATGTTATTTAATTGTAAGTTTCTTTTTAGATTTGCGTTCGGACATACGTGGTATTGTAATCGCTCAAGATATACCTGACGATGTTGAGGATATGCCAGAGGAAGTTTCAGAGCCGGTAAATGAGCAAGGGCGTGCTCGAGAACGTATATACAGAGGAACTCGGGGACGGGGTCTACTTGCGGTCAATCGTCGCGAAGGGAAGATGATGAGGCCAATGGATCGTCGTATCAGCTAAGAGAACGTCCACCTGAAGATCCTGTCTACGAAGAGGTATGTCAGGTCTTAACCCCCGTTGATGAAACTTCGTCGGAATTTTACTGTTTTTCGATCTTTTTCTCTGAAAATTTCTAAAAAAATGATAAAACTAAAACCAATCGGTATGCAGCTCAAAAGAAGGCAAAGCAGACTGGACGAGGGTTGTTGAAGCCAGGGAGTATGTTGTAAAACTGTTGCCTAGCTTTTCTAAATACCGCTGTCTTTAAATAAAAAGAAATCGACTTTTCATCGTCCTAAAAAGGATCAATGTGGTATTTGCTTAACGTATCGTGAAGGCAACGAAGATATCTTTTGGAAAAATATGGAAAACATCAGGAAGAAAAGAAACTATTTCGCGACGAGAGAGCAGAGTGCAAAGAAGAATCAAAATAAAATCCGTTCACTGTACAATGTGCTACTTTTGATCTCCAGCGAGTTATCAATTTACCACCGATCAGTAACTAATAATAAATATAAGAGACGTCTGTCAGCTTATAATTTCACAGTTTATGACATGACTACAGGAGATTGTTACTGCTTTACATGGCATGAGGAACAGAGCAAAAGAGGATCATCAGAAATTTCTACCGCTTTATATTGTTTTTTAAAGAGGAGTGATGCGATAGAGGACAAAGGAATTTATTTGTTCGCCAATGGTTGCAGTGGACAAAACCGCAATTCAATTGCGGCATCGACTCTGATGTACGTTATCAACAATAATTCTACAAATATTGAGGAAATTATCTTGCGTTTTTGATGCGCCAGTCATGGTCAAAGTAAAGGGGATTGTGCCCACAGTGTCATTGTCAGTGTCATCAGCTGTGCCACAAAGAAATGTAGAGATATTTATGTGCAGTCTCAACTTATCCCCATATTTAAACTAGGACGAAGTAACAAACCATACCATGGTATGTCATTGCTCTCGGGTATTCAGATATACTTAATTTTAAAAAAATATCCACTGATTTACGGTTTCTCTCAATGCGAGAAGATGACAATGGATTAAAAGTTAACTGGACAGAGATGACCGAATTTGCAGTCTTTAAAACTAAACCTACTACACTTTTCTTTAGCAGAAGTCATGCCGAGAAAACATACCGGTCATTAACATTGAAAAAGCAGGTTTATTCTTCTCTGTAGTCTGAATCAATCCTCTCAATAAGACATGACCCAAAATCTGGAAAGAAAATTATGAATACCTAATCTCATTAGCAACTGGCGATACAACTATTGGTACTGTGGTTGGTTACCAATGTGTAAGTAGTCGAGAAATGGAAGACTAATTCAGACAACTATAAAACTTGGTTTATTAACAAAATAAGCCTACTTATCATGCACACTTTGCCCTTAGAACTAGCGACGTGCGGAGACATCTTCGCGCGCGATAGAATGGGACGGATGATGTGTGCGAGTAGGAAGACGCACACGTAAATATAGCGCGTTTCGCTTTAGTCGCGGCTAGCCTCCGCTTGCTACGGACACGCTGGCGCATGTATGCTCCTACACACCAATAATTAGATTAGCTGAGTTAGATTAGACGACCTCGAGTGTACTTTGCAAATTTTACAATAAATAAAAATATCTAACAAAGAATATGTCGCGAATTTTGTGTTGCCAACAATATTTCTTGTGCGGAATCATTGAAAATGTTAGAGATGGCCTACGGTGAGTCGACTTTATCAAAAACAAGAGCATATGAGTGGAATAAATCAAACCACGAAAGAAGAGACCTGACCGATCACATGGTACTACTTGCGCAGTAGACGATTCATAGGTCATTTTAGCTGAGGCCGGAGGGATCGGGGCGTCATCGGGTAGGTGAAGGAGCGTGGGAGGCGCTGTACGACGCTAGCGCATACGCGTTAGTTGCAATCTGCTCACCGTATCCCGCGCACGCACCGTTTGAACTCGAAGTACAGACGAGTGCAACTGGGTTTCTCATTTTTTGTCTGCTGTTTACTGAGGTCGTAATTATGCCTCGAAGTAAAACTTTAAAAAGAAAAGGAAAATGGTTTTTGACATTCACTGCTTTATGGCAAAAGAAGTAGAGGAAGGTGTACAAAATTTGAAACAGGTACAAAAACGCACAGCGGCTGCAACTAAACCATCGTTAGTTACCGTAAAGAGAATTATAAAGGAAGCAAACAAATCAGTTACTACCAATTTTACGCACTCCTGGAAAAAAAGGCCGAGAAAAAAAACAATAACCGATGTAGATAATTTTGATAAAGGAATAATAAAAAGATGCATTCACAACTTTCATATTACGAATAAAGAATTATTAGGCTGTTCAATAAGTTTCTAGAATCACACATAGATGGCGGTAGTAGGTCCGCCATTTTATTTTTCTAAAAGTGGTAATACTTTTTATGAACACGTGTAAAGTTTCATGTAGATCTGTCAACTCAGTCTTATATTTAGAGCTGTTCAAAGTAGACGTGTCACAGTGTTTCTTTAATATGGAAAAAACCAAGTATCGTGCAGTGATTGAATTCTTATTTTTGGAAGGTGTAGAACTTTATAAGGACTCTTCACCTTCACTTGCAACAGTATACAACTGGGTTGCTGAGTTCAAACGTGGTCGTACCAGTCTTCAAGATGATCCACGTCAAGGACGTCCAAAAAGTGCATCAACACCAGAAATCATAGCCAAAATACATGATATGGTTTTGGAAGATCTTCGATTGACTGAGAGAGATTTAGTAGAGGCTCTAGACATCTCACTAAGCAGTGTGAGCCATATTTTAAGTGAAGTTTTGGGTTTTAAAAAGCTGTGTGCACAATGGGTGCCGCATTTTCTAACTTTGGAACAAAAACACATTCGAATGCGACTTTCTCAGCAACATTTGGAGCGTTTTAAGAAGGATGAAAAGGATTTTGTACGTCGATTCATCACTATGGATGAGATTTGGGTCTACCACCATGACCCTGAATCAAAACAAGAAGCTAAAGAGTGGTGTGAACCTGGTACTTCGGCTCCTAAGCGAGTTCGTGTTCAAAAATGGGCCAAGAAGGTTTTGGCATCAGTTTTTTGGGACGCAAAAGGGATTTTGTTGGTGGATTATCTCCAAACTGGAAAAACAATTAATTCTGAATATTTTTGCAACCTTTTGGACCAACTCGACGCAAGTACTCGTGAAAACAGACCTGGTTTACAGAAGAAAAAAATCATTTTTCATCAAGACAATGCACCTGCTCACAAAAGTGTTTTGACAATGGCTAAAATCAATGAATTGAAGTACGAATTATTGGAACATCCACCGTATTATCCGTTCGTATCCACCGAAGGAGTAGTTTTAAACACACATCTCATGCAAATATGCCAAAGTGGCAAGACTAGAGAAGAAAAGATACAAGAACTGCATAATTTTGTTACGAGCAGGTTAACCTTCACCATGACACAAGAACGATCAAATGTATTGCTTGAACGAATTGAGCAATTTTACAGTTTTCGAAAAATTGGTCTCACCCTAAAGTTAACAAAAGAAAAAAAAACTTTGAAATGAGATTTAAATCCTGGTTGAATAAACATTTTGATGTTACTTTAGAAAAATCACCCACCTTGCCAAAAACTAACGTGGAAAGCAGAAAAGTTTATTTCACCTCACCACCAAAAGCGGTAAAACGAAAACTTGTTTTTCCGAACACTCCTGATTTTAAAGCTATGACAAAAAGAACACAAACAAGGTATCGCGCGAAGGCAGCGGCAGCACAAGCCAACACTGCAACAACACTTTTGCTCAATGCGACAAGTAGATCTTGTATGAGCAAAGGAAAAACAGAACTTGCGAAACTGCTAAGAAAATTAAGCAGCAATGAAGATTTAGCTTCGCAGATTAACAAAATAATTTTAATTAATTGTTCGCGATCTGGAGCTGTCCAAGGCCAAAGCGGAGTTACTTGGATCAAGGCTTAAAGAATGGAATCTTCTCAAGGAAAATGTCCGAGTGACTTCGTTTCGCACTCGTCATGAGCAGTTGGAGCCTTACTTCAGAAAGGAAGATGACCTTGTGTTCTGCTCCGATGTAGATGGCCTGATGAATGCCCTCGGAATCAAACATGACCCGCAAGAATGGCGACTATTCATAGACTCCTCGGAATTGAGTCTCAAAGCGGTGTTGCTGCATAATGGAAACCGACTTCCATCCATTCCGATCGGACATGCTGTCTACATGAAAGAAACCTACGACAACCTAAAACAGCTGTTGAACTGTCTTCAATACAGCAAGTATGGCTGGCATCTCTGTTGTGACTTGAAGGTAGTGGCTTTGTTGATGGGTCTGCAGCTGGGATATACGAAGTACTGCTGTTTTTTATGTGAATGGGACAGTCGAGCAAAGACTTTGCACTATGTGATGAGAGACTGGCCTCAGAGGAAATCTCTGAAGGTCGGAGAGAAGAATGTGCAACACCCAGCACTGGCAGAAAGGCACAAAATCCTGCTACCGTCTCTACACATCAAACTCGGTGTGATGAAAAACTTCGTAAAATCCATGGACCGGACTGGATCAGCTTTCAAGTACTTGGCTGTCAAATTCCCTCGACTCAGCGATGCGAAAATTAAAGAGGGAATGTTTGTGGGTCCTCAGATCCGCCAGCTCTTCAGAGACGAGATGTTCGACAACCTGCTTCAGGGTGACGAGAAAAAAGCTTGGGACGCGTTTCGTCTGGTGTCAACTAACTTCCTCGGGAATGTCAGGGCAGAAAACTACAAGGTACTCGTTGAGTACATGTTGTCTTTGTATCACAAACTTGGCTGCAATATGTCCTTAAAGATCCACTTTCTCCATTCCCACTTGGATTTCTTCCCCGACAACTGCGGCATGGTTAGTGATGAGCGCGGTGAACGTTTTCACCAGGACATTGCAACGATGGAGAAACGATATCAGGGAAACTGGTCCACTTCCATGTTGGCTGACTACTGTTGGGCGCTCGCCAGAGATGATCCTGAGCAGTTATACAAGCGACAGGCAAAACGACGCCGGAAGTAGAAGCGGACCTTTACTGGTACATGTCAAATGTACGCATTCCTCTATTATATAAGAAACTATTGCGGATTTCTCAGAAATCGTAGCCAATTTTGCGTTTTCATTGCCAAGGAAGTTTTCTCGTAAACAATGTAACATAGACGTGTTGAATAGGTTGCTTCTCACATCTGATCCATTTTTAACAAACGTTAGACCAAGACCATTAAAGAGGTCGAAGCCATTCAGTTCGAAAGCTATAGAAATGTTACTTTCAACTGAAGTTTACGCCTCTAACGAAGACGCTGAAGATTTAATGGACACAAATGTTTCCTTCGATGAAGAAGGACGGAATTTATCCTCTGATTAGTTTTTAAGATCTTCCGACTGTCGTGAATTGGCTTTTTTAATAAATAAAGCATTCTAATCTAATTTACACCTTTTTAGTGTTCCGTACCGGAATCGTTGAAACGGAACACTTATGGAATCACTTCGGTGTTTGTCTGTCCATCTGTCCGTCACAGGAATTTATTTCATAGACTATTTGACGTTCACATTTGAAATTTGGAACAATTGTAGTAAGTAGTAGCCTAAATACAGACGTTAACTTCAAAAGTTGAATTTTGTGTGTCGGGTATCAAATGAAAGCTCGTTGGAGCACGAATTCAAAAATGTATAATACGTTTCTTGGTGTTACTTTTTTAAACACTTTTTCGAAAAAAAACGCTTTAAAATTGCTGTCCCCCGCCCTATTTGGAAAACTGTAGCTCAGAAAAATCTGGTCTAAAAAACGTAGGTATACATAGGGAATAAGTTGTAAATTGAAAGAAAATTATCGGGATTGCATTACGTAAGATAGTTTTTTTTGTACATAAAAAGAAAACTACGACAAACTTTGCTTTGCGGTTTGGTACCATTTACTTGAAAGACGTCGTATTACAACAATACCTATGTAAAAACAAGTAATAGTACGGAACACTAATTGAGCAAGTACGATTTGCACTTGGTCGGTTAATGTACTTGGTTTTTTAAATTTTGCTAATTATTGCGGAATTTATCCTTTTGATGCAGATGCAATATCAGAGACTGCGTTTGCACCGGCGGCGCTCACAGAAGTGAGAGCCTGAAACCATGATACCATTGTCTCCTGTGCCTTCAGCTACCATTATAGAATCAGAAGCTAATGGAGAGGTAGTGCACGCTGTCACAACAGATACGGCTTCTGATTCTGACGATAACATACCTTTATCAGTGTTGAAGGATTCTACCAACAGTATTTTGCAGAAGCAAGGATGAATACCGTGCACTCTGTTGCAAGTGCATCCACCAAGTCACCTTTCCAGCAATTCATGCCTACACCGCAATTCAAAAAAAATAAAACCACACCTCGAAAAAAAGCAATCAACTACAAAGCACAACAGGTAACAAGAGACTTCATCGAAAACATCGCTCCCCTCGCTTCACTAAAGCTGGGCTGGAATACTGCTATAATGAGTAATTATATTTATATTTGATAATAAGTTATTATTTCAATTAATATGAACATTTAAATAAAATTTATTTTTTTACAGGCCTGAATATACTAACTGGAACTACTCGCCCACATATACGCCTCCAGGTTGGTTTATCATATTCGTTAGTTGTATAAGTTCGCGGCCCGTTTATAGTGAAAATAATAGACATTCTTTGTATTATACGAATATTTATTGAACGGAATATTGTCCATTTAATTGTACTATCTATCGCCATTTTTCTGGCGGAGCCATTATCTTATCGCTATAAAATTTTTGGGGTTTCTGAGCGAAAAACTGATCTAAATTGTTTATACAGGTTTCTCTTGAATGTAATTTTACTCCATTTATAGTAGAAAATTTTGTAAAGAGCGGAATAAATGATAATCCGAAGGTGCTATGTCTGGACTGTGCGGAGGATGCATTAAAACTTCCCAGCCAAGGTGCATCCACTATTTGTTTAGTCATCAAAGATGTATGCGGTCAAGCATTGTCGGGCTGCAAAACTACTTGTAACGTGTAAAAATTCTAAAACACATCTAATTTTCTCTTTATTAACTTGTAATTTCAATTTGCCAATAAATGCTACAAAAAAGTCGTCTGTCAAACGGTATATCACTTCCTAGGTATTAATCAGTGTTGCCAGAAATATAACACGCTAAAGTCATACGTTCAAAAAGGCCGCGAACTTTACAAACTACCTATTATTTGTAACAAGAAACAAGAAGTTATATTTTCATTACATTGATACATCCCTCACGCATAAGAATGCATGCATACAGGTATGCATGAAGAGGTCCGTGTCCAGCAGTGGAAGGTTAAAGACAAATTAGTGTACGTGTTGTGTGCCACGTGTAACGTGTTCCGTGATTACCCCGTGCAGATTCGGACAACGAGGGCGGGGAGCGAGCGGAGGCGATGCAGGGGTCGCCCACCGCGGGCCTCAGCAACGATTACATTTCCACGGAGGCTAGCAAGTGAGTGTGTGCTGTTTGTGTTGCTAGTGATTATTCGGACAACGAGGGCGGGGAGCGAGCGGAGGCGATGCAGGGGTCGCCCACCGCGGGCCCCAGCAACGATTACATTTCCACGGAGGCTAGCAAGTGAGTGTGTGTTGTTTGTGTTGCTAGTGATTATTCGGACAACGAGGGCGGGGAGCGAGCGGAGGCGATGCAGGGGTCGCCCACCGCGGGCCCCAGCAACGATTACATTTCCACGGAGGCTAGCAAGTGAGTGTGTGTTGTTTGTGTTGCTAGTGATTATTCGGACAACGAGGGCGGGGAGCGAGCGGAGGCGATGCAGGGGTCGCCCACCGCGGGCCCTAGCAACGATTACATTTCCACGGAGGCTAGCAAGTGAGTGTGTGCTGTTTGTGTTGCTAGTGATTATTCGGACAACGAGGGCGGGGAGCGAGCGGAGGCGATGCAGGGGTCGCCCACCGCGGGCCCCAGCAACGATTACATTTCCACGGAGGCTAGCAAGTGAGTGTGTGTTGTTTGTGTTGCTAGTGATTATTCGGACAACGAGGGCGGGGAGCGAGCGGAGGCGATGCAGGGGTCGCCCACCGCGGGCCCCAGCAACGATTACATTTCCACGGAGGCTAGCAAGTGAGTGTGTGTTGTTTGTGTTGCTAGTGATTATTCGGACAACGAGGGCGGGGAGCGAGCGGAGGCGATGCAGGGGTCGCCCACCGCGGGCCCTAGCAACGATTACATTTCCACGGAGGCTAGCAAGTGAGTGTGTGTTGTTTGTGTTGCTAGTGATTATTCGGACAACGAGGGCGGGGAGCGAGCGGAGGAGATGCAGGGGTCGCCCACCGCGGGCCCTAGCAACGATTACATTTCCACGGAGGCTAGCAAGTGAGTTTGTGTTGCTAGTGATTATTCGGACAACGAGGGCGGGGAGCGAGCGGAGGCGATGCAGGGGTCGCCCACCGCGGGCCCCATCAAGGAGGCTAGCAAGTGAGTGTGTGTTGTTTGTGTTGCTAGTGATTATTCGGACAACGAGGGCGGGGAGCGAGCGGAGGCGATGCAGGGGTCGCCCACCGCGGGCCCCAGCAAGGAGGCTAGCAAGTGAGTGTGTGTTGTTTGTGTTGCTAGTGATTATTCGGACAACGAGGGCGGGGAGCGAGCGGAGGCGATGCAGGGGTCGCCCACGGCGGGCCCCAGCAACGATTACATTTCCACGGAGGCTAGCAAGTGAGTTTGTGTTGCTAGTGATTATTCGGACAACGAGGGCGGGGAGCGAGCGGAGGCGATGCAGGGGTCGCCCACCGCGGGCCCCATCAAGGAGGCTAGCAAGTGAGTGTGTGTTGTTTGTGTTGCTAGTGATTATTCGGACAACGAGGGCGGGGAGCGAGCGGAGGCGATGCAGGGGTCGCCCACGGCGGGCCCCAGCAACGATTACATTTCCACGGAGGCTAGCAAGTGAGTGTGTGTTGTTTGTGTTGCTAGTGATTATTCGGACAACGAGGGCGGGGAGCGAGCGGAGGCGATGCAGGGGTCGCCCACCGCGGGTCCCAGCAAGGGGGCTAGCAAGTGAGTGTGTGTTGTTTGTGTTGCTAGTGATTATTCGGACAACGAGGGCGGGGAGCGAGCGGAGGCGATGCAGGGGTCGCCCACCGCGGGCCCCAGCAAGGAGGCTAGCAAGTGAGTGTGTGTTGTTTGTGTTGCTAGTGATTATTCGGACAACGAGGGCGGGGAGCGAGCGGAGGCGATGCAGGGGTCGCCCACCGCGGGTCCCAGCAAGGGGGCTAGCAAGTGAGTGTGTGTTGTTTGTGTTGCTAGTGATTATTCGGACAACGAGGGTGGGGAGCGAGCGGAGGCGATGCAGGGGTCGCCCACGGCGGGCCCCAGCAACGATTACATTTCCACGGAGGCTAGCAAGTGAGTGTGTGTTGTTTGTGTTGCTAGTGATTATTCGGACAACGAGGGCGGGGAGCGAGCGGAGGCGATGCAGGGGTCGCCCACCGCGGGCCCCAGCAACGATTACATTTCCACGGAGGCTAGCAAGTGAGTGTGTGTTGTTTGTGTTGCTAGTGATTATTCGGACAACGAGGGCGGGGAGGGGGCGGAGGCGATGCAGGGGTCGCCCACGGCGGGCCCCAGCAACGATTACATTTCCACGGAGGCTAGCAAGTGAGTTTGTGTTGCTAGTGATTATTCGGACAACGAGGGCGGGGAGCGAGCGGAGGCGATGCAGGGGTCGCCCACCGCGGGCCCCAGCAAGGAGGCTAGCAAGTGAGTGTGTGTTGTTTGTGTTGCTAGTGATTATTCGGACAACGAGGGCGGGGAGCGAGCGGAGGCGATGCAGGGGTCGCCCACCGCGGGCCCCAGCAAGGAGGCTAGCAAGTGAGTGTGTGTTGTTTGTGTTGCTAGTGATTATTCGGACAACGAGGGCGGGGAGCGAGCGGAGGCGATGCAGGGGTCGCCCACCGCGGGCCCCAGCAACGATTACATTTCCACGGAGGCTAGCAAGTGAGTGTGTGTTGTTTGTGTTGCTAGTGATTATTCGAACAACGAGGGCGGGGAGCGAGCGGAGGCGATGCAGGGGTCGCCCACCGCGGGCCCCAGCAACGATTACATTTCCACGGAGGCTAGCAAGTGAGTGTGTGTTGTTTGTGTTGCTAGTGATTATTCGGACAACGAGGGCGGGGAGCGAGCGGAGGCGATGTAGGGGTCGCCCACCGCGGGCCCCAGCAAGGAGGCTAGCAAGTGAGTGTGTGTTATTTGTGTTGCTAGTGATTATTCGGACAACGAGGGCGGGGAGCGAGCGGAAGCGATGCAGGGGTCGCCCACCGCGGGCCCCAGCAACGATTACATTTCCACGGAGGCTAGCAAGTGAGTGTGTGTTGTTTGTGTTGCCAGTGATTATTCGGACAACGAGGGCGGGGAGCGAGCGGAGGCGATGCAGGGGTCGCCCACCGCGGGCCCCAGCAACGATTACATTTCCACGGAGGCTAGCAAGTGAGTGTGTGTTGTTTGTGTTGCTAGTGATTATTCGAACAACGAGGGCGGGGAGCGAGCGGAGGCGATGCAGGGGTCGCCCACCGCGGGCCCCAGCAACGATTACATTTCCACGGAGGCTAGCAAGTGAATGTGTGTTGTTTGTGTTGCTAGTGATTATTCGGACAACGAGGGCGGGGAGCGAGCGGAGGCGATGCAGGGGTCGCCCACCGCGGGCCCTAGCAACGATTACATTTCCACGGAGGCTAGCAAGTGAGTGTGTGTTGTTTGTGTTGCTAGTGATTATTCGGACAACGAGGGCGGGGAGCGAGCGGAGGAGATGCAGGGGTCGCCCACCGCGGGCCCTAGCAACGATTACATTTCCACGGAGGCTAGCAAGTGAGTTTGTGTTGCTAGTGATTATTCGGACAACGAGGGCGGGGAGCGAGCGGAGGCGATGCAGGGGTCGCCCACCGCGGGCCCCATCAAGGAGGCTAGCAAGTGAGTGTGTGTTGTTTGTGTTGCTAGTGATTATTCGGACAACGAGGGCGGGGAGCGAGCGGAGGCGATGCAGGGGTCGCCCACCGCGGGCCCCAGCAAGGAGGCTAGCAAGTGAGTGTGTGTTGTTTGTGTTGCTAGTGATTATTCGGACAACGAGGGCGGGGAGCGAGCGGAGGCGATGCAGGGGTCGCCCACGGCGGGCCCCAGCAACGATTACATTTCCACGGAGGCTAGCAAGTGAGTTTGTGTTGCTAGTGATTATTCGGACAACGAGGGCGGGGAGCGAGCGGAGGCGATGCAGGGGTCGCCCACCGCGGGCCCCATCAAGGAGGCTAGCAAGTGAGTGTGTGTTGTTTGTGTTGCTAGTGATTATTCGGACAACGAGGGCGGGGAGCGAGCGGAGGCGATGCAGGGGTCGCCCACGGCGGGCCCCAGCAACGATTACATTTCCACGGAGGCTAGCAAGTGAGTGTGTGTTGTTTGTGTTGCTAGTGATTATTCGGACAACGAGGGCGGGGAGCGAGCGGAGGCGATGCAGGGGTCGCCCACCGCGGGTCCCAGCAAGGGGGCTAGCAAGTGAGTGTGTGTTGTTTGTGTTGCTAGTGATTATTCGGACAACGAGGGCGGGGAGCGAGCGGAGGCGATGCAGGGGTCGCCCACCGCGGGCCCCAGCAAGGAGGCTAGCAAGTGAGTGTGTGTTGTTTGTGTTGCTAGTGATTATTCGGACAACGAGGGTGGGGAGCGAGCGGAGGCGATGCAGGGGTCGCCCACGGCGGGCCCCAGCAACGATTACATTTCCACGGAGGCTAGCAAGTGAGTGTGTGTTGTTTGTGTTGCTAGTGATTATTCGGACAACGAGGGCGGGGAGCGAGCGGAGGCGATGCAGGGGTCGCCCACCGCGGGCCCCAGCAACGATTACATTTCCACGGAGGCTAGCAAGTGAGTGTGTGTTGTTTGTGTTGCTAGTGATTATTCGGACAACGAGGGCGGGGAGGGGGCGGAGGCGATGCAGGGGTCGCCCACGGCGGGCCCCAGCAACGATTACATTTCCACGGAGGCTAGCAAGTGAGTTTGTGTTGCTAGTGATTATTCGGACAACGAGGGCGGGGAGCGAGCGGAGGCGATGCAGGGGTCGCCCACCGCGGGCCCCAGCAAGGAGGCTAGCAAGTGAGTGTGTGTTGTTTGTGTTGCTAGTGATTATTCGGACAACGAGGGCGGGGAGCGAGCGGAGGCGATGCAGGGGTCGCCCACCGCGGGCCCCAGCAAGGAGGCTAGCAAGTGAGTGTGTGTTGTTTGTGTTGCTAGTGATTATTCGGACAACGAGGGCGGGGAGCGAGCGGAGGCGATGCAGGGGTCGCCCACCGCGGGCCCCAGCAACGATTACATTTCCACGGAGGCTAGCAAGTGAGTGTGTGTTGTTTGTGTTGCTAGTGATTATTCGAACAACGAGGGCGGGGAGCGAGCGGAGGCGATGCAGGGGTCGCCCACCGCGGGCCCCAGCAACGATTACATTTCCACGGAGGCTAGCAAGTGAGTGTGTGTTGTTTGTGTTGCTAGTGATTATTCGGACAACGAGGGCGGGGAGCGAGCGGAGGCGATGTAGGGGTCGCCCACCGCGGGCCCCAGCAAGGAGGCTAGCAAGTGAGTGTGTGTTATTTGTGTTGCTAGTGATTATTCGGACAACGAGGGCGGGGAGCGAGCGGAAGCGATGCAGGGGTCGCCCACCGCGGGCCCCAGCAACGATTACATTTCCACGGAGGCTAGCAAGTGAGTGTGTGTTGTTTGTGTTGCCAGTGATTATTCGGACAACGAGGGCGGGGAGCGAGCGGAGGCGATGCAGGGGTCGCCCACCGCGGGCCCCAGCAACGATTACATTTCCACGGAGGCTAGCAAGTGAGTGTGTGTTGTTTGTGTTGCTAGTGATTATTCGAACAACGAGGGCGGGGAGCGAGCGGAGGCGATGCAGGGGTCGCCCACCGCGGGCCCCAGCAACGATTACATTTCCACGGAGGCTAGCAAGTGAGTGTGTGTTGTTTGTGTTGCTAGTGATTATTCGGATTATTCAGGCGGTGTTTTCAAAAATGACTATGATCTATATGAAGAAGCTCTCAAAGAACCAGAGACCTGTATGGTAGCACTTAAAGAGGAGGAAAAGAAGACACGAGAAATTATCACTACTCCAATGGCTTCATACCTTAGGCAATCATACTTAGCATACAGGTGGAACAGGCTGCCCGGGGATTCACCTTTGTCTAACCCAGAGTGGTTAGGACATTTCCAATCAACACCATACAGATGGTACGGATGTGCAGACGCCGAACGTATCGATCATTCAGTCTCAAAGGAGATGGTGCAATATGTAGTTCACATGATGGGCACGATCGATCAGCAAACGCAGTGGGTGGCTGAACAGGAACTAGCATCACTAGACAGGCTGACCATATCATGGAATGGACGCGAATGGCCCTACAAAGGCGGTCTTCTGTCAGGGTGGAGAATAACTTCGTTGTTGGGGACTATAATGTCCATGGCTATAGGTAAATACATTATAGAGGTCAATAAAATACCTAGAGCAAAGGCAATTGGCATGGGCGACGACATTATATTAGCTTCACCACTTTACGGTCTGACACAAGAACAGCTTTTCACTAGCTATGCACAGACCGGATTTCACATTAACCTGTCAAAGACCATCTCAGGGTCAATTGGAGAATTTCTGAGACAGGTATACTCAGAACGAGGGGTCATAGGCTATCCCGCCTCTGCTATGAGCGCAGTGTTATACGCTCCGCCTTGGTTGGAGCGCTACGAACTGGAAAGAGAACAAGAAATGTCAAAAAACTGGCTCACATTGTACAGTAAATACAGACGTTAACTTCAAAAGTTGAATTTTGTGTGTCGGGTGTCAAATGAAAGCTCGTTGGAGCACGAATTCAAAAATGTATAATACGTTTCTTGGTGTTACTTTTTTAAACACTTTTTCGAAAAAAACGCTTTAAAATTGCTGTCCCCTGCCCTATTTGGAAAACTAGCTCAGAAAAATCTGGTCTAAAAAACGTAGGTATACATAGGGAATAAGTTGTAAATTGAAAGAAAATTATCGGGATTGCATTACGTAAGATAGTTTTTTTTGTACATAAAAAGAAAACTCTACGACAAACTTTGCTTTGCGGTTTGGTACCATTTACTTGAAAGACGTCGTATTACAACAATACCTATGTCAAAACAAGTAATAGTACGGAACACTAATTGAGCAAGTACGATTTGCACTTGGTCGGTTAATGTACTTGGTTTTTTAAATTTTGCTAATTATTGCGGAATTTATCCTTTTGATGCAGATGCAATATCAGAGACTGCGTTTGCACCGGCGGCTCTCACAGAAGTGACAGAGCCTGAAACCATGATACCATTGTCTCCTGTGCCTTCAGCTACCATTATAGAATCAGAAGCTAATAGAGAGGTAGTGCACGTGGTCACAACAGATACGGCTTCTGATTCTGACGATAACATACCTTTATCAGTGTTGAAGGATTCTACCAACAGTATTTTGCAGAAGCAAGGATGAATACCGTGCACTCTGTTGCAAGTGCATCCACCAAGTCACCTTTCCAGCAATTCATGCCTACACCGCAATTCAAAAAAATAAAACAGCACCTCGAAAAAAAGCAATCAACTACAAAGCACAACAGGTAACAAGAGACTTCATCGAAAACATCGCTCCCCTCGCTTCACTAAAGCTGGGCTGGAATACTGCTATAATAAGTAATTATATTTATATTTGATAATAAGTTATTATTTCAATTAATATGAACATTTAAATAAAATTTAGTTTTTTACAGGCCTGGAACTACTTACTGGAACTAGTCGCTCACATATACGCCTCCAGGTTGGTTTATCATATTCGTTAGTTGTATAAGTTCGCGGCCCGTTTATAGTGAAAATAATAGACATTCTCTGTATTACACGAATATTTATTGAACGGTATATTGTCCATTTAATTGGACTATCTATCGCCATTTTTTTGACAGAGCCATTATCTCATCGCTATAAAATTTTTGGGGTTTCTGAGCGAAAAACTGATCTAAATTGTTTATACAGGTTTCTCTTGAATGTAATTTTACTCCATTTATAGTAGAAAATTTTGTAAAGAGCGGAATAAATGATAATCCGAAGGTGCTATGTCTGGACTGTGCGGAAGATGCATTAAAACTTCCCAGCCAAGGTGCATCCACTATTTGTTTAGTCATCAAAGATGTATGCGGTCAAGCATTGTCGGGCTGCAAAACTACTTGTAACGTGTAAAAATTCTAAAACACATCTAATTTTCTCTTTATTAACTTGTAATTTCAATTTGCCAAAAAATGCTATAAAAAAGTCGGCGGTATATCACTTTCCCGCTATTAATCAGTGTTGCCAGAAATATAACACGCTAAAGTCATAAGTTCAAAAAGGCCGCGAACTTTATCAACTAGCTATTATTTCTAAAAAGAAACAAGAAGTGATATTTTCATTACATTGATAAAATTATTAATATTTTTTATTTAAGGCCATACATCCCTCATGCATAAGAATGCATGCATATGCATAAGAGTGCATGCATATGCATGAAGAGGTTCAAAAAAGCTGTGAATAGGATTTTGCAAGGTCGGCGGACTAATGCACTGAAAAATACGCAAGCGTGTTTGGTTTAAAATATATTTGCGTCCAAACCTTTTCAATTTTAAATATACCTAAATAAAACAAAAAATAGAAACCGCCTAGCAAATAAAAATTTGGAATCAATTTTACGTGTAGCCACAAGCAAACTGAACCAAATATAAGAAAAATTGTTAGCTCACAGCAATGTCATGTCTCAAACTAAAAAAATGCATGTAATTAGTTAGTGATTATAAGTGCGAGATACTCGTATTTTACCTTAGCACATTCAATCAATCAATACCAAAATGAATAATTACATAGTTAATAAAGTGTGTAATAAATAAATTGGTGTGTACTTTGAGAATCCTACAACTCAGTAAGTGGGGTAAATCCAGTAATAAATATAAGGTGACCGTGAGCGCTATACCGCGCCTTAGGTAGCTGCGCGGCGAGGCCCCCGCGTCCTGCCCCCCGCTCCACTCTGTCATTTTGCCGTCGACGTTCGCGGCGGTAACACGCATAATTTGTACCGGACTGTATACGTCATACGCACATGAGATAAAATATCCAAAGATGGGTCGTGCTTTATCTCGTGATATCAAAGCCGTCATTTATAATGTGGCCGAATATTTTCGTAAAAGGAAAGCAGACAAAGAACACTTTGAATACAAAACTGACGCAAACATCAGCAAAATCGTGGCAGAGGCTACGGGGTACTCTGAAAAAACTGTGAGGAATGTGACAAAGGAAGGAAATTCATCAATTGAAAATTCGGACCGATTAAAATTTAGTTCGCCAAAAAAAAACTCAGAGAAAAAACATGTTGCTGATGATTTTGATTTAGGAGTTATCAGAAGAAAAATCCATCAGTTTTACGAAGTCGAAAATAAAGTGCCAAGTGTCCGTAAGTTACTGGCATGTTTGAGACAGGATGGCGTAATGAATTGTGGACGAGAATTTTTAAGAAACCTTTTACACAAAATGGGTTATCGTTTCAAAAAATGTACATCGAAAAGACATTTCCTTATAGAGCAGCCTAGTATTACAGAGCGGCGCACAGTGGGACAGAACCGTGCGTACCGTCTCAAAAATAGCTTTTCGTAATGTTCTATATTGAATATTTTGTTAATGCATATGTCTAACTGAATGTTCAATGCATATTATATAGCAGTTGAAATACACTATTTCTCATTTTTTGTATTAGAATAAGGCTTGCAAGTTGACGCTCAAAATTATGTCAATTATGTAGAACACAATTCCACCAGTTTACATGGTCATATTTGCATTACTTTACCAGCAAATTTGTAAGTGTGATATATGGTTAGAATGGTGATGAAGTACTCTATTTAAAAATAATTTAAGTGAACCATTATGTGAAACCTGGGGAGGTAAAGAATTTTTATTTCAGGACCTAATATTCTATCCTTATTAGAAACTTTGCATAGACTTTTGACAGTTAGCGGTGTCTGCCCATGTCGTAATTTTGATAGCATCGTATAGAGCAGCTAATGTTAAAGGTAGGGCAAAAAAAATTGAGTGCCCGAATCTGCCCCCCTTGAAATGAAACTAAAAATGGCTAATGGGGAGAAAATACAAAATATTCCAAAAATTATTTTAGTTCTGATTAATGAGATTTTTGGATATTTAGATCACTTTTGACCTTTTTTTCTTAAACAATATTATCTATTTACTCAATCTTTAGGTAAAGTGGGAGTTTTGGGTAATGTATTAGTATGTAGTATATTTTTTTTATCGTGCGGTCAGATGTGGTTAATGTTTTGTTATCACTGTGTGAATTACATGTTTCTCATATAGTTTATGTATTTCTCTATCGCGGTGAAGGAAAAGGGAGCAAGTGGTATCTAGTTATAGTTGTTAGTGTACATTATCAGTACCTACCTACTACTAACCACCTTCATAGATAGTGGTTAGGAACTTGATAATGACACTAGATAGTAATATTTTTTCACACGAAATTTCAGTATAAAAGTTATTGATTTACGTTGTCATTTACCAGTACTTTAGTGTGCTTTAACATAATATAGTCTTCACCAACCTCGGTAAAAAAAAAGTAGTTAAAAATAAAAACAAAATGAGTGAATTTGTTGTGCCTCGACGAGTATTATGCGAATTTTTTATTGGCCATGGAACAAAATCAGAAGATATTCAAAAATACTTAGAACAACACCACCATTTGTCGTCTGAAAAAAGTGAATTAATTGTGAAACGTATTCAAAAAACGCTTATAACAGCGTTTAACGATCGGTGGACCAAATCTAACCGAACTAAAGAACGTTTCTTTAGTAATAATATATCGTGGTTAGACGGTGAATTTAAGGTACAATTCGAAGAAGCACCGATGGATATTACACCTACAACATCTGAAAAACGTGGACGTCCACCAAAGTCTTATGAAGATCTATCAGAGAAATCGAAAAAAAGAAAGAATATGGAATTGGTACAAGAATATGGACTCGAGTATATACATAATGCATACGTTCAAGGATTGCGGGCTGAAGGAGAAATCGAAGAAGCTACTGTTGTTTCAATGATGCGGAATTGTGAAAGAAATGAAAAAAGGATCATGAAGGAAAAAATATTGCATGAAAGTCGCAATGGAACAGATTTTACGGTGGATGAAGCTTTAAGTATGTTTGCAGATTTAGATCTTTCGAAATCACAATACGGATTTCTTCGAGCAAGTTTGATTAACAAAAACTTCGACATATTGCCATCATATAATATACTGACGAACGCCAAAAAACTGTGTTATCCTCCACTATCCAGCATTCAAATAACCGATATAAGTGCTAAAGTAAATCTACAAGATTTGCTGGATCACACTTGTGCTCGCATCTTAAAGATTGAAAATGTTTACAACCCAAGAAGAAAATCTCTTAAATTGTTTACCAAGTGGGGATGTGATGGTTCATCGGGGCAAAGCGAATATAAACAAGTTTTAACAGATGAGAGTGACTTAGTCTCAGATACAAACTTATTTATAGCGTCTTTGGTACCAATAAAGCTGACTGACACAGAAACACATGAGATAATTTGGCAAAATCCGGCTTGTTCTTCTATTCGTTATTGCCGACCAATCCTGATGGAACTTGCAAAAGAAACGCCCGAGAAAACCCGATCAGTGGTTGGTGATATTCGGGGTCAAATTAATAATTTGCAAACATCAAAGATACACAAGGAGACGCAGGTAATTGAAATAAGTCACGATCTATTTCTAACTATGGTGGATGGAAAAGTTACACAAGTTCTTACTGACACAAGTTCTGGAGCTGTATGTACAGTGTGTGGGGCTAAGCCAAGTGAAATGAATAATTTGGAGAAGATTGCATCAAAGCCAGATAATATAAATGCTTACGAATACGGTTTGTCTACGTTACACGCGTGGATCAGGTGCATGGAGCTAATTTTACATATTTCATATAACCTTTCATTTCAAAAATGGGCTGCGAGAACTTCGGAAGATAAAAAAAGTAAAGAAGACAAGAAAAAGCTTGTACAAAGTTTGTTTCGAAGCCGGATGGGATTGCACGTTGATAAGCCCCGACAAGGAAGTGGAAACAGTAATGACGGCAATACAGCTCGGCGTTTTTTTGAGAACTACTACTGCGCTTCAGAAATTACAGGGGTTGACGAGGAACTTATTTAAAGGTTCTATGTTATTCTGCAAACCATGGCATCCGGTATTGCTGTAAATCCAGAAAAATTTGGTGAATATACTCGTGCAACCGCACAACTGTACGTAACAAAATATATGTGGTATAATATGCCTTCTTCAGTACATAAAATCTTAATACATGGGGAAAGTATAATAAGACATTTTGCTGTTCTGCCCATTGGTCATTTATCTGAGGATGCCCAAGAATCGCGTAATAAAGATTACAAAAAATTCAGATTGCATCATGCTAGAAAATGCTCTAGGTCCGCAACAAACGAAGACGTATTTCATGGTCTTCTATTTACGTCAGATCCTTATATATCAAGTATCAGAAAACCATCAGTCACTATATCCAAGAAATTGTTAGAGGAAGCTAAGAACCTCTTAGCTATTTAAATCGAAATAATTTCGTACATTATTTGTAAAACATATTTTTGGAGTGGGTTATTATATATTTGTCATTTATTTAAATGTAAGATTCATATGTAATATAAAATAACATAAAATAGGTTTATTAATATCATAAAACTGTAAAATTATAATTCAATAAGTTAACCAAACCATGGTTTAATATTAAAATAATACATTTTTATTTTGTTTTATTTTATTTTATATTATTTATTAAACATTTGACAATGATACATTCATTATTGGATTGTATGTACTCTGGAGACACTACATACCAAATTTCAGCGATTTACTTCAATCAACAAAAAAGTTACAGATTTTTGAGACGGTACGCACGGTTCTGTCCCACTGTGCGGCGGATCAAATATTTAACTAATATCAGAAATTACAGAGCCCAAAACCGCAACATATATTTCTTAGATGAAACGTACATTAACGCAAGTTAATGTACGTTAGTCACAATGTCAGCAGTTGTTGGCAATCGGCGTTGGAACCGGGAATTCGCACTGATATCGGGAAAGGACGGCGTTCGGTAATTCTTCACGCTGGAAGCCGAAATGGTTTGATCCAAGGTGCATTGACAATATTTAAATTAGACGCTAAAACCGGTCATTATCATGGAGACAAGAATGGGCCCACTTTTTATAAGTGGGTGGATGAAAAGTTAAAACATAAGTTGTTGCCAAATTCTGTGGTAATAATGGACAACGCGTCTTACCACAGTGTGCAATATGACAAGAAGCCTAACAAGCCTAAAAAGTGTAATGCAGAACTGGTTGCAGCGCCACAGTGTTGAATTTCAGGAAACTATGACAAAAGCACAACTGCTACGTCTTACCAATAATACACTAAAAGAGCCCGTGTACAGAATCGATGAACTCTTGAAAGCTCACGGACACACTGTCTTGCGTTTACGGCGGTACCCATCCATCCAGATCTGAACCCCATTGAGCTTGTTTGGGCTGACGTTAAAAACTGTTTTCGGAGTTCGCGGCGGTAAAATGACAGAGATGTGATGACCATGTCAAAAAAATGAAACCAGTTATTGGGATCGTGACATGATTTGCAGGACGACTCAAGTTCCGATTCTGAAAGTAAAGATGACCAGGATGAAGTGGAAGCTATGTCGGGAGTAGCTCGGATCCTTTATTTTATATAATAAATATTTTTATTTATTTGTTTGATTTGCCTTTTTGACGTTCGTCCCTGAATACTTATAACGAGTTGAATTCTCATGACATCGACATCTTTAATGATTTTTTGGCAAGTTTTAAACGCAAAATTTCACGTAAATTGTAGTCGGGTACTTTTTGTTTTTGTATTATTTTTCATTTGTTTAATTTAATAGTATAGTAAATTGTAATTTATCCTTATTTAATTGGATTTATGTACATCCACATTTAAATTTATTTTTTTGGATCATGCTCGTATTATATCATACTCGCATGCTTCTGTGTTGTATGCACCTGTTAAAGTATTGCACGCGGTATTTTGAATTTATAAGCTTTTATCATTTGTATTTTTTCGTGTAAATGCTGTTGGTGTATCTTGCAAATAAAAATAAATAAATAAAACCAAGGGGAAAGTCAAGAAGAAACGCTACCAGGCTGGGAAGAACACAGGGCAACCGTAAGCTTGGTCGGAAGACAGCTATTCTCGGCATATAAGGTCAGGCTTTCTATTTGGATATTTTTATCAGCAATAAAACCTATGGATCCGCACGGGGATTAGCGTACGGCTATATTGCTTAGCGGTCGCGCTTTCATTAATTCCTATGTACCACATAATATTCCCATGTACTATATAAAAAATGATTTAATTTTAACTTTAAACATAAGTGTAGCACTCATCACAGCCCTCAAATTTGCTCTGCCTGGAAAGGGCCACTAAGTTGTAAGTGCATGTATATAGATTGTAAGTGCATGGCCAGTTGACGTGTTGAAGATAGATCAATAAAAGCTAGTGCTGAAGCGGTACAGTTTACAGAACCTGAAAAATTGTTAGTTTATCTTAGAAATGTAAAAGTTGTTAAGAAACATGATAAAATAGACCTTGATGGCCAGCAGTGCGGCGTTAGGCGTCGGCGACTGCCGACGGCCTCGCGCCTGAGTGGGCCTAATATAATAAAATAAACACTTAAGCCTCGCACAATCTGGCATTTAGAGCTCATCGAGAATCCCTGAAAGCCTGCGCAGAGGAGAGACAGTCCTCGGGGTACTTTTTTGTCCGTCAAAATAGATCGCTTACAACTGTATTGAATAATGCACACGGACTAAACGTACCGCGTACAAAAAGTCCCTCGAATAACAGAGGACATCGACAGACCGGACCGCACAAAGTATGGGGGAGTCCCCGAAAAAAATAGAAGTAACGTACCAAGGCGCATTAACGCACACAGCGGATTTTAGTCCGCGTTGAACGCTCGAGAGTACCGTACCTATTGCACGATGACGCTTGAAATCGATTGTAAAATCTTAATATGTTAATTTAATTTAATATTTTAAAATGAAGTGAATAATTTAGAAAACAGAAGAGATAATTTTTCAAGCTGAACCAAGGTTCTCAAAGCCAAGGACAGTACATAAAAACAACGATGAAGAAATAATAACTTTACTTAAAGAGGGATATCAAATGCTTTGTAATTCAAAAACGTATAACAACGGACAAGATGAAGACGAATTATTTTTACATTCGCTTATCCCATATATGAAAAAAATATCAGGAGACCAAAAATTATTATTGAGGATGGAAATTATCAAGTCAATTTAAAATTTTAAGCAATCATTAAACGACAGCTCGAGATGTTCTCAAATGAATGTAACACCTAATGTTAGAAATGAAACACCAATAAGACAGCCGATGTCATCGATAGCCCTTGTCCAAAATCGTATTAATGGTCCAATACAGTCTTTAATCTACAGCGGTAGTGATTGAAAATCTTGAATACATTCCTCAACCTTCGACGTCGCAGTACTCAAATAATGCATCTTATGTATGTTGGTACCTGTTCATCGGGAATATGTATCAATCACATAGGACGTCAAGCGACCAAGCGAAGACGGACGTCGGCGGGTGCTACGAAGACCAGGAGAACGGTATGCAGACGTGTATTTAGAGGAAATCGCTCCCTAATGGTGGGAGCTCAGTTATGTTTTGGGCAGCCGTGAATTCCAACGACCGTATCAAGATAGTTTTCATCGAAAATGGTACACTAAATGCACAAAGGTACATAACGGAAGTCCTGTCTCTGGATGCGTAACCCGCACTCGGTGAGGATTCAATTTAGCGGAAGCCCGGGCAAGACGCATAGTGTGGGCAAGAAGTATTCGAAGTATAGAGATTTCCAAAAATCTATAATAAAATGGCGTTTCTATACTCGCTCACGTCTTAGTACATGGGACCGGCGACGCCATGACAGTTCGTTCAACCAAAACAATACGGGAATAAAAATAAGGGAATAAATAAATTTCAGTTTTCTTACAATTTGTTCCAACTTTTTATATTACATGTCAAGTATTTACGAATAAGTTTTGTTAAAACATGCAACTTTTTATTTACCTACTATGTATAGGGTAAAATCGGGTGAGATGGCCATACAGGCGAGATTGCCAATTCATGGTATTTTTAATACAACCCCTTCTACTGTTAAGTAGTAGCGCTTAGTGCAGTTGTAGCGGATGACACGGACGCCACGCACGTGTTTTCTCCGCAGAAAATTAATAAAAAAAGTAAGTAATTCATTACTATTTCTTTGCTCACTCTTTGAATATGTTTTCTAGGTTAGTTTGTGTGCCTTGCGTTCAATTTATTTGAATAAAAATTAAGAATTTTCTTTTTAACAATCAAACTTATCATGTTGACTAAAATATAACCTCAAAATACTGCTATCTGAATTGCATAATTCGACATATTTCTCTATTGGTACAGATTCTTCTAACAAAGGAAATTTAAAAATGTTTCCAGTTACGATACAATGGTTTACACTTAGAGATGGTTTGAAACAAGGTTTACTTGACTTCTATCAAGACCCTGCTGAAACTAGTGAAGCTATTAAAACACAGCTTTGTACAGTTTTACAGGACAACGGCTTATCTTGACCATCAGTATCTTCCCTATCCGCAGTTAATGCTTCAGTCAACTATGGGATTCATAACTCAGTTTTTCAAAAACTTAAAATACAAATATTTTGAAGGCGAATTGTAAGTGCCACATTTTACATAATTGTAACAAACACGCATTAAAAGCATTACACTCTGATGTGGAAAATTGGTATTGAAAGTTTATAGCGAATTTTCCGCGTTTGCCAAGCGAACTGCGAAACTTAAGTAATTCTTCGATTTCGCTCATTTAGAATATAAATCTATTCTCCGGCATGTGCCTACACGATGGCTCTATTTGCTTCCA
Organism: Sesia apiformis; assembly: GCA_914767545.1. Classification (NCBI taxonomy): domain Eukaryota; kingdom Metazoa; phylum Arthropoda; class Insecta; order Lepidoptera; family Sesiidae; genus Sesia; species Sesia apiformis. The sequence continues at coordinate 13,843,564 of OU611969.1, forward strand.
GCTTTAGACAGACTTCTTTTGAATTGGTTGGTTTTAAGAGAATATTTTCTTAACGAAGGCGAAGATGAATGTGCAGCAATAATTTGGACGGCCTTTAAAGATGAAAACTGTCTTTCATTATGCTACTGCTATTTTATTCACAATATAATGCAATTTTTTGATATTTACGTCAAAAAACTGGTAAGTGACTATATTACTTGCACTGAACTACACACGATTATGACAGAATTGCGAACCAAGATTATTTGCAGAAAAAATGATAAGTTCTACGGACAGTCAGCAATGCAATGTCTGAGGAAGTTGACGATTAGTGATCAAAACACTTTTCAAGAAGATGAAGACAAATATTTAGAGCGATGTTTGACTTATTTGAATAAGTGGAACAAATTTGACGACTCTATTTACAAGAAAATGAACATTTTGACAATGGACGAAGAAATTAACTGGAATGAATTAAAAGATCTGAGTGATTCTCTGAACGTGTCAATAAACGAGGATAAATTGTATGACGATTACTGTTTACTCCGAGAAGTTCGTGAAGTTGTGGCAAGTAAAACAAAGAGGGTAGACTTGCGTTGGGTTGATTTTTTTGAAAAATGTAAGGATGAATCTGGCAAAGAAATAAAAAAAACTTGTTACATTCATTCTATCGATACCTATTGCAAACGCCGCCGCTGAACGCATTTTCAGCGTAGTAAACGAACTGTGGTCAAAAAGTCGTAATCGATTGAATGAAACGCATGTAAAATCTGAAATACAGATGTACACGAATTTCAAATACACCTGTAAAGAATTTTACGACTATTGTCTCTAATCAAAAGGTATTACAAGCTGCTCGCAGTGTAAAAAAACATACCTTTAAATAAAAAATATTTAATTTTCATTGATTTTTTATTTCACCTCCCGGATTTCTGTTCCACAGACTTGGCAACCCTACATACAGCACGTAGCAGGATCAAGCCAATCACAAGTAACAGTTCAGTCATCTGAACCTGTTGCGAAAAGAAAAAAACGTTGTCACATTTGCCCTTCAAAAATATCCAGAAACTCTAAACAGTGTTGCAATACATGTAATCGTAATGTCTGCTCTGAACATTCCCTAAAAAAAATATTTGTGTCAATTGTTTAAATAAGTAATAAGTATGTTAAAATTAAATTAAAATGTAAAAAAGATATTTTTATTACTTTTATGTTCTCAAAACGTCGGAGACTTTTACTAGTGTGTCTGTTGGACACTACTGGTCAGTTATGATACAACATACTGGGTAGTTAACACCGTTCACCGCCAAGCGTAGTCGACCTAGTCACATATTTTTTTCCTTATTTTTTTTTTTGTTTATATTGCTATATTTATGGTCTATACATGTTATAATCTACCCTCTCCCTTCTTGTGCTCTTTTTCAGGTTTTTCAGAGTGTGTATCCTAAATGTACACTGGCCTACTAAACACTTTTGTTAGTTGTCAAATCTCTTAGGCCATGTATATCCTTTATGATACACGTAACTTTTTAGCAGTAACTTATATTTTTCTTTATTTTCCGATACCTACACATCCAGCAAAGAAGCCACAAAGGAATTTAGGAAAAACAATAACAACATTGTAATTGTTTTTCCTAAATTCCGTTTCATTTGTTTCCGAATATAAATAATAATATTCAATAAGAATAAAAATACTAAAACTGTGTGCAAGTAAAATAATAAAAATGGACTTTGATAGTGATGATTCTCAATATGATCCTGACTATTATCCAGATAACGAAGATGGCGATGGAATGGATAGTTCTGAAAGTGACAGTGCTGATGATATTTGGAATCCACCTGTTTCTTCTAGACGAGTATCGACCTTTTCCGAGAGTGAAATGCCTATATTACCCGAGATACACAGGCGTATATCAGCACGAAGGATAGATAGCAGTATACAGTTAGATGCCAACAGCCGGGCAAGTACATCTGCCGTTGATAACGCTCCAAGTACATCTGGTACAACATCTTCTGACATTTCTGAATCCGAGTGGCTAAAGCAGAAACTTGAGTCTATTGAATGGGAGATGCCAAGTCAAGAAGCTCCACCGCATACTGAATATACAGTCCCGTTTTCAGGTATGAAAGACACATACTCTGGGATTTTAGTCCAAGCAGATCCAATAGATTACTTTGATTTGTTCATGACTCACGATATTATTGAGCATATAGTGGATCAAACCAACTTATACGCTTCTCAATATCTGCTGGCCAATGATGTATCATCCGGATCTAGGACTCATTCCTGGGTCCCCGGGTCAGTAAACGAAATGACAATTTTTTTAGCATTGATTGATTGGATGGGATTAGTAAAATTGCCTTCCATAAGAGACTATTGGCGAGTTCATAAACTTTACAGTATCCCTTTAGCCCGAACTGTGATGGCTAGAAATAGGTTTGAGTTGATACTAAAGTTCATACATTTTTCGGATAATACATTAGCTGATCCTAACGACAGGCTTTATAAGTTGCGAGACATACTTGACGAGTTCATAAATAATTACAAGATCACATATACACCTGGAGAAAAAATCTGCGTGGATGAATCGCTGATACCCTGGCGTGGGAGGCTTATATTTAGACAGTATACGAGTATACCTAACAAAAAGGCTAAGTATGGGATGAAAGTTTTCAAACTCTGTACCGAGAAAGGATATACGTGGAATTTGATAGTGTACTGCGGTAAATCCAAAGATCCAGAAGCTGAAGTTTCAGAGAAGATCGTGATGTCCCTGGCAGAGGGTCTTTTAGGAGAAGGCAGAACCTTGTACACGGATAATTATTACACGAGTATTCCCCTCGCCATGCGTTTGAGAAAAAGGAAAACCCATCTGGTAGGTACACTGAGGGCCAATAGAAAGTATTTGCCGAAAGAAATAATGCAGGTTAAATTGAAGAAAGGAGAAATGGCAGCGAAGCAATCTAGAGAAGGAATAGTAGTACTAAACTGGCGTGATAAGAGAGATGTGAGGATGCTTACTACGAAAACATGAGCACTTGAATTCGTCTCTAACAATAATAGAAGAGCCAATGCATTGCCCACGAAACCTAAGTGTATTGCTGATTATAATAATGGGAAATCTTCCATAGACCTTAGTGACCAGATGGCAACCTATGGGTCTGCCTTACGCCGTTGTACCAAATGGTACCGTAAACTAGCATTTGAAATCATATGGGGCACAAGTTTAGTAAATGCCCATTTTCTATACAACGAGTACTCTACCAAAAAGAAAATGACGATAACTGAATTTGTGAACACGTAATTCTAGCTTTATTGGAGAGTAATTCTTCTGCAAACAATGACGCTAATGTTCGACCTTTGAGGTCACAACAAACTGAAGCTCATTACTTCATTCAAAAAATTGTAAACAATAAAAAGGTTCCTGGCCGTTGCGTCGATTGTTACAAAAATTTTGGCAGAAAGGGAGTTCAAATTGGGGGTAAAACCAAAATGGCGCCCCAAATTTATACCATATGTACGGTTTGTGAAACTTTTTTGTGCCGCAAGTGTTTCAATAATATCCACTGAATATGTTACCTTTCTTTTTGATTATTTACTAATAATAATTTTGCAAAAAGTACTGTGTTTTTTTTTATCAGTTAGGGGAGGGTGGTGTCAAAAGTAACAGGTGTCGATTGTACCAGTCACCATAAAAAAGCAAGTTTTAATCGTATTTTAAAACAACTAGCTCCATCTGTTAGCTTTCAATGAAATATATCTGTGAGCGACCATTTTGAATCGATGTCAGTGGACAGATATTGTCAATGGAGCAAGGTGTGTTTTTTATGCCGTTCAGTAAATTATTTCATTATAAGTGAATCTTTATTAATTTGTTTCTTAAAGCGTTTTGACAAAAACTGATGTGCATGTAAGTATTGCTAATATCATCTAGTTTTGTATTATGTAGTTATTTCTGGGCAGTAGTTTTATTTCTGTACCTAAATCTAATCTATAATAAATATGGTCGAAAGTCACGTTTGTAACAAGATTTTAGGTGTCGATTGTAACATGTTACAATTGACACCTCTAACATTATTTTTCCTACATAACGGTTATTCCTTAATTTTCATAGGTCCCTGACCGACAATGGTGAAACCCAGGGAGCGTAAGACAAATAGAGGCCGGGCTAGTAACGAAATTTTTGACAAAGCCCTGGATATGGTGAAAAATGAAAATGTCTCACTAAGAAAAGCAGCCGCACATTTTGAACTGTGTCATGTATCACTTTACCGATATAAAAAACAATTAGATAACTGCAACATACTGCCAAAAATAGGATACCAACTGCACAATAAAGTTTTTAGCGAGGATATAGAAAAAGAATTAGTTCACTATTGTCAAACAGCAGCAAAACTGTATTTTGGGATATCAACAAAAGAATTTCGTAAACTAGCGCTAGAATATGCCAAAGTAAACGAATTAAAATATCCCGACGGGTGGAATTTAGTTGGTCTGGCGAGCAAAGATTGGCTAATAGCCTTTCTTAGAAGAAATCCTTCTCTCTCAATTCGAACACCAGAATCGACGTTTGGCTCGGGCCATGAATTTCAATAAAGTGAATGTAGGGAGATTCTATGACAATTTAGCTTCTGTCATGGATCGGTACTCCTTCGAACCTCATAATATTTATAACGTTGACGAAACTTGTGTCAATACAGTACAAAATCCTTCGAAAGTTATTGCTTTGAAAGGAACCAAACAAGTTGGAGGTCTAACTTCACAAGAGAGAGGCAATTCGATCACCATGTGTTTAGCCATCAGCGCTGTTGGGCATGCTGTACCTCCTACATTCGTCTTTCCAAGGGTGAATTTCCATCATCACTTTATTCGCGATGGTTGCGATGGAACTGGAAATAAGTCAGGCTGGATGCAGGAAGGTGATTTTGTATTTTTTATTAAACATTTCGCTAAATATGCTAAACCTAGTGAAACATCGAGAGTGCTGTTGCTATTAGATAACCACTTCTCACATTTATCAATCGAAGTGATCGATTTTTGTCGAGATAATTTTATTACATTGTTGTCCTTTCCTCCGCATACTACACATAAATTGCAACCTCTAGATAGAACGGTGTACGGACCATTCAAAAAATATTTTAATACATTTGCTGACCAGTGGATGAGAAGTAATCCAGGGAAAAGAATGATAGTCTATCTATAACTTACCTGGTATTGTTGCTCAAGCTTTGCCTCTAGCTGCCACTCCAAGCAACATTATTTCAGGATTCAAGCACACAGGGATTTACCCATTCAAAAGGGAAATTTTTGGCGATGAAGAATATGAACCTGCTTCTGTTACTGATATTCCATTGAATGACGACAGGACAATGTCTTCAATTACAACTGATGTAACTCCAGCAAATCTTGAATATGTTCCATTCCTTAATGCAACCCCCTCATCTCCAGTGACTTTTGCAAGATCTGATGAATCCATAAATGAACATACACCAAACCCTAGAAGCGTGGACGCAGTAGAGAATACAATAATATCAAACTTGGAACCACAGGCAAGTTGTTCTGGTATTCACTTATCAAGGAACAACATTTCACCTAAAGATAAACAAACTTCTACCGTGTCGCCTTTAGTGATTCGGCCTCTTCCCAAAGTGACTCAACACATTGTAACTAAATCAAAACGCTCAAAGGGAAGACAGCCATATTAACTGACACCCCAGAAAAAGAAACTATATTAAGTTTGAAGCAGAAGACTAATAAAAAACCTAAATTTAATATAGAGCAAGGTAAGTCAAAAACAAAAGGCAAGGGGAAGGGGAAATGTAGCGACAAAAACAATAAGAAAAACCAAGCAACAAAAAATATAGAAGATGAAGAAGAGAGTGAAGACGAACTGTGCTTAGTATGCATGGATCCTTATTCCCTAAGCAAAGAGGACTGGCTACAGTGCTCTGTATGTAATTTCTGGGCTCACGAAACTTGTGCTCAAAGTAAATACAGTGGAGCGTCGATTATCCGAACGTCGCTCAACCGAACGACCGCTTATCCGAACAGTAGTAACGCGCGGGTCAACGTCCCCCCGACTCGCGCGTGCCTCGCTCGCGCCTCCCGCGCTGCAGTTTTCGCGCACTTGTCGCGACGTTCACTTGTTATTGTACTCGTATGTCACTTCCAAGTAACCGCTAGTCGATAAACTAAATTTTGCCGCGTGAAACTAAACTCTCTATTTAAAATGCCTAAACGTAAACGTGTTGTCCTTTCTATGATAGATAAATACGAGATTAATAAACGGTTAGAGGAAGGCGAATCTGCAACCAAGTTATCCAATGAATACCAAGTTGGTAAGTCTACCATTCTTCTCTTCTTCTTCTTTTCAGCCCTTGGACGTCCACTGCTGGACATAGGCCTCCCCCATTGTCCGCCATTTAGACCTGTCGGCAGCGACCTGCATCCAGCGGGTGCCCGCAACCTTTATGAGGTCGTCTGTCCATCTAGCAGATGGACGTCCTCGGCTTCGTCCGCCGGTACGTGGTCTCCATTCGAGAACCCTTCTGCCCCATCGGCCATCGGTTCTTCGAGCTATGTGCCCTGCCCACTGCCACTTTAGCTTGCTAACCCGAGAGGCTATGTCGGTGACTTTAGTTCGTCTACGGATCTCCACGATATACCATTACGGATATAAAAAAACAAAAGACGAGCATAAGTAACTTTATATCCTAGCTTGATTCTTCTGACGGATCCACGAGTCGTAAAACGATGAAACTTGCCTCAAACACGAATTTAGATGATGCTGTATATAAGTGGTTTACTCAAAAAAGATCCCAGGGAGAACCTATTTCTGGCCCAATTCTGTGTGAAAAAGCAGTTCAATTTAACGAAAAACTTGGAGGGACGTCAAATTTTCAAGCAAGCACAGGCTGGTTAAAACGATTTAAGTTAAGACATGGCATTCGTGAGCTTCAAATACAAGGAGAAAAACTATCTGCTGATTCATCAGCAGCTGATTCATTCAAAATCAAACTAAGGGATATACTGAACGAAGAAAATTACGCTCTCGAAAACGTTTACAATGCAGACGAAACCGGGCTCAATTGGAAAGCTTTGCCACGAAAAACTCTTGCTTCACGTCGTGAATTAGCAGCACCTGGTCCTAAAATAAGTAAGGATCGTATCACTGCCTTAGTATGTGCTAATGCTACTGGCAGCCACCGATTGCCCATGCTTGTAATTGGTAAAAGTAAGAAACCACGTTGTTTCAAGCACGTTAATATGTCTGCCATGCCTATCGTTTACACTTCGCAAAAGAGTGCTTGGATGGATAGTACAATTTTCGTGGAATGGTTTACAGAAACTTTTATACCCTCTGTAAAAGCCCACCAATTAAAAAATGGTAAAAGAGAGAAAACATTATTGCTTCTTGATAACGCCCCAACTCATCCATCATGTGACATCTTAAATGAAAAAGACGAGTTTATAAAAGTCATGTTTCTTCCACCTAACGTGACTTCATTATTACAGCCCATGGATCAAGGCGTTATTGAGACTTTCAAACGGTATTATAGAAAAGAATTGTTACGTAAGTTACTTTTGGAAAAAGAAGAGGATGGAGAAGAAAGCCTGATAAGAAATCATAAAAAGATTGATTTAAAAGACGCGTCCTACATGATCGGAGCAGCATGGGACAGTGTAAAAGAGCAGAACTTGAAAAAAGCGTGGAATAAAGTTTTGTGTATAGGGGAAAATCCTCAAAGTGGATGTGTAAATGAGAAACAGGAAGATATGTCTGAAATGATAGATATGCTAAAAAATCTCGATTGCCACGAATGTGATGAAGAAGAGGTTCAACAATGGATGGATATCGACGATGAAGATCTCGGGTACCAAATTATGCAGGATAGCGAAATTTTAGACCTCATTCAACTACAAGTTCAGATAATGAAGATGAAAACATAGTTAGTGCTTCTGAAGCGTTTACTTGCTTAGATAATGCCTTGCGTTGGTTTGAAACACAGGCTGAAAGCGACCAGTATCAAATATCTGTTCTTAAAAAAGTACGTGATCTATACTATTTCCATTTCTTTATTTTCTCGATGACAGTTCTAATTTGATAGTTGTAGTGTTGTGACCAAATAAGTAATGATATCGATCGCATACATTTATTATATTTTGAACAAAGACAAATACAACAAAAACATTCAAATATATTTTTTCAAGGTGGGAACACTCAATGGCCCACCGCCATTTTGTGTTTGTTTTAATCTGTCACTCGCAACAAGACGGTCGTGCTGGTCACTACATTTCTGTTCGCTGAGTTTTTTCACATTATCCATACGTTACGTTGTGTATTTTGTGTTCCTCCGTGTTGATTGCTGCCCAGCTGTCAAATATCAAAATGCCGAAAGGATCTGTTCTGAAAAGGCAGGCGAGAGAACTGGTGATCAAGGTTCGTAATTACTTTGAAGCAGAGTATCAAAATGGTGGCCCGCTATTACCACTGTCGCAAGTGCGAGAGCGTGTTGCGGCCGCATTAGGAATTAGTGGGCCTACTGTTTCAAAAATTACTACCGAAGCTTACGGTACAAGCGGCATGCAGGAAAATAAGCTTCGTACGCCGAAGAAAAAACGCCAACCACGTCGTGTGACATCGGTTGACAACTTCGACGCTGACGCTATTCGCCGTCATATATATGACTATTACTTGCGCAAAGAAATTCCAACACTTGAAAAACTTGTTGTTTCTTTACGTGAATGTGGTTTGTTCCATGGCCAAAAATCGTCATTAAGCTTGGTTTTCATTAACCTGCCACGAAGGCGACGGTTGCCGCTAAAAAGGCGGCACAGACCCCGCGACAGCCCCGCGCGCTGCCGCCCGCACCGAAGTCCATGGACCAGGCCTGGACTACGGTGGTAAAGAGGGGCCGAAAGGGCAAGGCGTCCGGGGTGGAACCCGTAAGGACTGCCCCACAAAAGACGCCACAAAAGAGGCACCCGCGGCTGGTTCGCACACCTCGGTCGACGGCCGTGGTCATCACCCTGCAGCCGGGAGCCGAGGACCGCGGCCTCACCTACGGGAAGGCCCTCGCCGCGGCCAAGGGCAGCATCGACATCGCTGCCCTGGGGATACCGTCACTGCGGTACAGGCAGGCGGCCACGGGGGCGCGCATGCTCCAGGTGCCGGGCTCTGCGAGCGGCGACAAGGCGGACGCTCTCGCACAGAAGCTGCGCGAGTTCTTCAAGGCCGAGGACGTCCGGGTCTCCAGGCCTACGAAGTGCGCAGAGCTGCGAATCTCAGACCTGGGCGACTCCGAGTCCGCCGAAGAGGTGAGGGTGGCCGTCGCACGTGTCGGCGGGTGCTCGGAGGACAGCGTTCGGTCCGGCTAATTCCGCCGCGATCGGTCCGGCCTCGCCAGTGTGGTGGTGCGTTGCCCGGTTGCGGCGGCGAAGAAGGTCGCCGAGCGGACGCCTCCTGGTGGGATGGGTCTCGGCCCAGGTTAGGCTGCTCGAGCCGAGACCCTTGCGCTGCTACCGGCGCCTCGAGGTCGGGCACGTGCGGGTGCAGTGCACTGCCGACGTGGACCGCAGCGAACAGTGCTACCGCTGCGGCCAAGCGGGCCACAAGGCGAGCTGCTGCTCGGCCCTGCCGCACTGTGCTCCGCAGCCAGTAAGCCCGCGGACCACAGGGTGGGCAGCAAGGCGTGCACGGCCCCCCCGTCTAAACAAAGGGGGGGGGAGGAAAACTGCTGCCGCCGGAGCGAAAGGGCCGCCCGCACAGTCGGGCGGTCCCCCGCAGCCCCCAGTGGCGATGGAGGAAGATGCAAGGCCGCCTGCGTAAATGGCCCTCAGGCTTGTGCAGGCGAATGTCAATCACTGCGCCAGAGCGCAGGAGTTGCTCCTGCAGACTATGGCGGAGTGGTTGACCCAGGTGGCCGTGGTCGCGGAGCCGTACTTCGTCCCCGACAGCGACAACTGGGCGGCGGCGAGCGACGGCTCCGTGGCCCTGCTTCGTCAGGGCTCCGCTGGCTCCCCGCCCTTCGGGAACGTAGCCAATAGTCGGGGATGCGTCGCGGCACTGCTGGGGGAGATCATGACCATAGGCGTCTACTTCTCCCCCAATAGAAGCCTCTCCGACTTCGAGAGGTTTCTGGACGAGGTCGGGGCCCTGATGGGTCGAAGCCACCATCCCGTCCTGGTGGCGGGCGATCTCAACGCCAAATCCACGGCGTGGGGATCTCCCGCCACCGACGCGCGGGGCGCGGCGCTAGACCAGTGGGCTGTGGCGGCGGGACTCTGCCTCCTCAACCGGGGGTCGGTAGACACGTGCGTGCGACAACGGGGCGGGTCCATAGTGGACGTGACCTTCGCTGGCCCCGCTCTGGCGCGCCGTGTACACGACTGGGCGGTGTTGGAAGATGTGGAGACGCTGTCCGATCATCGGTACATCAAATTCAGCGTCTCTACACTGTCAACGACGCCGGATCGGTCGCCCGAGACCGGTCTACCCGGAGACGGACCGCGATGGGCGCTAAAGCGCCTCGACAAGGAACTCCTGAAGGAGGCCTCCCTTGTCGAGGCCTGGGTGGGCTCGCCCATCGACGGCCCTCTAAACGTCGTGAATGTGGACGAGGAGGCTGAGTCGCTGCGAGCGGCGTTGACGCGCATCTGCGACGCGTCGATGCCGCGGATGGGGCCTCGGCCGCCGAGAAGGCAGGTGTACTGGTGGTGTACCGAAATCGCCGAGTTGCGCACGTCGTGCGTAGCCGCGAGACGCCAGTACACGAGGCAGCGCCGGAGGAGGCAGCGAAACGAAGCCAGCGAGGCGCTCCTGTACGAGTCGTACAGTCGTACGTCGAAGGGGGCCATCAGTCGGGCCAAGGCTGCGGCCAGGGAGGAGCTGCTGGGGACGCTGAGTCGCGATCCGTGGGGAAGGCCGTACCGCATGGTCAGGGGCAAACTTCGCCCCTGGACCTCCCCGCTGACGCAGATTCTCCAGCCCCAGCTTGTAGATAACGTGGTCGCGGCTCTGTTCCCGAACAGGCCCGAGCACACACCTCCGACGATGGCGCCGATCGCGGCCGAGGAGGAGGACGAGGACGCCGAGGTGCCGGCAGTGTCCGAGGGGGAGCTGGGCGGGGCTGTGTTGAGGCTCCGCGCCAAGAACACGGCCCCTGGACCCGATGGTGTACCCGGTCGCGTGTGGGTGTACGCCCTCGGGGCCTTGGGCTCCAGATTCAGGAGGCTACTCGACACCTGCCTCGAGCAGGGACGGTTCCCGCGACAGTGGAGAACCGGTCGTTTAGTTCTCCTGAGGAAGGACGGGCGTCCGGCGGACTCGCCCTCCGCGTACCGCCCCATCGTGCTGCTCGCGTACCGCCTCTTCGAGCGCATAATTGCCGCGCGCCTCGTCGAGCACCTCGAGAGAGTGGGCCCCGACCTGGCCGACAGCCAGTTCGGCTTCAGACGGGGAAGGTCGACCGTCCAGGCGATCCTGCGGGTGAAGGCCCTGGCGGAGGAGGCGGTCTCCCGGGGCGAGATCGTGTTGGCGGTGTCACTCGACATCGCCAACGCGTTCAACAGCCTGCCCTGGAGTTGCATTGAAGAGGCGCTCAAATATCATCGAGCGCCTCGCTACCTCCGCCACACGATCCGGTCCTACCTGTCGGACCGGTACGTGTCGTACCCCGGCCGGGACGAGCGATGCAGGCGCGAGAAGTCGTGCGGTGTCCCGCAGGGTTCGGTCCTCGGGCCGCTCCTGTGGAACATCGGCTACGACTGGGTGCTGCGGGGCAGCAACCTTCGTGGCGTCGACGTGACCTGTTACGCCGCCGACACGTTGGTGACGGCCCGCGGCAAGACATACAGGGAGTGTCGCCTGCTAGCCACCGCCAGCGTGGCCCACGTCGTGGGCCGAATCCGAAGGCTAGGCCTCGAGGTGGCCCTCGACAAGTCCGAGGCCCTGTGCTTCCACGGGCCTCGCAGAGCGCCACCCGCGGGATCGGGCATCGTGGTGGGCGGTGTTCGCATCGCCATCGAACCGACGATGCGATACCTGGGTCTCGTGTTGGACGGTCGATGGGCCTTCGCGGCGCACTTCCAGCGCTTGGCGCCAAAGCTGCTGGGGGCGGCGGCGGCCCTCGGAAGCCTGCTGCCAAATCTCGGAGGACCGGACGTGTCGTGCCGGCGTCTGTACGTCGGGGTCGTCCGGTCGATGGCCCTGTACGGAGCGCCCGTATGGGCGAGCGCCCTGAACAGACGCACAGTTGCCCACCTGCGCGCTCCGCAGAGGGCGGTTGCGATCAGGGCGTGCCGAGGATACCGCACGGTGTCCTTCGCGGCGGCATGCGCGCTGGCGGCGTCCCCCCCCCCCCCCCCCCCCCCCCTGGGACCTGGACGCGGAGGTCCTCGCGTCACTACACTACTGGCGCGAGAAGCAGTCGGAACGGGGTCGAGTTCCGACGCCGAGAGAGGTGGAGGCGAAGCGCGCTGAGCTCCGTCGGGTCATGGTGGATGACTGGCGGCAGAGGCTGGGTAGCCCCAGCGCCGGAGCCAGGACAGTGGAGGCGGTCCGCCCGGTCCTAGACCAGTGGCTGGACAGACGACACGGCGTCCTGACCTTCCGGTCGACGCAGGTGCTCTCGGGACATGGCTGTTTCGGGAAGTACCTGCACAGGATCGGGAGGGAGCCGACCGCGGTGTGTCTACACTGCGACGGCTGCCCGGAGGAGACTGCCCAGCACACGCTGGAAGCGTGCACGGCCTGGGCGGAGCGGCGCGCCTCTCTCGGCGCCGTGATAGGCGGCGACCTCTCGGCGCCGTGATAGGCGGCGACCTCTCCTTGCCGGCCGTAGTGAAAGCTATGGTCGGCGACGAGAGGTCGTGGAAAGCAGTGATGGCCTTCTGCGAGCACGTGATGCTCCAGAAGGAAGCGGCGGAGCGGGCCAGAGAGCGCGAAGCTACTGACCCGCTGCGCCGCAGGCGAACCGGGCGCAGAAGGCGGGATTACGCCCGCCATCTGCCCCCACCCTAAAATGAGCCGGTCGGCGAACGCGGGGAAGTTCGTCGACCAAACCGACAAGGCTCATTAAAAGAAGAAATGGGCGTCCGCACGCGTGTTCCCGAGCGACGCCCACCCTCCAGGAGCGGTAAATTCAACAGAGACCGGGGCCCGCATTAGCGGGCCGTCACAGTCGGGGTCGCGGACGAATGCGAAAGCGCACCCGTGACCCTGGCGTTAAGTGACCAGATGGAACACCGTGGGGTTTTAGCCGGTAAGAGTCCGGCATAACCCTCCGCCTATCCCCAGCGGAAGGGTATCTCATGCAGGATTTCCCCTGATAAAAAAAAAAAAAAAAAGGGTCGGGATGCAGGTGACGAGGGCCCAGAATAAATGAGCTACACGTCACTGTAAGATAATTTTCCTTTTCGTTAGAATTGTGTCATAGGGATCGTTTCCTACCCTCTTCGATAGATAGAATTCTAAAGATATCGTATTCTTTTCAGATGCGGGAATTTGTGAACATTTATAGACAATTTAAAATCTTCGAATTTGTGAACATTTAGGAATTTATAAAATTTATCAACATTTATACACATTTATAGATTTCTTCACATTGATAGATTTCTCTATAAACTTCAACGTAGGCCCAACCATGCTACCTCAGACATCGACGACGGTACAATCGCACAAACAAACTTCAGGTTGAGGCGGTTGTTGCATGGGCATATGTTCGGTAGTGTTTCGCCCCTTCAGCAACATGCCTTAAGTTTCGTCCAGCTCGATTCCGCACAAGTCTTACTTAACGGACAATATATGGGTACTTCCACCTCATAACATTGATCGCATTGACCCTGTCACTCGGGCTTTCACTTGCACACAGTGATGTGACAAGAAGAGCGTGGTCAGGGCTCGGAGTGAATGAAGCCCCCGTGTCGCAGACACCAATCCGCGACCACGTGGTGGATTGTTATTATGGTTATTATGGCAGTTATTATGGCATCGGCACCGTCAACGACCAATGGGGCAATGCAGTTTGTATGCCATATATGGCTTTTCTCCAGTGGGCTGAAATTTTCAAGGCCAAGATTTCAGATCCAAGTGGGCATGGGCATTCGGTCGAATGGCCACAGGGGGTGTTTTCAAAAACGACTACGACCTATATGAAGAGGCTCTCAAAGAACCAGAGACCTGCATGGTAGCACTTAAAGAGGAGGAGAAGAAAACACGAGAAATCATTACTACTCCAATGGCTTCATACCTCAGGCAATCGTATTTAGCATACAGGTGGAACAGGCTACCCGAGGATTCGCCCTTGTCTAACCCAGAGTGGTTGGGGCACTTTCAATCAACTCCATACAGATGGTACGGGTGTGCAGATGCCGAACGCTTCGATCATTCAGTCTCAAAGGAGATGGTACAATATGTGGTTCACATGATGGGCACAATCGATCAACAGACACAGTGGGTAGCTGAACAGGAGCTGGCATCGCTAGATAGGTTAACCATATCATGGAATGGGCGCGAATGGCCCTATAAAGGCGGCCTACTGTCAGGGTGGAGAATAACCTCGTTGTTAGGGACTATAATGTCCATGGCCATAGGCAAATACATCATAGAAAGCAATAAAATACCCGGAGCAAAAGCAATCGGCATGGGCGACGACATTATACTAGCTTCTCCGCTTTACGGTCTGACACAAGAACAGCTTTTCAGCAGCTATGCACAGACCGGATTCCACATCAACCTGTCCACGACCATCTCAGGGTCAATTGGAGAATTCCTCAGACAAGTATACTCAGAACGAGGGGTCATGGGCTATCCCGCCTCCGCTATGAGCGCAGTTCTATACGCTCCACCTTGGCTAGAACGTTACGAACTAGAAAGAGAACAGGAAATGTCAAAAAACTGGCTCACGTTGTACAGTAGATATTTGCCGCACAGCACCGATGTCCCTTCATTGACCTCTTTCGTGCGAAAGATGATCACAATGGACATAAAACAGCACTTCAAACTCCGTGGCAACATTGATAATTGGCTCGATACTCCTATACCAGCAGGTGGAGGCGGTGTGATTGAGTGGTCTGACGCCTCAAAGTGGACTAGAATTGAGTCTGACGACGACATTCACAGACGTGAGGAAAGCTTTTTAGACCTGTTCGGAATACATCCCAATAAAAACGACCAACCTAAGGGAAAAAAAAGGCTGGTTAACATAAACATGTTTAACGTCAAACATGACGCTAGTAACATGCGTAAAATATCGCAAAAACACGAAGAAGTAGTACCAAAGGGAATAAACAAAACTAAGGCTGTCCTAGATTTTTTGTACAACGGCGTGTCCTTTTCCGACTTCCAGAGAGCAATCAAAACTAAGTTACCCAGGGGGCTACGCACCGTCCCAAGGCTGGTTGTTGTCAAGTTCCTACTTGGCGTCGAACAAAACCTAGGTGCCTTCAGTTCAGTTCAAACCACAAACGACGCCCTTGGTGCTCTGTCAAGATACTACAAAACTGTGTACAAGATGGCTTCACAAAATAGACGTCTCTCTAGCACAGCGGATATCTCTGCTGTTGCTACTTATCCTCTGCGGACATGACCCACCTCCTTCCCATGGTCCTACCAACCTTTTGGTTATACGGACCGAAATCGTCGGGAGGTACGCGCCGTTCGCCTGCCAAGGCTAACAGAGACAGAGAGCTGTTAACAGACAGAGAGCTGTCTGCTTAACAGAGAGGACCTCGAACGGAAACCGCTGTATGTGAGAACACATCGATAAACAACACGTTGAGCTTAAACGTTTTAAGAAAGCACTACAGGACTTTACAAATTGATTCTCTACGATTCATACCAGCAACCCAAAATCACGACGAACACATGGACAGCCAGTCACAGTCCACCATTGGATTGGTGGAACAACGCCCGATGCGGCATTGGAAGCTATACGTGATCATCTCTATCCTCATCTTTGCCATAATATTGATCATCGTCTCCATTATCAGAAATGAGCCGAGACAAGTGACCTTCACTCAGACACAGTCATTTATGTTGGAGAAGATATACAAAGCAACAGTCCAAACCCGTTGACACTATGCAAGCTTACGCTTCTATCAAGCCCGATGTGGCCACCTCCCAACTCTTCAAAACCACCTTTCAGGCACCTTTGCCCATGTCAGGCTCTTCCAATTCAAAACTGGGCGACCTACCTACCATGACCGACCACACCTACGCCCGTGGCAGCAAACGTGAGCTCTCCATCACCACTTGGAACTCACAGACTCACCACTGCAATACACACGTAGCTTTCCGGCCATTTCCACAAAATCTCGTAATTCAACAACGGGCCGAGCTGAGAACCACAGTGCTCGCAGATGGAGCCCTCAACCAAGTAGTTGCCATGCTATCCAGCGTCAACAATGTGCAACGTAGGCAACTCCTCAGAGCGCAAAAAAGATACGTCACCACTAGGGGCAGCCCAATTACAGTACTACCTAGAAACGTAGGGTACAGGTCTGCTGCCCCGCCAGAGGCACAGGCACGTGCGATTGCACTTGCTTACGACGAGGGTCGCACCATAGACGACAACGCAGAACAACCCGAAGATATCGAAATTGTTCACAGGGACCAAGCAGCACCGGCACAGTTGCACGCTGACAACGAACCTCCCGCAAAAACAAATACAGCTGCCGTCATAACACTACGTTCAGTAAGGCCTGTGGCAATGGCACTCAAAGGATGTCAGCCCACAGTTCCACCCAAGAGCCAGGCGATGATAGCAATTGAAAGCTATGCGTCAAACAACGACAGAGCGTCTACACAACCGTACCTACCAGCCTCTAGAGGCATTCTCGCCCGAGATATGCCCTCAATTCAAGAACTTGTATCATACGCCAGTTCATATAACGCCTCCTTTATAGACACAGCCACTGCACTAAGAGGATTACTATACATATATCCTAACTCAAATGACGCTTGGTATTTTGACTCCTATGACCGCCGTTTTCTGCGCAGACAAGAACTGTCTACACGCGCCAATAGAATCAACGTGTGGCACCAAACCCCCCAAGCTGGACGGGTGCATGTCCGTCGTCACTCTACCCGCTTTCTCATCCCACCTCAAAAATCTAGACCCAGGCATGTCAGATGACGGCCCCGATGGCGCACAGACGTTCCAAATCCCAAATAGCTGGCCAAAAATCGAAAAATGAAGTTTCTATTTATAGATTTTTAACGGTTGGGCCAGGTAGAGGGGTCCTTCTGGCGTCCCCTTGAAGGGTCGGGGAGTGGGAATTCTCGCATTTAGCCATTGTAATGTTAGACGGCCCGACACGCTCGAGCAGGTGGCATCGATCGTGCGCTAGGTCCTCAAAATTACGTTGTGTTCAAAGTGAAATAATTTTCAGTAGAATTGAGTGATTTTGATTTTCCAAAATGGAATCTCTTGCTGGAAGTAAGTACATTTATTATATCATTGGTATTTTTCATATAAACCACTCAATAACGAAAAAAAAATGTTAACATCTACTGTAAATTCTTGGGCCCGCGGCGAAAAAAATTTATGTTTACATTGAGTAAAAGTTAATTGTCGGACATAGTTGGGCCACCAATCAAGTTTTACGTTATTATTTATGCCCTTGAGTAAATACTCCATGAAAAATCAGCTGCCCCAAACTGCCCCTGTGGTTACGGTGAATCTTTTAATAAATTAACCCAAAAATTCAGCGCGGTGCGCGGCGCGTTCGGTTGTGCGAACATAAGATGATGAATAGGAAATAACAAATATAAAGCCGTTTTCATTTTGACTGAACATAGTTTGATTCTTTTACACATTTACACTTTGTAATATATTCTATAAAATATTATGAATATATTTAACAAATCAGATTGTTTTTCTATTACATAAGATTCTATTGCTTTACAATATTTTGGATATTTTTACTTTCGATTATTTTTTTTTCGTTGATTCATGTTTTCAATATGTCAACTTTCAATTTATATATTATATATTAGTCTCACTATTAAATTGATTTTTTTCAGGCTCTCGGATAACCCGTGAAACGATTGCGGTTAGTTTCACGCGGCAGGAGTTATTCGAGTTATTGGCAAATCATTTAAATCATAATGCAGATGAAGTGTACGAAGTCATAGAGGTCGCATTGTCCAAAAAAGTCAATGGCCCTTACACGTTATCCGCGGATGAAAAACAAAAAATTCGTTCTTTATTGTGGGACATGCGAGACAAATGGCAAAAAGCTAAAAGGACGAAGGCGCGGTTTCTTGATAAAAATGCGGATTGGCTAAGCACAGTCGTTGTCTTTGACAACAATGAGGAAATCTCGACAGAGGACAAGGATACAGATGCAGTTCATAGGCGTGGTCGCAATTCACAAAGCTTCGAGGACTCCAGTGAACGGTCGAAAAGAAGGAAGACCGCAGATATTCGTAAGCAGTCCAGTGTCGAAGAGCTTGCCTTTGCCACCCACATGAGTCTTCGTGCTGCAGGGAAATTGGACGCAGCAAATGTAGTGAAAGATGTTGCTCTGGGCAGTCCTACCAGAGCGTCTAAATACAAGCAAGCTTTACGCACTGCTACAGATGTTACTCTTGATTGTTATTCCGCTGATGCTGCTCTTTCTCTAATAATTGAATACGGTATGTCCAAACATGTGTATCAGGGAATACGGTCTGGAGCACTGGAACGTAATTCGAAAATGTATCCATCGTACAAATCTGTACTTGGGGCAAAAAAAAAGATGTTATCCACGCAAAGATGACATAACTATAACCGAAAGTAAAGCTGCCGTAAAACTTCAAGCACTGTTAGATCATACAGCGGATCGCATATTGACAGTGCAAAGTGAAGTTTTAAATTCCCTTCCATCCAATGAAATTTATAAATTGGATTTGATTTGCAAATGGGGATGTGACGGAACTTCCGAGCAAAGTACTTTCAAACAAAAATTTGATAATGACAACGAACATAAAACAGACGCAACTATTTTCTTCACTTCACTTGTGCCACTACAGCTCGTGTTTGTTGATGAAGAAAATAACAAAGAAATAATCGTGTGGAAAAATCCACGACCCTCCTCTCCTCGATTTTGTAGGCCGATAAAAATCGAGTTTTTGAAAGAGACTGCAGAAGGAACGAGAAATGAAGTTAATGACATCAAAGAAGAAGAAAACCAGCTACAATCATTTCATGCGATTGTTAACGGAAAAGAAATCACGGTATCCTACAAATTATCCTTAACAATGGTTGATGGTAAAGTCTGTAATTCGATAACATCTACTGCATCAAGTCAACGATGCTATCTTTGCAATGCGACATCCAAAGATTTCAACGACATCGACAAGATTTTGAAGAGACCGATAAATGAAGATCATTTACAATACGGGATGTCAACACTGCACGCGTGGATTCGTTTTTTCGAGTGCCTTATACATATTTCATACCGATTAGAAATCAAAAAATGGCAAACGGATAAAAAAAGCATCGAAACTCGTAAAACGACCATACAAAAAGGTTTCCGTGAGCAATTGGGACTTTTGATTGACCAACCAAAACAAGGATATGGAAGCACGAATGACGGTAATACTGCTCGTCGTTTCTTTCAAAATTCCAATGTTTCCGCATCTATAACGGGACTGGATGAAGATCTAATAAAAAGATTCCATGTGATCTTACAAGTAATATCGTGCGGTTTTGAAATAAATGTCGATGAATTCGAAAAATACGCTATAGATACAGCCCGTAGATACAAGCTACTATATCCTTGGTATTACATGCCCACTACTGTGCACAAACTTTTAATTCACGGTGCGAAAATAATAGGATTTTCGATACTTCCGATCGGACAGATGTCAGAGGAAGCCCAGGAATCTTGCAATAAATATATAAAATCATTCAGACTAGACTTTTCTCGAAAATTTAGTAGAAAACAAAATATGGAGGATATTTTCGCGCGACTTTTGATTGCTTCTGACCCCGTTATCACGAGTTTGCGTAAGCTGCCAGCAAAATCAAGCAAGTCATTATCGCGTGAAGCAATGGCGTTGTTGATACCTCCGGATGTGAACAACCAAAAAGTACACCAAATGACTGACTGCGACTCTAGTGACAATAACGACAGTGATTCAGACAGCAATTGGTCTCTGTAAGTGTAAGCGCATTTTCTGCTTTGTTTAAAGACAAAAATAATACTTCATGTGATTTTCAATAAATTGGTACTTTCAATATTCAAAGTGTATCTGTAATACATATTTTCCCAATCCACTATATCCAACATACATATACGTATTAATTCATTCTTTTGTTGACCCATGAGTGACAAATTTCGTAGCGATTGATTGAAATTTAGAGGAAATGGTCCGCCATTTTTAAGCCGCCATCTTGTTTTTGTAAAATTTGACTTCAGATTCGTGTTCAGTGATCTCAAAAACCCCCGGGTGACAAATTTCGTAGCGATTGATTGAAATTTAGAGGAAATGGTCCGCCATTTTTAAGCCGCCATCTTGTTTTTGTAAAATTTGACTTCAGATTCGTGTTCAGCGACGGCAAAAACCCATGAGTGACAAATTTCAAAGCGATTCAATAATACCTTCTATTTTTGGCCAGCTATTTGGGATTTGGAACCACTGTGTGGCGTCCCTCTCTCCAGAATGGACACTGACTGGGTAGCGGTGCCTGTAACCGCTGACATGATTGAGCAGCCTTGGTTATTGGAGTATCTACTGGCTTTTACAACCACCGAACTGTGGGCCGGAAAGCTATCAGTAATCTCTCAGTCAACACACCTCGGCGCTAATGCCGCGCCCAATAACGTCTACAATACCGGCATGCCATTTGCTCACCAAGTAAACATTCCTGGACCGTGTAACTTATTACTCGTTCTACTCGATGAAAACACCTATGCTCAGGCCACCCACTTCCGGTTACCAGGAGTCGACCCAATTCCTGTTTATAGAGGATCACGCATCGTCGCAGGGCATGACCCCTTCGACCAACACTGGGCCAATATACATGACCAGCTGTATGGGCTATTCACTGAGGCGCTTTACCCGGGTTCCTGCCAAAATATGGTCAAGGCGCTGCAATACATAGAGAGCAACCTGTGTGTGTCCATGGCATACCAACTCGCCGTCACCCTTGCTTCAGAAATAGCCTCGTCAGTCCCTGAGTCCCCAAAACTACTCGGAGACGAACGCGGACACTACGACGACGAACTGGCTGGGGCATGGACCATCGGGGCGCACAATATAAATCAGCGTAGACCCAACCACGCTACTTATAACGTCGATGATGGCACAGTCGCACAGGTCAACACTAGGCTAAGACGCCTGTTGCACGGACATATGTTTGGCAGCGTCTCGCCTCTTCAGCAGCATGCACTGAGCTTTACTCAGCTGGACTCCGCACACATTTTGCTCAATGGACAATACATGGGCACATCAACTTTCTGGAATGACCAACATCAACCCCGTGTCACTGAACAATACCAGTGCAACACCTCCAATTCAGTATATCGGATTTTGGCAGGCCTGGGCTATCTAATCAAGGACGATTACCAGTACTCATTCAAAAATACAGATGGGGTACAAAACATCTTAACTATGCAGGGTGTCGCGTTGACCTTATCACTTGGGCTCTCACTTGCACATAGTGATATAACAAGGAGACCACCGATAACAAGAGACCATGCGGTCTGGACTCGGAGTTAACGAAGCACCCGTGTCACAAACACCAATTCGTAATCACGTAATAGATATGTGCCAGGGCATGTTGTTGACACACAACGTCGATGCCTTTCATCAGATAGATATAAATGGTAACTTCAACGTCAACGCCGAGATAGATAGTTACTACGGCATTGGTACTGTTAACGAACAGTGGGGAAACGCAGTCTGCATGCCGTACATGGCTTTCCTCCAGTGGGCTCAACTTTTTAACGTGGACATGTCTGGACACTTCGAACTATCTGAAGGTGTCATCAATGCAGAGTTGGAGAACCTTCACATTGTCGTCAACAGCGATAGCAGCTTTTCTGTGTCTTGGCTTTTTTCGACCCTCGACACATTCTCGTACCTGCCCTCCGCTTTCCTAGACTACCAAAGGTCGTTAATACTTATTAACCCTAAGTTATCAATCCTCTGCGGACAGCTGGGGCATCCTGCGAATTATCGCGGATGCCCTAAAGCGCCGCGGAGGTCTTCCAGGAGGGTCCCCGCTTGGCCCCTACCCCCCGCCAAGCGCTCTCCTACGCAGGCGCCCCTGGCCCCCCTTATGTCGGTGCAAGCGAAAGCACCTTTACCCGCGCCTTCTGCGCAACCCACCCCTTCCGCAGTGCTCACACCTGCGAACTTCCCCTCGCTTCCACCCAAACCTGCGCAACAATCTTGGCGCAGGACCACTCGTCGCCCCCGCGCCGCAATCTTGGCGGAGGATCACTCCAGCCACCACTGCGCTGGCCCCTAATCCCGTCCCTAAGGCCACCTCCTCCCAAAGCCAGGCTAGTCCTGGTATAATGGAGGATCTGGCCCTGGTCAGAAACTTCCTGGGAGTCATAAATCCCCAGGATATCAAAGACCTGGCCCAAGCCCTCAGGACCACCGACGGTAACCCTTTGGCCCGTCTGGACCTTATAATCAAGTACGAGTCCGTACTTAGCGCCCTTGGCCTCTTCAAGGCGTCCCCCTAAACTCAAACACAGCACACAGACACCGTCCCCGCCGGCGGAGACGTGGACGTCCCCATCGTTACACCGATAACACACTGGCCCTCAGCCAACACTTTCACTAGGCATCGACACATGCCTGGGCGCTTCCCGCCGACACGCGATCCCGCGGTATCCCCCAATGCAACGCCCTAAGCCGAGGTTCGTTCCTTCCGCCGGTTTACCGGCGGGGGAGCCCTTAGGCTCGTTGCAACACACACTTTTCTCCTGGCTGAGCGCCTTCTGCGCTCGCCCTACATCAAACACGACCGGTAACTCTTAAAAGGCCACAAGGCCACAAGAATTTTAGACCTACACGATGTTGAGGCAATCAGGTTTTTTAGCCGGTAGGAGCCCGGCACTACCTGGTACCACCTAGACTAGCCTAGCTAGACTAGATGGTACCAGGTGACCATGCAGGGTTTTCCTTGATTGTCTCTACTAACATAATAATAATAATAATAAAAAAAAAAAAAAAAACCCAAGTTAGTCAACTCGTAGTCACCGCACTAAACGCATGTCTAACAGATAGTTAAGTCTGTATTGAATATAAATCGCAAGAGCAGTTCACTGCGTTTTTTCTTTCTTCACAATCCCAGCACAATACAAGTGCGGGTAATACAAGCCCGCACATTCTGGTCCTTCGAGGCGGATCATTGAAGAAAGAAAACGTGAATCGTCGAAAAAAAGAAAAATATCAAGATGCCAGTAACAAGATCGCAAAGCGGAAATTCGTAACTACAGAACTTTCACGAATCGGCCGACGGTACAAATTGCTCGGCGACAGAAACCTCAACGGGGACGACAGCAACAGAAACCGCCGTTACCGGCTCTCCAAGGACTGCGATTTCCGCCGAAACAACAGCAATAAAAACCACCGTTACCGGCTCTTCAGGTATTGCGAAATCCGCTACAACAACGGACAAACAGAAAAGGGCGGGGGTTGATATACAGCAAACTTCCACGCCACCTCTCAACGTTGAAACTCGAAAATCATCGAATAGAAACAGTAAGAAATCGAAGTCTCAGCGCGCGCTCCGTTTAGCCAAAGCTAAAGCAGACTTACTACGACTACAAGTTGAACTCGCCACAGCCCAAGTCGCCGAAATAGAAGCAGAAATTTCAGACAGCGAACAAGACGACGACACAGTCATTTCCGACTTAGAAGCACAGACAAGAGTCGACATCTGGCTACATACTACACACAAGTTAGCCGTATCGAGTGAACCGCATCAATAGTACAGTACTGAAGAGGTCGGCGCTACAGTACATAACAATGAAGCCCCGACTCACATAGCTCAAGATGCCGTTCGCCTCAGGTTGCCTCCGCCTCTCGTGCCTACCTCCGCCCCCACAGAACAGACGCCCGACGTAAAGAACCAGGGCGCGAACTACATAGCGACAGCCACTCACCGAACAGGCGTAACGACTACGCAACCGGCGGGAGCCACGGTCAACACGACACACCAACAGAACCATATATATCTGACAGAACTCGCTGGTGCGATCGCAATGGCCGCTAGAACAGGGCAACAAACATCTCCACGCCACTACACGGAGCTACCCCCGTACAATGGGTCGCATCAAGAATGGTTATCATTCAAGGCGGCCTACGACGAGTCGTCGGCCTCCTTTACAGATACAGAAAACATCGCACGACTTCGCAAAGGCCTCCGCGGTCGAGCCAGAGAAGCAGTAGAGAGCCTACTTATTTACAATGCGAAACCGGGCGACGTCGTAAAAACACTAGAGTCACGTTTCGGCCGCCCAGACTCTATAACATTGGCCGAACTGGGGGCACTCCCCCGCCCTTCAGACGCCCCGAAAGAAGTATGTGTCTTCGCCACCCGGGTATCCAATATCGTATCGACTCTACGGGCGCTACAGAAAACATACTATTTGTATAATATAGCGAGTCAAGTTCGAAACATAAACAAAAAAGCCCACTTCGAGTTACGACAATTCACAACGAGTATTGGCAGCGCTCGATGGAAATACGCAACAGAGGTCATCCGTCGCATTAGACGACGGCGTCAAAACAGAACGAATACTCGGGATAATCTGGAAACCCGAAACAGATGAACTCACTTTCAATCTGAACATGGCCCGACTTCCAGCTGAAATGATGAATAAAACACATCCAACGAAACGCGAAACATTGAAAATCATTATGTCACTTTTCGATCCACCGGCGGGGGAGCCCTTAGGCTCGTTGCAACACACACTTTTCTCCTGGCTGAGCGCCTTCTGCGCTCGCCCTACATCAAACACGACCGGTAACTCTTAAAAGGCCACAAGAATTTTAGACCTACACAATGTTGAGGCAATCAAGGTTTTTTAGCCGGTAGGAATCCGGCACTACCTGGTACCACCTAGACTAGCCTAGCTAGACTAGATGGTACCAGGTGACCATGCAGGGTTTTCCTTGATTGTCTCTCCTAACATAATAAAAAAAAAAAAATCCAAGTCAGTCAACTCGTAGTCACCGCACTAAACGCATGTCTAACAGATAGTTAAGTCTGTATTGAATATAAATCGCAAGAGCAGTTCATTGCGTTTTTTCTTTCTTCACAATCCCAGCACAACACAAGTGTGGGTAATACAAGCCCACACACTAACCGTCCTTTAAATGACGATTCAGAAACAATGTAGTGACTAACCCTTTAAACCTCTACCTTTAAACAAAAATGGATCTCTTACTGCAAAGGAGACAGTAAATAAATCTTCAACACAGCCAATTATTACATCAGAAGTAATTATCGAAATAGAACCTGAGAGGTTTACAACACCTTCGCCTGATCCCGCCTTGTTACGGAAAACTGACATACTGGAAGGAGAATCAGCTAATTCAACGGGAGAAAACCATCCAGTGCTTGCGCACACCTTACACCATTACAAATCATACCTATTCCGACTATGGCTGCTCCCAAAACGAATCGCAAACACAAGAGGCAAAAAACAGAGGTGTTGACGTCTACACCCGTCAAAGCCGAGCAAGCTATAAAATTTGAGAAAACAAATAATAAAAAGGCAAAGATATCTGAATTAGCAGGCCCCAGTAATACTACAAGAAAAAGAACCTCTGTTAAAACAAAAAAGCCTACGACCAATTTTTTCTGATTGCTCTGACAAACACACTGAACTGCCAACGGAAGATTGGATTCAGTGTAACCAGTGCAAAAGATGTATACATAAAGAATGCACTTCCTATGTAGGGGTTGGCAGCTACTTCTGTGATGAATGTGAAGACTAATTTTATATTTTTTTCACTTATCCTTTTTGCCCTTGTAGCGTATCCGTTTTGGCCGATCCCTCGGGGCAAACGATAATAGATACTTATTATTGTTACTCATAATTATATTAGATCTCGTTTAAGTTATTAATTTTGAAAGTGTATTTTGAAAAAATGATTAGTGACAGTACACATTAAAAGTACAAAAGAGTTCTATTAATTATCAGTTTTGCCGGGCTTCCCCTACATGGACGACAATGCTCGCGCCCACCGTTCTAGCGAAGTAGACGCGTATATGCAGGAGGTCAGGATTCGTCGTTTGGATTGGCCAGCGAGAAGTCCCGACCTAAATCCAATAGAACATGTCTGGGAGCTTCTCAAACGACGCGTAAGTCAGTCCAATCGGCTCTACAAGACATCAGGGAGCTTAAACGTGTGATCACCGCTTAGTGGGGACGTATTCCACAGGACACTATTAAAAGCATTGTGAAAGGCATGACCAGAAGAATACAGGCCGTAATTTCTGCTAGAGAAGGCCATGCTCAGTATTAATTTTAAATTTGTTCCATAAATTACCTTAAAAATACCATTTTGAGTATGAAACTGGCCATTTTTAATAAACCATGTTTAAATTGATAAAACAAACTTAAAGAAATAAATGTTGAAACTTCTCTCCTCCATTGATAAAAAATAATATTCTAGTCATAATGACTAATGAAATATAAAAACTATTGATATTAACTATAGTACAGCTTATTCCTATAGGTGCCCGTTTTTATTGAAAAGGAGTGTAGTTTACACACACTAAAAGTTTAACACAGTAGATTAATAACTTAACTTAATAACAGTAATAACTTAATCTACTATATTTTTTTTACATGTTCTTTTCACAATATACCTACCTATTCTTAAATTTACTACAAATGATTGTGAACACTTAATTATTTGGTTAATATGACACTTAACTTTACTAACCCCTACATCCAATAAATGTCACTCCCGGTGTTATACACTCCTTTACCTCCCCAAAAATCCATTTGTTCCTACCTCTCCTACAGTCCCTAGCCATGACATTATCACCCACATTAATATTGACATTTCCACAGCCGCCACTAAACTTTGCTGACTTTTCATATTTTAACAATTGTAAAGTTACAGGTTGTGGTCTTAACAAAGAAAATTGAGTTCTAATTTCACGACTAAATATTAGTTTTGAAGAACTAATACCAGTAGTACAATTAATACATGTTCTATAGTCAAATAAAAATAAGTTTAAAGCATATTCTAAATTATGTCCAGACTCCACAATCTTGGTAACATGATTTTTAAATGTTGGAACAAACTCCATTTGTCGCGGGGTAATAGGGCGGTGTAAAACATAATTGAAGGCATTAGTTCACAAAAATCTTTAAATTCTTTACTTTTGCATGTAGTCCCATTATCCGTGACAAGATGGAGGGGATAACCAAATCTGGAATATAGTTTTGAATACAAAAATTGTCTTTGATGCAGTAATATTTGATATCATATAAGCCTCTGGCCATTTTGAGTAGCTATCTACTATAACAAGAAACGTTTTTCCATATAGTGGACCTAGGAAATCTGCATGTAGTCTTTCCCATACACCCTTAGGTATAAGTCATATAACTAAAATCTAGCGCTGACCGTTATTGCGCAGAAGTCAAAAATAAGGTATCTTGGGGGGGCTAGAGGGATGAAGGGCGGGCGTGCGTAGCGCCGATTGGCTCTCCAGTCGCATTCCGTCCCCCGTACTGATACGACGCCCCGCGGACTTCCAGTGTACAGTCGCGTTCTGAATTTTATTGTTATTGCTGTTAATTTTTGTTATTGTTTTTGTTAAGTTTGAGTTTGTTTGTTAAATATTGTTTTTCTTTGTTTTTTTAAGTTTGTTTGTGACTTTAAAGTGAATATGCCTAAAAAAAATACTGTTTTGAGAAGACAGGCACGGAAAATGGTGTATGACGTGCATTGTTTTTGAAAAGGGAATCTAATGAATTAATCGATTCTTTAAAACAAATAAAAAGTGAGATTGGCGAAGCTACGAGTATTTTACTCAATCATTCGGACAGCAGCACTTTAAATTTAAGCCAGATAAAACAAACTGCAGAAGTTATTAAGGCGGGAAATATGAAATTAAACGGTATAATTAGTGATTTAGGGAAAAGTCAAAAAAGGACAGCAGTCTACAAATACGTCAATTGCAACGGTAAGGAACATCTCCACTCAAGCCAATAGTTCCGATTTGATCACAGTGTTCAGAACACCTGGCAAAAAACGTTCCAGAACAAAACCGGTCACAAATATCGATAACTTTGACCAAGGAGTAATAAAAAGGTGCATTCATAATTTTCACAAGACAAATAATGAACTTCCCACCGTCGGAAAGCTGAAAAGGAAGCTAGAGGAAGACATAAATTTCAAAGGCTCGGAACGAAGTCTTCGGCGAATAATTAAGAGTTTGGGATTTCGGTGGGAAAATACTGAAAACAACCGGAAAGTGCTGATTGAGACTTCAAATATACGGTTGCAACGTATCGAATATTTACGTAAAATAAAGCAATATCGTCAAGAGGGAAGGCCTATCGTTTATACGGACGAATCTTACGTAGATTCATCGCACTCTTCTTCAAAAGCCTGGACCGATGGTACTACTAAGGGCCTCAAGAAACCTATTTCGAAAGGACAGCGAGTTGTCATTGTCCATGCAGGGACTGAAACTGGGTTTATACCCCATGCGTTGCTGACTTTTAAAGCTGGTACCAAATCAGGTGACTACCACGACAATATGAATTTCGAGAACTATGAAAAATGGCTTAGAACTCAGTTAATGCCCAACCTACCACCCAATTCCGTCGTGGTAGTAGACAACGCGTCCTATCATAATAAACAGTGGAAATGGCATGGTCCGATATAAAACAATACGTAGGCAGCAAAAATGTGAAATGGAGTGTTACTAAATGTACAGAGCTAATTCAAGAAAAAGTTTTACTGATGGGTGCATGGGATTGGCAAAAGTTATGTAAAAAGGTGAAGGATATAGAAGAGCAATATGCAAAGAGTGACCATGTGAGAGAGCTGTGAATAGGATTTTGCAAGGTCGGCGGCGCACCCGCATACCCCCTGGTGTTGCAGGTGCCCATGGGCGGCGGTAACACTTACCACCACGTGGGACCGCTTGCTCGTCCGCCCACTAATCTATAAAAAAAAAAAAAAAAAATGTCGTGGATTTGGTAACAGAAGAATTCATTATTCGCGTTGATGAGGATAGTTCAGAGGATAGCCTTGGTGAGTCTGATGACGATGACGCTGCTAGTGCTGACGACCGAAGCAGCCCCGAGCCCGGGCCCTCAACAAGCAAAAGGCCCTGTCGAGATACCATTGAAGGCGTGATACCATTGCCTGATTCAGACTAGACTAGACTTATATCTTAAATAAAAATTGTCAAATTCGATTATGTTTTTATTTTTATTTTCCCCATAAACTCGTTAAAAATTATGTCTTGGGTAACATGAAATCTTTGTAAATTTGAACTATAATACATACACACACATATACCTATTGTTGAGAAAATAAAGATTTAAATTTGACGACTGGCACGTGATCAACTTTGTACAGAAGTAATTAACACTTTAACATTAACTATTTATTAAAGTATAATATTTGCGTGCGCGACAGTACATATGCGCGACAGCTATCCTTCACATTTCGCTCAGCGGCAGACTTGCTTTTTGTCATTACATTAAAATAATGTCATTAGGATTATTTAGCTATTAAATAGTTAAAGTAATAATTGTATTGCGTGCGCGACAGTACCCATGCGCAACTATCCCCTCCACGTTTCGTTCAGCGCTAGACTTACGTGCCGCTACTTGTATAGGCCATGTTGACAAAGGGACCATATCTGGTTCATTAATGTTTTGTAAATATTAGACGAGAGTTGGTTATGTCATTTATGTCTTTATCAATCAATGGTCACCAAAAGTAAGATCTGGCAATTTGTTTCATTTTATTTGTGCCAAAATGACTTGAATGAAACTCATTCATGGTTATATTTTGTAATGTTTCTGGTATTATTACATGGAATCCCCATAACCAACAACGTTGCTCGGTAGAAATTTCCAAGAAATTCCAACAATCAAAGTATGATTTGAATTTTTCATCTAACCTATTATTGTCTGGCCAACCATCGGCACAATATGTCACAACACTACAGAATAAATTATCTTTCTTTATCTCTTTCGCTATATCTTTCCAGTTAATGTTTTCAAAATTACATAGAGATAAATAATTTAGAATACTCACGTCACTACTATCTAACAGTGGGTGTTTAAATGTATTACTACTATTTATAGGATGATGTGATAAATTATCAGTGGAGATTCTATTTGTACCTATATGTCTGATAGTGTAACTGAACCCTGACAGAAATATTGCCCAATGTTGTAGCCTTTTACAGGCCATTTGTACAGTTGTATACCTTTTGTAAGACCCAAAATTCTTACCAAAGCTGAGTTGTCAGTTTCAAATTCAAACGTAGGACCAAAATTATATTCATAGAATTATTATTCCAAAAATTATTGCATATTTTGAATGGTTTAAATCGCGTATATTTAACATTATTTATATCCCGACGTTTCGAACACTTTGCAGTGGACGTGGTCACGGGGTGACTAATTGATTTTATTTGTCACTTGAGTTATTCAGAAATTATTTGAACTACCGTCTGAAATTTTTAATCATAACATTCCCTATGCATGCAGTATTCGATTCGCTCACGGTGTCCAGAGGTTTTGCAGTATTGCGTTGGCCTTGGGATTTAATTAATTTAATGACTGGATCCCAAGCCAGTGGTACTTGCCAACCATCTTCTCTATTGAAATTTGGGTGTTTCTTGATTTCAATAGCCTCGCGTAACATTCTTGGCATGAACCGGGTCTCTCTAGCGAGGATTTGTGGATTATCAAATCGAATGTAATGGTTGGGTTTGTCCAGAACATGTTCACAAACTGCAGACTTGGTCGAGCGTCTGTTCTTCATGTCAGCTATGTGTTCTTTTATCTGGATACCGATGCTCCTCTTTGTTTGCCCAATGTATGATAACCCGCATTCACAATCAAGCTTGTAAACACCTGCATCTTGTAGGGGGATATTGCTCTTGACAGGTCTTACAAATTGACTAATCTTCTTGTGCGGCTTGAAGTAAGTTTTAATTGAAGCTCGTCTTAAGTTATTGCCAATTTTGTCAGTGATGCCCTTGATGTATGGTAAGATGGCAGGTTGTCGTTCAACTGTAGGAGGCTTGGGGCGGCTTTTGTGATGCATTCGTGGGAGTTTGTGATTGTTGCTTCGCAGTACTTGTTTCACATGCAGAAGCTCTTCCTCGAGGTGGTCAGTGTCACAGATGCGCCGTGTGCTCTCTGTAACAAAGATTTGCCTATGGTAGCCAACTGACATGGATGGTGATGGGAGTTACCATTGAGATATTTATCTGTTGGGTGGGTTTCCTATACACAGTAATATATAGTAATCGCAAAAACCTAAGAAAATATAATTATTGCATATGCTTCCTTTTCAATGGTGGGGTATTTCAGTTGTTTTATTTATTTTCTTTACTACTATAAGCAACAGGTTTAACGACACCCTCCTCTATCCTTATGGATAAGATTGCAGCCCCTTCAACATTGGAGGCATCACAACATATTATTGGTAAATCTGTACTGTAATGAGCTAAAGTTGTAGTATTTGTAAAAGCAGTTTTAATACTAGTAAATGCAATATTACATTCATTAGTCCAATTAAATTTGTTAGTTTTGAGACAATAATTATGTACAGCAAAACCATAACCTGCACAGTAGACACATTTTAGGAGTGCGGTAAACATCATTCCACCAATGGCAATGTTGAATATTTTCTAATAATAAAATGGTTGAGTAAAGTCTAAGTCGAAAAAATTTAAAAAAGTGTTTAAATTTGTAGAAAAAGATATTTCAATAATTGATAAAAAAGATATAATTTTACCTATCTCTCTTAACCGATTATGAAAGATGTTTGCTTTATATTCCCAAAACTGTAGAGAAATGGCAGTCTTTGAAATTACCCCAACCTGGATTATAAACACTGTGGAAGTCATTTTTGACTTTTTCAACACACTGCTCCATGCTGAGAATATATTTACATACTCTGACATTTTGTTCTAGGTTAAATGGTCATAGCTTTAAATGATATAACCAATCCTTGCCTATAATTCTAGGTGGGCCATCTGGAACCACAAATAAAATCATATTCTTATAAGAAACTTTACCATAAGCTACTTCAAGAATCTCTAAAATACCAATACATTTTGAGGTAGACTGATTGAAATTAACTAAAGTTACTGTACACTGAGTTATTTTTAAATTTGGGAAATACTTATTTTTATCACTAATATTTATGGTGGTTAGTCCGAACCAGTATCTACTTCAAATTGCAGCAAACAACTGTTAATATTTAAAGTTAAGTTAAGTATGTATTTTAAAGAAAGATGTTTTGACATTGAATACCTTGAATTTCATTATCACTGTCCTGGTGATTGTAAGCTAGGCTCATCTCTATCCGTGGATACATTTTTTACTTGGGCGTTTTTACAAGAGCTGTTGTAGTGATATGTTGTAGGGATGATTGCATCAACTGGTTACCTTTTTGAACTGCATTGCTATTACTCATTGAAAGCTTTCATTGGTAATTTCTTAGATTTGGGTTTTTCATTATGGTTGTACTGCAATGTGAACACGTCAGCGGTATTTTTATTATTTACATAGGTCAATTTGTAGGCTAATTCAGCAGTTTCCGCCGTAGAAGCAGTTGTTTAGTGGCTTGTCGGCTATTTTCAACAACTCATATCTGATAGTTTCATTATACAATTTATACACCCCATTAACTAGCCTTTGCATTAGTTGCTTATTGATATCTTTAAAATTACTATTATTCGCATAGTTAAAAGATGCTCC
This sequence comes from Sesia apiformis, assembly GCA_914767545.1. Classification (NCBI taxonomy): domain Eukaryota; kingdom Metazoa; phylum Arthropoda; class Insecta; order Lepidoptera; family Sesiidae; genus Sesia; species Sesia apiformis. Next base: position 13,876,484 of record OU611969.1, read on the forward strand.
TGAATAGATATTCATTTATGCCTTGTTTTCTGTCCTTGAATATTGCTCGCTGTACTGCAACGTTAGTTTTGAGATGATAAAAGGTTTCCAGTAATTCACAAATCTTTTCAAAACTCCAATTTCATCGGTAGGACTGGAGAATTCGGTCCAGACAAATTTTCATACACTGATCCACTTTAACAATGGTACCGGTTTTTCTTCGGAATATCGTGTAAATTTACGTAACATAATAATTGTTCGGCATAACTGCTCCAATTTCCACCATTGTAATTATATCCAGATTAGATGGTAACAATTTTCCATGTTTGACTGTGTATGATGCGTCACATAACCTCGTACGGTTTTTCGCAATTGATCAATTGTTGGGTTGTCGTGTTTAGACAGTAGTTTTAATTCGTTCGCTAACTTTAACAACTGGTGTTTCTATAAATCTTGTAACCAAGCGGTTCTTCCACATCTTAATTTTAATGTGCAGTCTTTATTCACGTGACAATTGTAATAAACAAAGATTACCTTGGACCAAATATGGCGTCTTGGATTGCCGAAAAAATATCGATGTATCTATATTTTTATTCGATATATCGATATTTTGAGCGATATTTATTATTTCGATATATCGATTTAAAATTCCAAGTATCGAAAAGGTATAAAAATCGATAGTTTTTTCCAATAGCAACACTGAGGGTCAAACCCTCAAACCGAGATAATTTTTTATCCGAGAAAAAAGTAATGTCAACATTGTGAAAAAATAATAATTTTAAATAAAATGACATTGCTCACGGACTCGTGAGTCACGAGTGGCTCTCTAAACTTGTATTGTAATTATTATAATAAAATGAACATTCATACCTATGTGTTAAAAGTGTTAATCTAAATAATGTAAAATATTATTATTGAAAGTAAGATAAAAAATATGAAACAATGATTTATATAATTAACGATATTTTCCTTTATAATAATTAAAAATATTAATTCAATTTTTATAATATTTTCTTAGGTTTTCGCGATTACTATACATTGCAATTAAACAACTTTTAACGGTTTAAATCGCGTATATTTGACATGATTTATATCCCGACGTTTCGAACACTTTGCAGTGGACGTGGTTGCAGTGGACGTGGACGTGGAGTCACCCCGTGACCACGTCCACTGCAAAGTGTTCGAAACGTCGGGATATAAATCATGTCAATTTTTATATTTTTATTATTATTTTTTTTTTTTTTATGTTAGGAGAGACAATCAGGAAAACCCTGCATGGTCACCTGTTACCATCTAGTCTAGCTGGGCTAGCCTAGGTGGTACCAGGTAGTGCCGGACTCCTACCGGCTAAAAAACCTGATTGCCTCAACATCGTGTATGTCTAAGTTCTTGTGGCCCTAGTGGCCTTTCAAGAGTCACCGGTCGCGTTGATGTAGGGCGAGCGCAGAAGGGGCTCAGCCAGGAGAAGTGTGTGTTGCAACAGCCTAAGGGCTCCCCCGCCGGTAAACCGGCGGAAGGAACTGACCTCGGCTTAGGGCGTTGCATTGGGGGGATACCGCGGGATCGCGTGTCGGCGAGAAGCGCCCAGGCACTTGTCGATGCCTAGTGAAAGTGTTGGCTGAGGGCCGGTGTGTGTTAACGGTGTAACGAGGGGAACGTCCACGTCTCGGCCGGCGGGGACGGTGTCTGTGTGCTGTGTTTGGGTGCAGAGTGGGAACCGCATTGGCAGCGGTGATCGGGTCGTCGGGATCGTCCAGGATGTGCCGCGGGCGACGATAGCGCGGAGGGGCACTCCTGTCCGGTATGTAGATGAGGGAAGAGACAATCAGGGGGTTGGGATGGTGTGGGATAGCGTCATAGTAGCGTCGGGCGGTGTCTGTTATGTATTTGACGATGGAGGGAAGCTCCAAGTCCTTGTGGAGGTCAACGTTGCGCAAGTACCATAGTGCAGCCACGGCCTTGCGCATGAATCTATTTTGCAGTCTTTGGAGGATTGCAATGATGGAGGGAGCTGCGTGTGCGAACACAACGCTAGCATAGGTCATAATGGGACGGACGAGAGTTTTGTATAATGTCAATTTATTTCTAAGCGACATTTTACTTCTCCCGCCTAGGAGGGGGTTGAGGCGACCGAGCACAAAGGCGGCTCGGTTCCAGACGGTTTTGATGTGTTCTCGGAAGGTCAGTCTATGGTCTAGAGTGACTCCGAGATACTTGGTCTTCCTGACGAGAGGAATTATTTGACCGAAAAGGGTTATCGGGAGAGGGGACAGCTTAGGCCTACGAGAGTTAGCCCTGGGAAAAGGGAAGCACATGGCTGCACTTTTCGTCGGGTTTATCTCTATCCTCCACCTCGCAAACCACTCACCTAGGGCGGTGACTGCGCGCTGGAGGGGCGTAGAGACACCATACGTAGGTTCCTATCTGAGGCGTAGAGGGCGGTGTCATCCGCGAAAAGGGCGAGCTCTATTCCTGGGGTGAGGGGGATGTCGTTAGTGTAGAGGGAATAGAGCGTGGATATTTTTATTATAGATACTTGAAGGGGTTATATAGTCCTCGCCACCACTGAAGTCTTGCGACAAAAATTGGAACTAAATTTGACAGCTCCGCCATCTTGTAGTTTGTCAGGAGTGTGCGTGTAGAGTACAAAGATACTATAACCAAATACAAGAACAAGATTGTGCACTATAAAATTTTTGCAATGTAAACTGGATTCTATGTTGTTAAAATAAAGTTTACTTTCTTATACCATTACGCTAAACGGAAAAACGAGCTGAGCGAGAAGCCCATATTAGGGAATGCGTCCTTGTCCACTGGGTTGCCACTGTAAAATATTTTTTCGTGTAGTAGAACATAATTATATTTTCTATTCCCTGTTCTCGGGATTATATCAAAATATTTATTAATTAAAAGCAATATTTAGCTTATATAATGATGTCCATATAATTTGTATAATTTTAAACCGTGGCAAACCACTTGTTTTGTTTAAAAGTCGGCGTTATGGTAGTTTTAAACATATTAAATAAGCAACACTAGGCGTCATCAATATGGCGATGGTGATTATTCTGTGTGATGCGTAGTGTGTGGATGTGGTGACAGATCGTAATTACTTTGTTATAATCGTGTGTAAATATATAAAAATGGTTCTCAGCTGTTGCGTGAAAGGATGCAAAAGTAAATCATACAAAGGAAGCGGCGTATCTTTTCATAGGTAAGTATTTAGGTAAAGTTTTCTTTTTGTTTAGAATAGGGTGTCCATGTTGATTGTAATCTATAGACTGGAATCGGCTTTCTTACTAAATTACCAAAGCCAAACTTAAATAATTGTTTCAGGTTTCCTAAAGATGGAGGAATTAAAAATAGATGCCTTAACGTTATACCTGGAAACGTCACTCAATATTCAGCTGTTTGCAGCTTGCATTTTAAAGCTGAAGACTTCGCGACCCATCCTGCTGCAAAATGTTGAAAGTGAATGCTATACCTTCCATTTTTCCCGTTGTAAGTATATCACTAATATACCACAGGGTGTCACATAACATAAGTAATAATATAAATAAATCAGAATAAACAAATAAATACATATATAGATTGTAAATAAATATTAAATTTCTTACTTTTAGATAGTACCTGAAAATAAAAAAGTGCACATACTGAGTTCTATTACAATCTGTCAAGAAATGCCTCAGAATCCTGCAACGTCATCCGAGCCACCATCTAAGAAGATAAAATTGCAACAAAGTGCAGGCACACAAACGTCTATAACAGTCAATACCCCAAGAAAAACGAAAGTACGACGTGAAATTAAAATCTTATCACAAAGGCTGAAAAGACGAACTGAAACAATCAATAGTTTGAAATCTCTGCTTACTATTATTAAAAAAAAGTGTAATAAATATGGTTAGATACGAAATATCTATGAATTTTGAATGAATGAATCAACTGAATTTTGAAAATATTCACTTACAATTAAACAATTCATTGATCAACATTGATTGATCATTCGTCAACATGGAATTTTGCTTTTGCGCGCTTTATGGTCAGGCGAAGTCGACTGTCCCCAGCTACTGACCGAAGTGTCCTTACGGGCGCCAACTAGCCGTACTAGGCACACCGAGTTGTTTGATGTTCCTCTGGTCAAAACAAGGTACGCCCAAAATTCAGTCCTTTCTCGCATTCTGCAGAATTACAATACATATTACGCAGACCTTGATATATTTTTATTAAGTAAGAAAAAATTAAAAACGGAAATCATAAAAAAACATCAAAATCATTATAATACCTCCTGAAACCCATTTCCTCACAAATATTTTAAAGTTCATCTTAATCAAATACACACACACACTACACACCCTCACACTGGGTACAAACTCACACACAACACACACAAACGGACACACCAACGCAAACATTATTAATAATAAAGAATCATCCTTTACTTGCCCACAATCTACTAAATACTGTACTTAATGTCAGTGTAATCTGTATTGGCCATTAGCATTGGCAACATAATTGTTAAACAACATAAGTTACATAAAAGGCTGTAGATTACATAAATAAATAAATAAATAAATAAATCATTCGCACTTCGAACTAAGTTCCGCCATCTTTTACTCTTTTATATTGCACACTATTCCTTTTTGTTCCTCATATTTATCGTAAAGAAGACTCAACTCATATTTATAGAAAATAATTCGTCATAATATAAACTCATAGTTTCATATATTTTCAACTCCAACTCATAATGGACGTTATAAGGATATATCAAGAAGCTGACGCAACTAATGACTTACTTTCTGAAGTAACCTTTGAGATTATTTCGCTTCAGCAATCCCAACCAGGTGCCTGTTGTAAAAATGAACGCCCTCTCATAAGGGGTTTGTTAATTCGGAATGCAACATAAATGGTTCCTTTTGTTTTTTCCCATATCCTCTGTATGTCGCTTTAGTATTAAGTTAGGTTCTGAACCGTTCAAATAAAAAATGTCCTCCGCTTTGCTTGTACAAAAGTTATTTTTATTCTAATCTCAATAAATCCGCACGACATTTCAAAAGGTTATGGGCCCAGACATAGCTTACGGCCTAATAATCGTGCTGGATTAGTTTTTATTGTTGAACGCTGCGGTCAAGTGGCAATACGTCGGCTAGGGCTCCCGTGGCCGGCGGCAGGTCGGTGAAGGCCAAAAAACAATAACAAACGCACGTGAGACGCTAAGATTCTCATATATATTTGCTGATTGCGGTAAAGCAACAATAATACGGCGATGGATTCCGTCGGAAACATGGCTACTGGACAAGGCGGCCAGCAGCTACAAGGTATAGAGAATTGGACAGCATGGTCGTTCAAAATAAAGATCGTCCTAAGGGCGATGGATCTATTAAACGTCGTTGAAGGCACATTCCCGGTCACCGAAGATCAAGAGAAATGGATGCAGAAAGATGCAAAAGCACAAGATATGTTGGTAACAAACATACAGACGTGTTACTGCAGTTATAAGTTCATCGTTACCGGAATCTATTGTGCATTGGCCTTGGCCGGCCGCTCGGCCGAGCCGTGTTCGGTTATCGCTCGCGCTAATCAACACCTTGTGTATCATGAGTAATACAGACGAAAATCGTAATGAGGATTCAATCAATATGGGAACTAACAAAGTTGAAATTATACCTTTAGAAGACTTAACACATTTATTTGAGGCGAATGAGGCGGTGGATTGTACTACACGATCGACGAAAAGAGCGAGAGAAGATGTTGAATGGAACCAAGTCAAAAGCAGAAAACAGAGGTTTAGAGAAATCAGACGGATTACGGAAATATGGGTTACGTGCAAAGATATGCTCCCTAAACAATTTGCACTCGCAAAATTATTTAAAAGCCAAGACATTCACAACATTACCAAAGTAAGGCATGTGAACACATTCAAAATTATTGTTCAGTTTAACAATGTTGAATGCGCGGAAAAATTAGTTAACTGTGAACACTTTAAGGAATTGGGATGGAGATTTCAACGTCCTTTTGAAGTAGGATTATCCTACGGTGTCATAAAGAATATCGACCTGGACATTTCGGAAGAGGAACTACGTAAAAGTATGTCGTGTTCAACTGATCTCATTAATGTGAGGAGACTAAAACGGAGAGAAAGAGAAGGCTCTGGCTGGACGGAAAGCGAAACATGGAGAACAGGATTTCAAAGCTCATCGCTGCCTCCGTATGTGCTCATCTATGATATGAGAGTATCAGTTGAACCGTACGTTTTCCCGGTGACTCAATGCTCAAGATGCTGGAGGTACGGACATACACTTAGGATGTGCCCATCTAAGAGGGTATACTGTCCTAAATGTGGTGGGAAACACAATAACTCTGATAACATGAGACTACCTCATTCAAGTGTATCAATTGCACTTATAATCACATGGCATTGGACAAAACTTGCCCGGCTTTCATCAAAGAAAAGAAGATACGAGATATCATGTGTGAATATAATGTTTCCTATAGAAAAGCTTTGGACATGTACCATATATCCCTCCACCTGTGCCTACGTTTAAGGATGAAGCAACTATGTCGACATCGACTCCAGCAATGCGTACACCCGCGCTACAGTCGAAGATTACATACGTCTTACGTCCACTTGAAATGACGCTACTCCAGCACGGCTAGAGAATAAAAAAGGAGAACCAAGTAAAAAACCCAAGAAGTAAAAACAGCGGAAAATCTTATCAGAGTTCGAAGATTACTTTATACAGGAATGTGCCATGGACATTAAGGAGGACACCTACCAAGGAGACGTATCTGACAATCAGCGGGAAAAAATGAGCGTAATGAGCGACCACGAATTGATCATTCATTTAATAGGCTGTTAGCTAAGCTTAAATATATTTTATTTGTGGGAAATGACACCTTACAAGAAAAAATCATGTCCGTAGTTCAAAGTTCCGTGGGGTGGGCAATAACTTGAATATTTAGCAATATACCTAAAGATTTCTCTTTCTTAGGAAAAATCTTTAATAATGGATGATACCACCAAAATAAATATCCTGCAATGGAATTCACAGAGTGTATGGGATTCCCAAAAAGGTCCCGAGGAGTCAGCGAGGTATTTATGGAAGTTCCAAAGAAAACACCGAGCTCAGGACAAAAGCATTTAATTCCTGAGGCCGTCTCTCGCACCCCCTTATAGGGAGGCGGAGGAAACAATTCCGGGATTTCTCCCTTAATGTGGTTTCGCCTCTGTCCGTTAATACGGACAGATCCTTGGGGTGACCCTATTGGGTCATTGGTCGTTTATCCTTGATAAGGAATATTTGCGGCTTCGTTGCTAGCTCCCGCCCCTTTTTGGGCGGCGGTGTCTTAAGAGGCCCCGACGTTTGACTCGTCCGCAGGCGTGATCAGGTCGCGTGCGAAGGCCTTGCCATCGGGCGGCCGCGCGTGCAGCGGCGCCAGCCCTCTGATCTTTTACAAAACAATATTGTTGCAGGAACGTTTTGTTTCAGGCTTAAAACAACATTACTCATATTCGTACATGACCTCCACAAAAGTATTAATGCTTTGTGCTGCGAAAGAACGAATGATTTTAATTATTTGTCTATTTCCTGCTAAAAAAATAAAACGAGATAACGCTATATGAACTGTATAACGCCATTTCTTTCATACAACGTTCCAATTTGCATTACAGTAAGCTATCGCAAATAAATAAAAGCAAATAAAATTTGTCCTAAAATCCTTAAAAGTGTTTATTTTTAGTAATAATTAATTAAAAGGATAAAAAATTATTATTAACCTTATTCAGATAAAAGTTGGAGAGTTAATAAGATTTATTTTATTTTTAAAAGTGAATCGTGTGGTGTCCTTGCTATTATTTAAGAAATCGGAACGTGGTGTTTAGTTTTAAATTATTTCTAAAGTCGTATTTTTAATTAGACGAAGCCAACTGACAGTAGCTAATGTCACTTTGTAAAATAATGTTGCCATATTTAAAGTAATAGTGATGCGTTCAGTTCTCGTTCAATCAGATGAATGAACAATGAGTGTGAATAGTTAATCATTTCAAACTATAAAATAATATTATTTCTATTTTACAATAAAATTGTATAAAAGTGCTCTGATATAAGTTACTAGTAGTATGTAACTACAATCAGTTTTTTGACGGCTTATTACAAAGCGCGGCGCGACGACTAGTGCCAACACCGATCAACGCCGCGCGCGTCGATCGCCATTTTGTTTGTAATTCGGCTTCTAACCTCTGGTCTGATAGCACGAATGTTTTTTCTGCGCTCACGCTGTTTAGTTATTGTTTTTGTTAAGTTTTTCGTTACGTTGTGTTTGTGGTAATTGTTGTGTTTATTTGTTGCTATATTGTTTCGTACAAACGATATGGATCCTCAACCAAGCACGTCAAGCCAAAGCTTGTCTCCAAGAAAGAAGAGACCACGGATTGCTTTAAGCGTTACCGAAAAACTTATGATACAAAACGTCTACAAACACGTATTTGAGGAGAAAGCTGCTTCACTATTACCTATTGAGGCTCCCGAAAAAAAAGAATGTGTTTCGAAAACAGCTGACATTTTGGGAATTGGTGTGACCTCAGTTTACAGTGTGTTAAAAGAATACAAAGAAAATGAACAATTTAAGTCTCCCGAGAAACGTGGACCGAAACAGTTTCAAAGATAAATTAGACGATTTTACTTTTGCCGCTATAAGGCGAAAAGTACATCATTTTTTTTATGCAAATGAGTCACCCACCATTATAAAGGTAACTTAAACTTTATTCCTTCTACTGCATTATATTCTGTGTCCACCATAATGTTCTTTGTAAAACCAAAGTATTAGATTGCGTAGACTTCCTTACTCAAAAACTTTTTTTTATTACTTTCCAGATTCTTAAGGTTGTCAATGAAGACCCAGACTTACCCAATTTTTCTTGGAGTACATTAAGAAATGTTATGAAACATTTAAATTTCAAATATGTCACAAAATCAAGACAAAGCATTTTAATTGACAGACAGGACATTATTTTATGGCGCCAGCGATACCTTCGAAAAATTAAAGAGTATCGAAGGGAAGGAAGGTATATTTATTACCAAGATGAAACCTGGATCAATTCACTATCTTGAAGGTCATGCACCGAAGGCATGGATTGACCAGACAGTGTTATCGTACCGCCAGGCCTTCCTAGATGGCTAGACCACTGGCTTAAAACAGCCTTCAGGAAAGGGCAAACGATTAATTATCGGCCATATAGGCGGGGAAGAAGGATTCGTAGAAGACAGCTTATTAATATTTGAAGCCAAAAAAAATAAAGAAGATTATCATCAAGAGATGAATGCCGATTCCTTTGAGAAGTGGTTTAGGGGGGTCTTGCCAAAACTGAAACCAAATTCCGTAGTAGTGATGGATAATGCCCCCTACCATTCCAGGAAACTAGAATCGCTGCCTAAAATGTCTTGGACTAAACCTAGAATACAAGAGTGGCTAACGAGCAAAAATATTTCATTCGAAGCAACAATGGTTAAAGCTACTCTTATAGACATTGTACGGCAGCACAAACAAGAACATTGCGATAAGTATGTTGTGGACGAGATGGCAGCGCAGCATGGGATAATTGTTTTACGTCTGCCCCCATACCACTGTGAGCTCAATCCCATTGCGTTGGTATGGGCGCAGGGTAAAGGATATGTTGCAAGAAATAACAAAACCTTCAAAATGACAGAAGTAAAAAAACTTTTAGAAGAAGGACTTCAACATATCACACCTGAAAAATGGAGTAGCTGCGTGTCTCATATAATTAAAGAAGAAGACAAAATGTATGGTCTCGACCACATGATCGACAATGTTTCAGACAGATTTATAATTAATGTCACCGAAAGCGATAGTGATGATTTTTTATCTGATGATGAATAAAAACAAATTATGTAATAAGCGATGTTTTTTATTTTCATTACCTACCTATAATTGTTATATTTTATACATCTATAGTTTCAACTACATGATGTATTGAAAATAGGACAGTCTTACAAGTTTCCTCGCAATGTTTTCCTTAATGTTTAAAACACTCGGTATTGAGTATAGGTAGATACTATAGGAACATAGTCGTCGAAAACTCGTTGGTATGTACAAAGCACGACTAAAATTCGAACCCCGTACCCGATATCGGCAGTTCGGCACACTAACTATTCACTAGACAAATCGAGGCAATTTCATTCATTCAGGAGTTTTTTCAATCATTCACTTTGTCACAACACTATTTTTATTTCATCAAAAACTGACAACACAGTAAACGTCAGTTGACTTCGTCTAATTAAAAATACTACAATAAGTGTCATTTTTAACGGTGCGGGAAGTTTAAATTTTTGTAGATTAATTATTATGTCGAACAGAAAGTATGTACTAAAATAAAATTATTTCCTAATAGTAATTAAGTTTGTAAAACAAAGAAAGATTTCACCTTAGTTCTCGACCGACGGTTTAAAGAATTCTAAGTGGTTCAGCGGTTTGTTATTGTTTTTTTGCAGTATCACAGTTCGTAGGGTTTCCGGGCGACAAGTAGAGATCCTATGTGAATTTTTGAATTCCCATAGAGACATAGCTGTCGCATACAATCGTTCTCTCCAGGTCAAAGAATATTCTAGCCGAAAATGCAGAGAGATTGCGGAAATCCTGAACACGCAAGGCGATGGAGTCCACAAGGATTGGAAAAGCTGGTCTAAAGTGATTACAGATTTTTTTATATTAATTTATTTTTTGACGTCAATATTCTGAAGTATAATGTACTATATAACATATTTTTCAGTACTGGGTGGACTACAAAGCCAAATTGAAAAGGAGAGTAGCGGCTGTACGCTCCTCTCAAGCCCGAACCGGTGGAGGGCCTTCCACAGAGCAGCCTTTGTCCAACATAGAATACAAATTTATTACAATACTTGGGGCGGATTTTGGACAGGGGTTGCGAGGTATCCGGGTGGAACCTTTCGGAGAAGTAAGAGAAAATATTTAATTTATTATAATATACTAAAGGTTGTTGGGAAAGTAATTTCGTTTTTTCCCAACACAGGTCTTAAATGTATTCTTTCACAGTCAACATCACACTTAAGGCGCATTGTCATTATATATTTTGACAGCTGATATAGCAAGGCTTGTTTGTGAAAAAGTTTGTTTGATTGACAACCAATTAACGTGGAAACCGCACATCAATCTTTTAACATCTCGAGTTAGAAAATTGACATGGGTATTTAAGGAGCTCTGCAATCTATAATACGTTATTGTATATCTATATGGGGAGGAGCTGCAAAAACTGACCTAATACAATTAGAAAGGGCTCCAAGGTCCATCTTAAAGGTCAGAAAATTTAGGTTTCCAACTAAGACATTATATTCGGAATGCAAACTACTTACTGTACGTTAACTATACATACTGAATTTTCTTCTTCATCTCCACAGTACTCTTCGTTTCGATTCTAACATCAACTCACACTAAATTACTTGTTGATATGCTTGGTTTTTTTTTGGTAAAATCGGATATCTAAGACCAGACTCCCGCACAATCACATACACACATACTTACATAAAACACACACGACTACAAATTATACACAATAATTAACACCTGAATAAACTGTTTTTTCTTAAACAACTGTAACCTAGTAATAAGAATAGATATAGGGGAGGGTGGTGACAGCTGTCAAACAGATTATCCTAAATATGTCAACACACATTGTCCTTATGAACACCTAGTTGTAAACTTGATGTTCTTTTGTAAGCTAAATTATAAGTGACAATTACCGTATAGAAAACATTTAAATGCCCTAAATAAATAGACTTTATTATTATAATAGGTCTATAAGTTGAAACCCGCTGTTTGCAATGTAGGTGTCGCTGCTATGTGCTGTCATGAAATTGTCATCGGGCAACTATTGCATGTCAAAGTACGTTTCATTAGCTTCACATTTTAGTTCAGTTTGCGCCATAATTGCCTCAACAACGCTTTTGTTCTGTCCATTGAAAATGTCAAGTTTCGAGCCAAAAAAACACCATATGCGGGAAGTACTTTTGTATTTCTTCAATATCAAGAAAACGGCCAGCGAAAGCCATCGATTGCTTGTGGAGGCTTACGGTGAGCATGCTCTTTCTGAAACAACGCGCAGAGACTGGTTCCGTCGCTTCAAGAGTGGTGATTTTGACGTAAACGACAAAGAATGTCCGGGTGCCATGAAAAAATTCGAAGACGTCGAATTGGAAGCATTATTGGAGGAGGACGATGCTCAAAGTCAACAGCAGTTGGCAGAACAAATAAATGTGACACAAGCTGCCATTTCTAATCGTTTGCGAGCCTTGGGAAAGATTCAAAAAGAGTCCAGATGGGTGCCATATGAGCTGAAAGAACGAGACATCGAAAAGCGAAAAACCACCTGTGAAATTTTGCTTGAAAGGCACGAAAGGAAGTCATTTTTGCATCGGATCGTGACTGGGGATGAAAAATGGATTTACTTCAGTAATCCCACACGCAAAAAATCATGGGTCAACCCAGGCCAACCATCCAAACCCACTCCGAAGCGCAATATTCACGGAAAGAAGGTCATGTTGTGTATTTGGTGGGATCAGGTCGGTGTGGTCCACTACGAACTGTTGCAACCGAAACAAACCATTGACGGGAAGCTCTACCGACGCCAACTAATACGATTGAAGCGTGCCTTGCAAGAGAAACGGCCGCAATATGCCGAAAGACACGATAAGCTGATTCTCCAGCATGACAACGCCCGGCCACATGTTGCGAAACCGGTCAAAACATATCTGAAAAGAACTGGATGGGAGGTCTTACCCCACCCGCCGTACTCTCCAGACGTTGCTCCTTCAGATTACTACTTGTTCAGATCGATGGTCCATGGACTCTCCGAGCAGCGCTTCACGAATCACAGAGAAGTCGAAAATTGGCTCGATACTTGTATCGCCTCAAAACCGGAAAAATTTTTTTGGCACGGGATTCATAAGTTGCCGAAAAATTGTAGAAAACGATGGCAATTACATTTAATAAAAAATCATGTACCGTTTCTCCGCAATTGACGTTTGATTTTTGTGAAAAAACAGCGGGTTTCAACTTATAGACCTACAGCATTTTCGACATATTTTACTTTTTTACTATAGAAAAGATCAGAAGTTTTATGAGCGTGGAATCATGCTACTGCCAGAAAGATGGCAAAAGCTAATGGACCAAAGTGGAGAATATATAATTAAATAAAATATGTATTCACTAAGTATAAGAAAATCGTGTTTCATTTTCACCAAAAAATCGAAATTACTTTGTGAACAACCCAATATTATAATTTATGGTAAGTTTTATTAAAACTAATAATTCTTAAATCTCATATTTGTTTACAGCCTACAGGAAGTTCCGCTGCTGTCTCAGGTTCGGATGTGGGGGAGTCTCCAGCTTCGGAAATAATTTTTCTTCCATCTGCCTCAGCATCCATTCTACAAGAGCCTGAACCAAAACCAGAACCACATTCACCGCATAGGACCCGTACTCCATCCCCACAGCCTACACCTGCAGCAACGGCGCGGTCCGTCGTCGTCGACGACGCGACCCGCTAATGTCGCAGGAGGCTGCGAGGCGTGCCCTCGTCCAATCCTCGCAGTTGCGAGCCGAGGCTACCGTAGCGAGCAGCGCAGCTCTAGAGAGGATAGCCCATAATGTAGAATGTATAAATAATACACTACAAAGAATTGAAAGGTACATTTAAACATCAACATAATTTTGTAATCTTTATTGAAAACTAATCATTTAAATTTTTCAATTAAAAGAAAATAAATGCAAAGATAATATCATAGGCTCACTATTTTGACAGCACATAACAGTGCTAAAGTTCATTGTCACCCAGTGTATATAAAAAAAAAATTAAAAACTACCAAATCTCCCTCTCGTGAGTCTTACGTCATCTATTTTGACGAATTTAGCCAATGTTAAGTAAATAAAAATATACAATTAATAAGGGCAAAGTTGTATGGTGAAATTGAGCATAAAATGTGGAAAAATGAAATTGTATAGGATATCCTAATTTTGGACCAGATAATGTGTAACAAGTGTCACATCAGTTGATAGATTTTTATTCTACAAAACCATTATGATAGAACTGAAGAAAATATAGAATAGAACGTTTTTATTACAAAGTAGTTATGTAAGCACGTTAAATATAAATTATCTAATAGATATAAAATAATTTGTTTTAGGATCTTATATGGCGCCTATCGCAGAGTTGGCGAATGAGAGCATTCCGCACAATGAAACCCTGCTGTAGAGCGCTGTTGTTGCTGTGTGGCTGCTCACTCGCAGTGTTATTATTGAGGTTATTAGGAATTATAACAATAATAACAACACCAAACATGTGAACTTGTTTTCCAAAAATTAGTTGACTACAGCTCTTCTTCTGAATCTTTGAACTCAATCGAGTTAACTCAAAAGGAATTGCATTCGCTCTCAGAGGGTTTATCTGTCATGCATGTTCGATACGGTACTCCTATTCCCGGTACTTCAGGGCTGCGAGCTCGACGTCTACCTACCATCGAATCCACTCCATCAGACATTGAAACATACACTCTGCGATTGTATTAAAACTATCCAGCAAGGAACATTAGAATTTATATATCGTCTTCCGCATCTGATGGAGAAAATGATATCTCAATTCAAAAAATTCAACTCCAAAGATGGACCAGATAGACTCTTACTGATGATGACACACTACTGTCAAAAATAAAAAAAATGTTAAACGATCAGATGTTCAAAGGACACCATTTCAGGAATTACTTCCGACTCCCAATTATGCTCAAACTAAGGAAAAACCAAGGCGCAAGGCTTTAAACTATAAAGGGCAACGGATAACTAGAGATTTATTCAAAGACGCCGAAGGAAATAAATCACGAATCAAAAAAGAGCAAAGAAATGTTAAATCCAAAAAATCTTTCTAAATTTTCTTCTGTCCTCTTGACAGAAGAAAATCAACCAAGAAAAGCTACTAAAAGGGTTGCTATTAAATCTCAAATAGCAGGCAACGTCACCAAAGGAAAAAGAAAACAGAAAATTGGTATTGCCCAGGCTGCAAGACTCAACGAGTAGCAGATATGCGACAGTGCAAAAAATGTCTCCTATGGTACCACGAAGAATGTGTGGGTTTGACAAAAGATGATCTCGACGAATTTATTTGCCCCGAATGCATATAAAAGTTCAAGAACACATGTTGATTTTTTTAAAATTATATTAAGTTGTTTAAATTTTATTACCTATATACTTAATTTTAAAAGGAATTATGTAGCAAATTAAAGTTAATTTTACCAAAGTTTAATTATTTGATAGTCCTAATGAGGCCCACTGCCTCGGATGTCAAAGCCCGAGGTCTCAACTGAAAAAGTGACTGATTTTCATTATTTTTTTTTATCGATAACAAGTAAAAAGGTACTTTTTTACCACTTGTTCGTTCCTATACTCCTCGTGAGGCCCACTACCTTCATTTTGATTGAAATTTTGTTTAATTATTGAAATATTACGATAATAAAAGTGCCTGAATGTCACCGTGTGCAAATAAATTTGATTCAATAACGTGCTCTATATGAAGTACACGGTTTTGATATGGACCTTGTCTGGAACACGGGTGCTTAAGAAGGCCCATCGCCATGCTTTTTAGAAACTGATTTTTCGACATAAATGCGTTTGTAAATTATACAAATATTATATGTTTAGGCTTTATTAGAAAACATTTTATATGCTTACAATGATTCTTATATTGAATTTCTTCTCACAATTGATTTATAATGATTTGCAAAAACGTGGGCTTTAATAGGCAAACTTACCTTAGGCCTCATCTTAGGACACGTTCTGAAGAAGGGGCAGACGCTAAACAAGACAAAAGTCAGGCAAGCAACCATGTATCTGGCAGTAACAGTAATTCAATAACAGTTCCGGTTATAAGGCGACGTTACAAAAATCCGCCAGAATTAGTAGAGATGTCAAATGCTTTTGGCATTTGAAGGGTACAGGGGAAAAACATGCAATGTCACATTTTTATGTTTTTTGAACTGGCAATACGATTTTATAGTACTAATGTGGTAGAACAAAACGCCAAAACACACATTGCAGTAACATGCAGAGTCACCGAGAAATCTTCGTAGGAAAATACAGATACAGTGCATTAACAAGCAAGGTCATGGGCGTACAGGAATAAAATAAGCATTGTCCATGGTTGCCGGTTTGACTATTACAGCTGCTCGAGTTTTTGAGGTTATTTCTCTCATTTGTTTTGTTGTGCGTTGTATGTCAGTCAAGACAATTATTATTTACTTAATAAAATAGTTCAAGGTATATTATTTATTAAAAAATGTCATCGGAAGAAGAATACAATGTTAATCTGAAGCAACCTACCAAAAAACGTAAACTTTACGGTCGAATGTTGGATGTTAACAAGAAAATTAGACTTCAAAGTCATGAAACTGGTCTAAATTGTAATTGCAAGAGATACAAGTGTTTTGAAGTTGTCAATGAGGAACAGAGGGCTAGAATTCTGAAATATTTCAACTTATTGTCTTCAAAGGATGAGCAAGACCTTTATTTATCTGGTCTAATAAGTGTATTGGAAATTCAAAGAAGACGACCTAGAAAAGAAGAGTCTGAAGCTAAGTTACATACAGCAAATTACGCATATAGAGTGAGACTTGTGGACGAAACCCAGCAGCTTGATGTGCCAGTATGTGCCTCTGCATTTATTGCTATACATGGAGTAACAAGGCAAAGAATATGTACAATAAAGAAATCGTTACTTACAACAGGTAAAGCCCCAACCGACATGCGAGGTAAACATAGTACCCGTCCAAAAAAACTAAGCTCAGCATTTAAATCTAAGGTCACGGTCATTTCGTGGAAGAAAAAGTCATTACAGCTTACATGATAGCTCAAAAATTTATTTACCAGAAGAGTTGAATGTCAAAAAAATGTATGATATGTTCGAAGACAAAAATCAATTATCCTACGAAACATATCGATCTATATTCGTAAATAACTTCAACATAGGATTTGGATATCCAAGAAGTGATACATGCAGTACTTGTGATGAATTTTTGGCTAAGACAAAGGCTCTCAAAGTAAATCTGAAGAATGCCAATGAGGCTGAAAAAAGAGATATTGAAAAAGAAATAAAAAAGTTAGAAAATGATAATAAGTTACATAAAATAAAGGCAAGTGTATTCTATCAACGAAAAAGACAAACTAGGATTCAGTGTCAGTCATCTTCTCTGAGAGAAGCTATTGCAATGGACTTTCAAAAAAATTTAAGCATGCCGAACATTACAACAAATGATGTTTATTATAAAAGACAATTAACTTTAAATCTTTTTAACATCCATGAACTATCTACATCTAAATCATATTTCTTCTGCTATCCAGAAACAATAGCAAAAAAAGGATCTGATGAAGTATGTTCATTTCTTCATCACTATTTATTTAATATGCTTGATGTAAATACCCGGGAGCTTGTGATATTCTGTGATTCTTGCGGTGGGAAAAATAAGAACTATACTGTGTTTCGTTTTATGCATTATGTTGTACACAATACAAAACGCTTGGATGTCATCAAAATCATATTATCCATTCGCGGACACTCATATTTAGAGTGTGACAGAAATATGGGTTGCATAAATCAGAAATCACCCTGTGAAACGCCTGAGGACTGGATAAAAGTGATTTGTAATGCTAGACAGAAGCCATCCCCCTTTCATGTGATTGAAGTTGATCAACCACTTGTCAGAAAATGGACAACATTTCTGTCACCCATGTATAAGAAGGCATGTCCTTTTTTATCTCGACCTATAAGAGAAATCAAGGTTGAAAAGGATCATCCAAGATTAATTTTTCATAGAGAACACTATAATTCCATTTGGAGTTCATCTATTCTCATGGGACCTAAAAAAAAGTCCCGTGATTACTCTCCTATGATTGGTGTCTCAGAGTTTTTACTGCCAGAACAGTCATACAATGAGAGCCTTCCAGTTTCAAAGGCGAAATTTATGGATATCCAGGCCCTTTCAAAGTTTTGTGGACCAAGAGCTAAGCAATACTTCTCAAAGATAAAAATTAAATATAATGATACATAAACAGTAACAATTCCATGGACATTGCATATTTTTTTCCTGTATTTTCTGAGTCAGTTCACTATTTTTCTGCTAGCTCATTAAATACAAGCAAAATGTTTTTATTCTGTAGTAAAGATCGAAAAAATATATTTTTTCTTTATAAATTATTATATATATTTGTTTTATTTCAAGCTTTGATGTACCTTTTATCAAGGATCAAAATATAAATTTAACAATTTCTCAGTTCATTGTCTTAGTGACTTTGCATGTTTTTCCCCTGTACCCTTCATTTTAAATCAAGTCCTTAGTAAAAACTCTTTAACATGAAATGATGACGATTGCGAGTTATATGGTAGACTTCTTGCAACAAAATTGAGAAAATATTCAGAGAATGAAAGAGAAGAAATTGTTAGAAATAGATAACATGTTGGTGAACAGACGTTGAAATATACAAATGATTTGTAATAATTCATACATCATTCGTCCAATTTCTTCTCAAAGTTCATATCAATCTGAATGGTCATACTAGACTCCTTCGTCTCCATCGCAAAACCGACCACCTTCAGCACATGCACCACCTTCTACTTGCGTCCTTAATCAACTATTACCTCGACGAGTTCAAATACTTTCCAACGAAGTTTTATCCTGAGCACAATTACGTGTATAATTGTGTCACAATCTTCACCCGATCCAAACATACATCTACCACCATCACCATCACACACACATCCAGAATCTCCTGTTATAATTGGTATACCAGAAGTATCTCAACGTACCATAACTGGTTAGGATCACACGTACAATTCTTTAGAATCTCAATCAACACAATTCGAAAATATTATTTATCAGGCTAGGCTTGTCGAAAAAATATCAATATATCGATATTTTATTCGATATATCGATATTTTTGAGCGATATTTATTATTTCTATATATCGATATATCGATTTAAAATTCCAAGTATCGAAAAGGTATACAAATCGATCTTGTAACTATCCGTAAGATGTACGATCATTATAAAGAAAAATGCGAGACTGAAATGACTGAACCTAAGAAATTAAAGTATTATATTAAAATATTCAACACCGAGTTTAATTTCCATTTCAAAGCACCGCGATAAGACTTGTGATGACTTAAATTTGAAAATACAAGTTGATGATGAAAACGTCAAGAAGGAGTTTGAGGTCCAAAGAGAGCTTCATCAACGAAAAGCAGATTCCGCAAGAGAAAACCTTCTGAATGATTCCAAAAAGGTTGATGAAGCATACATACTAACTTTTGATCTGTAGAAAGCTTTAGCCTACCCAAAATTAACCTCAATAACATACTATAAAAGAAATCTTTATTTATACAATCTGGGAATACATTGCTTTAATAATAATACAGGATACATGAATGTCCGGGACGAAGTTGAAGGTGGAAGAGGTTCACAATACATTGTAACATGTCTCGTTGAGCACTTAAAAACTCATGCGACATTACAAAACCATGTCATTATGTATTCCGATTCTTGCACTGGACGAAACCAAAACATCAAGACAACTCTTTCTCTTTTGAAGCTTGTTCAAGACTCTGACATTAGTATTGACACCATAGACCACAAGTTATTGATATCAGGACATTCTTATCTTCCCAATGATGGCGAATTTGGAATAATAGAGCGCTAGTCGCCGCCATGAACAAGACCAATAGGTCGATATTATAATAACAGCCAAACGCAAAGAACCAGATTCCAGAATCTACGAAAAGACATAAAGATGGAAGTGAAGAAGGCGCTGGACAGGCTATATGAGCTCACAAAGATAGCACCCGTGGTTCGAAGATTGGACGAGGAAATAGAAAGGACGAGCGAAAACTTGGTGGATAAACGAGCAAGCACCGAAGACAGGAAGGAGCCTAACGAAGACCTAATCATCAGGAAGATTGAGGAAAACACAAGACTGTTAAGAGAGAATGAGAGGAAGATGGAAGAAATGAGAGCGATGATGGAGGGACAGATGGCCGTGATGGAAAAGGTAAGCTACGCGAGTGTAGCGGCAACAGGGCCAGCAAGGCAAACGCCGGAGAGGACAGCGCTGCACTCGGTAGTGATAACCTCACAAAATGACCTGGATACGGGTGAGGAAGTTCTAGAAAAAGTGAGAAAAGCAGTGGATGCAAAGGAGGGATGGATCCGTGTGGAGAGAGTAAGGAAGGCGAAAGACAAGAAGGTTATTATGGAATGTAGAACACAAGAGGAGAGGAAGAAGGTCAAGGAAAGATTAGAAGCAGCGGGAACCTGCCTTCTGGTCGAGGAGGTTAAAAACAAGGAGGAAAAAGTATTATAAAAAAAAAAAAAAAAAAACCGCAAAGTACCTTATTTTGTTGTTACTGTTCGGTATTGTTCGGGGGCTGCGGGGTGAGGGGTGAATTCACGTGGTGCGCGGGCGCGGATCGCCCATTAGTTAGCCTTTGACCCTTCGGCGGCTCGGGTCGGCCATTGATCCTTGTGCGGTACGATCGCAATCTGTTGTTGTGCAAGTAGGCTACACATTTTTGGGAGACTTTGGGGCACGCGAGTGTCCATAGTTGGTGTATGGCAGTGAAACGGTGAAACAGTGTACTATAACGACGACCTTGCAAGTGCGCTATTAAGCGCATCCCTGTTCAGCAGTCCCGGAGGCCCCCAGGAATATCGAGGTTGGGTGATCAGGAGGTTACAAGGTCAGAGCTTTTGATTTCATTTTTAACTTTGACTCCGCGTATCGCGTTAAAACAGTCACCGATATGAATAATGCCGACTTTCTAAGTACTTGCTGGTACCTTACATTCTAATTTAGTTGCTTAGAATTTTCTAAGCCTTAGAAAATTCTATTACGAATAGAAAAAAAAACAACTTGCGATTATGACTTTAGTTGGCTAAATATTAGATAGCTGAGATTTGAAAGGAATTATCCTTTACAATTTCAGTTTATAGAAACACATAATCCCGAAACACCCTTTTATAAAGTAGATTCATGTAACAAAAAAGCAAGGACGACAGGCCCACTTGTACAATATTCGACAAGACCCACTCTATCCATCAAGAAGACCAGTTACTAACGCAAAGAAGAAAGATATGCTTGATCTTCTACCATACATTCCGCCAATTTACCACCATTACTACAAAAATATTCCCATACCGTAAACCTAAACCCGTAACAAGTCGAAAACTTTGTCGTAAAATCATAGTTGCAGTTGCAGCAGGTGAGTAATTTTTTAATTACAGTTATTTTGTAAAAAAACACTTTGAAATTATAAAAAACTAGTGGAGTCCTGAGGTTTCAGGACTGGATAATACATATAAAACCTTCTGTTATACTGTGTACGCGTAATGGAACCGAATCTATTATAAGTGTCTCTTTATACAAGGATGATGTGGTTGACAAAACAAGCCCTCCATCACTCTCACTGTGGTTTTGGAAGATTCCCAATAGAGCCTGAATTTGGGCAACATGTAGTTGCATCCTCAGTTTCTCCATTCTTTTGGAAACCTTCTCTTTTCCAATCGTTGAATCTCATTGATCTTTGCTGATATAATTAAACATCATGTATCATGTATGGAGAATGATATATCCTCAGGTTTTTATATGTGATATTGCGAGTGTATACCGGACAGTGTAGATCCAACCTGTGAAGTAGAACTTATGACCAGGCTAGTAACCATACTACCAGTGCAGTGTAAGACTAAGTTCATTTCCGGAAATATTGATATATGGAACCCCCTTTCAAACAATAGAAGGATTTACGTTCAGTCAAAACCAACTAGTCTCAATTGACTGTCCGGGCCTCGAGTTATTCGAATCCAACATATTCGGGACGGGTTTACTTAAAATCCCTGATAATTGCACAGCTTTTACAAAAAGCATGCAATTTATAGCCAAGTTTTCAAATACATATATCACTATTTACTCTTACAAGCTAAATTTCAATCTGATGAATGACTCATGTTGTAAAATTCCAAAGGTCAAGTTTAATAAAAGCAGTAGGACCCTTATCAAGCTAATGCACTTCAATTTAGGCAACATCGATCCAGAAACCAAAAGACTATCGAACATTCTTACCGATACAACCAAATTAATAGAAAATCAACATGCGGTAAAATACGGGTTCCACTACCCAATAATGACAGTAGTCTTAGCTCTAGTAATAATTATGTATTTCTTATATAAGTTGTGTTTTCGTTTTGTGAAACTTGGCAGAAGTCGCCGTCAAAATTCTCACAACCCAGTATCAAATTCAAATGTTGTTCAGCATTCAGAACCTCAACCAGAAAGGTCTGAAACGGATGTTGAACAAATTCCCTTACATGAATCATGAAATAAAACTTTGGAACCTAAAGTCCGAAATTCCGTAAAAAAATTGCAAATTTTCAAATTGTTGCTGAGGCTAATCAAGATCCTTCAAAGAGTTGCAAATTTTTTGACGTACGAGGGGTGATCCAAAAGTAATGATAATCGGTTACTTCAGGTCCGCATAAAAATCCAAAAAAAATATGTTTCGCTTGCTTATATACTCACTACGTCAGCCTAAAAAAATCATATAAATAGATCACGATTTCCGGGAGATACATTCATTTGAATACGAACTGTCAAAGAGATAACATCAACATGGAGAAAAACGAAATTAGAGCTGTCATCAAGTACCTCTGTTTGAAAAAAATGTCTTCAAAAGACATACACAGTGACTTAGTGGAAACATTGGGGGACTCTGCTCCTCCATATTCTACAGTTGCACGCTGGGCCAAGGAGTTTAAACTGGGCAGAACATCCACTGAAGATGAACATCGCGAAGGACGCCCATCCACGTCCCTCACTGAAGACAACGTGAAAAAAGTCGAAGATGTTGTGTTGGCAGATCGAAGAGTGACCATCAGGCATGTAGCTGAGGTCACAGGGATCTCATATGGCAGCGTTCAAAGAATCCTTGCGAACGAGTTGCATATGAAAAAGGTCTCTGCGCGTTGGGTACCCAGAATGTTAACCGACGAGCAAAAGAAAAATCGAGTTGACATTTCGAGGGTCAATCTCGAAAAGTTCCAAGCAGATCAAGAAAATTTTTTGTTCCGTTTTGTGACTATGGACGAGACCTGGATCCACCATTTTGATCCTGAAACGAAACAACAATCGATGACTTGGAAGCGAGCCTCCTCACCGACGCCAAAGAAATTCAAAGTTTCAAGTTCGGCGGGAAAGGTTATGGCATCTGTTTTTTGGGACGCTCAAGGCATAATTATGGTGGAATATTTGGAAAAGGGAGCCACTATTACGGGCTCTTACTACGCAGACCAAATAAGAAGATTACGGGAGGCCATTAAGGAAAAAAGACGCGGCAAACTGCGAGCTGGAGTGCTGTTTCACCAAGACAACGCACCGGCTCACAAAGCCGCAGTTGCGATGGCTGCCATTCAAGAAACGGGATTCGAACTGCTCGAACACCCTCCCTATTCGCCAGATCTAGCTCCTAGTGATTTCTACCTCTTTCCTCGGCTCAAGGAACGCCTCCGAGGCAAGAAATTCGAAGACAATAGCAAAGTAATGGCCGCTGTTGAAGCGTTTTGGGAGGGTCAAGAAAAAGATTTTTTTTCAAAGGGAATCCTGGGTTTAGAAAAAAGATGGACTAAATGTATTGATTTGTTAGGAGACTATGTAGAAAAATAAATTATTATTTTAACTTTAATTACCGTGTTTTATTTTCATTATCATTACTTTTGGATCACCCCTCGTATAATTGAATGTTCAAACTTTCAAATCCATTTTACGGATTGAAAATTCGTTCATTAGGAGAGCCTACAGAATTGTCTAAAAATTTTGGCAAATTTTTTTGCTTATAAAGAAATGGAATAACTCGGAAACTATCCAACGGATTTCTATTTTTCAAACATATATTAATTAAAAGTTCTCAGAAAGACGCTTCTTTTGAGCCCCAATATATGACGATTCGTTTATTACAACAAGAACTATTTTTTACAAGTTGCAGAGGGCGAAATGACTTCGACAACATTAGTAATAGAAGGTGCCGAGAGGACGAAAAGTAAAGATAAAGAAGCATTAGGTTTTACCAGCGGACTCGAGCCACAAGAAATTATTGGTAAATATAGTTTACAATTGAAATAACTTGCAATAGCTTATAGATACTATAGTAATAACCACAGAACAGAGAATATAAGTAGAACGAGCATGGTGACTTTATTTTGTACGAAAACCAGTGCATCATGAAGCCAAAGCCGCTGAGACAGCGTTCTCGACTTAGAGACGGGTAACTGATTCATTAAGAGCCAGTTGGTACAGATCTTTCCTCGCGTGCGGCTGCCTAAGGGTCCTTTCATAAATCAATGTATTATCCATGTAATAAATTAATGTATTATCCTTGTAATCGTCATTCACTTTTTAAAACACCTTCCAAAAGGGGCCCTATAACAGAACCATCGATGTTTTTCTTAACGATGTTTGCCAATAGAGAGAGTACAATAGTACAATATGGAGCGCCAATATTCTCTTCCAAATCGTACCGATATATCGATATTTTTTATTAAAAATATCGATACTTGAAAAAAATATCAATATCGATACTTGAAAAAAATATCGATACGATATATGTATATCGATACTTTTTGGCACTTCTGACATCCCTAGGCGATCGTCCTGAAACGTATCTTATCACGCTAGACATGGTGATCTGAGATCGATTAATCGATGAATCGATTTTTGGGTCAAGAAAATCGATAGTAAGCAATGGATCGATCCAGTGTATCGATCTCAGACAGTCAAAAATAGAGATTCGATTTTATCTGTTTCGATAAGAATGCAACTTTTTCTATTGCAAAAACAGAAAAAAAAATTAAAATGAGCATTATTTGTTGAATTTTTTTAAAGATACTTATGTTACCCCTAAGACCTTCATACTTGGTCAAAGAAAACTTTTTAATATCATAAATATACCCACCAAATTTCATCAAGATCGGACTTATAGTTTTCGCACAATAATTTTGCAATTTAAACTTCCGTAAAAAAAATTGCAAATTTTCAAATTGTTGCTGAGGCTAATCAAGATCCTTCAAAGAGTTGCAAATTTTTTAACGTATAATCGAATGTTCAAACTTTCAAATCCATTTTACGGATTGAAAATTCGTTCAGTAGGAGAGCCTACAGAATTGTTTAAAATTTTGGCAAATTTTTTTGCTTATAAAGAAATGCAATAACTCGGAAACTATCCAACGGATTTTCATTTTTCAAACATATATTAATTAAAAGTTCTCGGAAAAACGCTTCTTTTGAGCACCAATATGTGACGATTCGTTTATTACAACAAGAACTATTTTTTACAAGTTGCAGAGGGCGAAATGACTTCGACAACATTAGTAATAGAAGGTGCCGAGAGGACGATAAGTAAAGATAAAGAAGCATTAGGTTTTACCAGCAGACTCGAGCCGCAAGAAATTATTGGTAAATATAGTTTTCAATTGAAATAACTTGCAATAGCTTATAGCTACTATAGTAATAACCACAGAACAGAGAATATAAGTAGGAGCATGATGACTTATTTTGTATGAAAACCAGTGTAACCAAAGTAACACATTCACACACATCTAAACTAACACACACTAGGAACAAGGAATTATATTGGTCAAAATTATTGGTCAAGAGGGACAATTGAGAAAGAACTTATAACACAAGATTTATCAATCGAAATTCAACCTTATTAAATTTAAACACGATCCAACAAATTATTTAACTCGAAACGCCACCTCGTGTACTATTTGAAAACGAAAAGTTGCAAGTAGTACCGCTAACGCATACAAGGTGGCTCCTATCATACTCGATTAGAGCTGAGGTACTACACAATTCAAGTATCGATATATTGGGTACCTAGCAACAGCGGTGTAAGAGGCTCACCTACCATCTTTGGAGCCTAAGCCAACCTCACCTGCTAGTGGTGCACCCTGCTATTAACTAACGAGGCAATGGCGTTCCCTTTTTTGCGGTGGTAAGGCAAAGCTACGACCCTTCCGTCGGAGTCCGCCGCCATAATGGTGCCATATTAGCCGCGAGGCCCGCATCGTGTTCCGGCGGTACGCGGAAGAAGCCGTCCCGAAAGGGAGATTGTTGCGTGTGGAAATGAGGACCAGCGGTTGCGGGGAATTACAGGCGCATAGGCGTGACATGGTGGCGCGGGCGCGGTGAAACGGTTGTCTGCTGGCCGCCCGCGGGTTGTTGGCGGCCCGAACCCGGGGATCTTTCTTTAATCTCCACCCCAGGAGGCTGCCCCGCCGCACGCGAAAAGTCCCTTGGGGTAGCATTTGTGCCGGAGGAGACCGGAGTGGAACCAAACTGCTGCCCCCCCCCCCCCCCCCCCCCCCCGGGAGGGGGCTTCCGTATCCCGCCAGCAAGTAACACAACCTTTGTGGCCTAGTTTTTCTCTGCTCCCTGCTTTATCCTTTGATCCACATGCAACCATCTCCCTCTCCGTCCCTACCTTTTTTTTCCCTATTCACATTTTAATTCAAAGGCCCCTAAGGCCTTTAACCAAAGTTTTTGTTTTTAGAATGCCACGTAAATATGTAAGAATGGTTGGAGCTCGTCCACGTGCTGAATGGACGCAAGAGACCTTAATAGCCGCTTTGAATGAAATGTCGGAAGGCATTCTTGGGATCAACGAAATATCTCGTAGATATGGGATTCCATCGAGAACATTAAGGAGAAGGTTTGCAAACAAAAATACTGAAAAGAAAACACTGGGTAAGAAAATGGTTCTATGGTACATTCGATCGACGACGGAATTAATTTATTATTAAAACTAATAGGATTAACGTGTTATTTTTTCTTTTTTTAGGAAAACATCCACTTCTTGATTTTGAAAACGAAAAACGTTTGGTGGTACACATACAAAAGTTAGAAAAAGCTGGTTTCCCTCCATCTCGTGACATGATACGAAGATTGGCATTTGAGTTCGCTGAGAAACTGGGTATAGAAACACCTTTTGATAAAGAGACACGCAAGGCTGGACCGCATTGGTTACGATCGTTTTTAGAACGTAATTAAGAGCTTAGCATACATCAGGCTCAAGGCTTATCTGTTGCAAGAGCACAGGGATTAAATCGAGGAGAGGTAAATAAAATGTTTGAGATACTGCTAAAAGTGATGACAGAATTTGATTTATTGGATAAACCAGATAGAATCTACAATGAAGATGAAACTGGTGTCCAATTAAATAATTCTACTGGAAAAGTTATTGCTACAAGAGGAACAAAAGTAGTTCATTCTATTATTTCTGGTGAAAAGGGTGAAACTTTATCGATTGTAGCATGTTGTAATGCTGTAGGAAATTTTCTCCCACCAGTAGTAATCATCAAAGGAGTGCACAAGAAACCAGAGTTTCAAGATGGACTACCACCAGGCGCAGAAGTATATATGAATAGAAAATCTGCTTATATGAATGCAGAATTATTTCACAAATGGTTAAAAGAACACTTTGTGCCTAAAAAACCCCAAGGAAAGGTTATTTTACTTTTAGACGGTCATTCTTCCCACACGAACTCCATAGATATGCTTCAAACTGCTGAAGAAAATAATATTATTTTATTTTGTCTACCAAGCCACACTACCCAAGCCCTACAACCATTGGATCGTAGTTTCTTTAAGCCCTTTAAAAAAAATTTATAAAGCAGAAACGAGGAACTGGATGGTATCACACAAGGAACGAAAGATTAATCGATTAGTTGCAGGAAAACTTATTGGGAATGCATGGACTCGAGCAGCCACTATTTCCAAAGCGATTTCAGGATTTAGAGCTTGTGCAATTTACCCTTTCAATCCTTCTGTAATTCCAGAGAGATTTTTTGCGATATATGACAATTCTTTAAACAATCAATGCTCTCTCTGCAGAAGATAACGCAATTCACCAAACAGAAGTGGCTCCAGGAGTGGAACCAGGTCCATCCAATACACCAGTAATTCTGGTAAGTGATCGAGGTCTATCCAACATTTCTTCCAGTAACACGGATGCAATTATTCAAAATGAAGACATTCCACAACCGGAAGCAAGTCCATCCAATGAATCAATTCTAGAAGCTGAACAAAATGTACCCAACATTTCTCCCGATAGGAGATTTTCTAATTCAAGTTCATCGATTCTTTTGCAAAATAGCAATATTATTAACATCACCGATACTTCAGAAAAAGAAACACCAGGCAAATATTTGCATGTATATTCTCCGGTACCAAATTAAGTTTTAAGTATAAGTCTTAAGTTAGATTTAGAAAATGTAGGTATTTTACACAGTGTACTGGCTGAACCTCTATCGGAGGCAGCGAGTACACTGTTTTCTTTTGTTGTCAATTAATATTTTCTGTACGTTAAGCAATATTTAAGGTACGACGGGGCTGACATCGTCACCTCGTGTACAAAAGCCCCTATTCAAAAATAAAGATTAAAAAAAAAAAAAAAATGTTTTGAGCTATTTCATAAATATTTTTTTTATTTTAGTTATGACATCAGCCAGATTTGTTAGTCATTGGTGTTATTCTATTTGTATTTCATCAATAAAGTATAAAATAATAATAAAATAATTGTAATATCTTTCTAGTAATATTCAAATGTATTCAATGACAAATAGTGCCCACCAGCCTTGGAGTAGGTAACGGTTAAGAGACATATAGGGGAGACCGGGGATGGTAGACTATAGGGGTAGGATGACTCATATTCAATAACTTCTAAATTTCCGAACGCAAACCCGTATGAGTCTCTTACTAGGTTCACTGACACTCGCCGCGCAGTTGCGCGTCTTACCGCGACTGGAGCGCACGCCGCGCGCCGTTTCGAAACAACGAACAAGTTTCGTAAATTCAGGTATGAAAGTATTTTTTTTTTCACCATGATTTTATGTTTCTTTTTCTTTGCCTGTGTGTGTGAACAAATTGTATCGTTAATAGTCGAAAAGTCCATGTATTAAACTCTCAATAAACACTTTATTTTTGTTTAAAACTTATCATGGTTTATCTACTCTGCAATTTGTTTTCGAAATGGCTATATGGGGCTGTTAGACTCACAATTTTGTGGGGTTAGTTGACCCACGAGTCTACCTACCCCATAATACGGGGTTGGACTCGCGTCAGTCAAAATTATAAATATTTTTTGTACCTCGTTTAATGAAATTATTTTTTGTTTTAAAAGCCATAGATTTATTATACACTGTGTATTTTTTGCAGGAAAATGAAAACGTATAAAAGAAAGACCGCTAGGGGGAAAACATCAAAAGAAGTCATGGAGGAGGCGTGTCGAAAAGTAATAGAAGAAGGAAAAAGTATACGTTATACAGCTATTGATTACTTCATTCCGTACAAAACTTTACAAAGGCACGTAACAAAAATTCGGCAAAATCGTACTCAATAAGATAGCCCCCAAAGTATAAGACTTGATAGAGTCGGCTATTATAAAAACAGACAAGTATTCAATGATGAGGAAGAAATTAGTCTGACAGAATACATTAAAAAATGTGCCGATATTTATTATGGTATGACGCCATTCGAGGTACGAAAAATGGCATATGAATATGCAGTTAAACTTCAAAAAGACATTCCGCCCTCTTGGATTGTTAAGAAGATAGCTGGTGAAGACTGGTTTAGTCATTTCTTGAAGAGAAATGGCCAATTGTCCATACGAACACCTCAAGCTACAAGTATATCTAGAGCAACTTCATTTAATAAACACAACGTTGGTTTATTCTTTACAAATCTGAAAACAGTTTATTAGCGTCTCAAGTTGACTCCTGAAGCAATATGGAATATGGACGAAACGGGTGTGACTACGGTTCATGCTCCTAATCGAGTAGTTGCACGTTGAGGTGTGAAACAGTTAGGTACAATGACGTCAGCCGAAAGAGGAACATTGGTAACTGTAGCTGTTGCAGTCTCTGCCACTGGAAACATAATACCACCGTTCTTCCTGTTCCTGAGAGTAAATTTTAAGGGCCATTTTCTACACGGATGACCCGTTGGTTCAGCTGGTTCTGCAAACCCATCAGGATGGATGAAGGAAGAACAGTTCCTCATATTTGCACAACACTTTATAAGATACACGAGGCCATCGCCAGATAAACTAATTTTACTAATTCTCGATAATCATGATTCACATCTCTCAATTCAAGCCCTCGACATGATTAAAGAAAACGGTGTGACAGTTTTATCGTTTCCACCGCATTGTAGTCACAAGCTACAGCCTTTAGACAGGTCGGTTTTTGGACCATTAAAAAATACGTGAACACTGCTAGCGGAAACTGGATGGCTTTTACAAGCCATCCTGGCATTTTTCCTGGCAAGCCTATGACTATATATAATATCCCTGAAATAATTAAGACTGCTTTACCCTTGACTGCTACAGTTAATAATATCCAGTCTGGGTTTCAGGTTTCAGGAATATATCCCCTGAAGAAAATATTTTTCCAGATTCCGAATTCATGAGTTCATACGTAATAGATCGATTAGATCCCACGATATCTGTAAATAACGAAATGAACCAAAATCAAAACTCTGCAGCAGGTGATTGCAACGAAATTATTAATGCAATTCGAACATTCTCAGCATCCCCGTCTATATTAGAAAGAAGACAATCACCAGTGCCTGGTACATATTCCTATGAAAACATCTACACTCGCGAGCAATAAACTGGAATCACTTCATCGCGCGTTGTTCAAAACATTTTTTTGAAATTTCTGTGCAATGAACTATGGATTGTGGTATATCATTTGAAAGGTAATTTTGTTACCTTTCAAATGATATCAAAAAGATTTGAAATTAATTTAATTTTCTACCTAAATTTAGGGAATTATTGCAATAGGTCGAAGTTGTGGACGTCTAAATGAATAGGAAGTAATATGAAAAGATAAAAATTTTATTTACAATTTATGTTATTTACCCCTCAATATTTTGTGTTTTGTGTGGTTTTTCATTGATCGAATGAGTTTCCTGATGGAATCCTGTGGGATTTCCTGCCACTCTTCGACTAAAGCAGTTTTCAGGTCTTCTATCCACTCCGGAGCTGGACATCTTCCTCGTACCCGCCTTTTCAGCTCGTCCCACATATGTTCAATCGGATTCAAGTCAGGACTGAGGGCTGGCCAGTCTAGTGTGGGAATCCCGACTTCTTCCAAATACTGTCTAGTCACTGCAGCGGTGTAGCAGCGGGCATTATCGTGCATTAGCAGGAAATCTTCGCCAATAAACCCGGCGTAGGTGAGCACGTGGTCTAGCAGAATGTCGTTGATGTATCTTTCTGCGGTTAGCCCCCCTCCCCGACCTCCAACAGGTACGAATATCAGCTCTGTTTTTGTTTCAATAGAAATCCCCGCCCACATCATACAGGACCCACCCCCGTATGCCACTGTTTCCGCAAAACAGCATTGTGCAAATCGCTCCCCGGTCTCCTATAGACTCTCCGTCGACGGTCGCTACCATGCACGCACATCCTGGTTTCGTCCGAGAACAGGACTCGGCTCCATTGCTCCATATCCCAATCTAAGTGATCGCGAGCAAACTGAAGCCGGGCTTGTCGGTGGGCTGGAGACAATTTGGGTCCCGTGGCTGACCTTTTTGGGGTCAAGTTCGCTTCTTTGAGTCTTCGCCTCAAAGTCTCAGCCCTCCCTCGAACTTCTCTGAGCTGCTGCTGGACGTCCACGCCGGTCAGGTGTCGATTTCGGAGGGAAGAGGTGACAATAAATCGGTCATCTCTCACCGAAGTGCATCGCTGTCGTTCAGATCCTGATCTCCGGACTAAGTTTCCAGTCTCCCCGAACCTCTTGTATACCTTCGAGACACAAGACTGGCTCAGATGAAGCTGTCGAGCGATAGTACGCTGAGACAACCGTTGCTGGATTAGGATGACGACTTGAGCGGCTTCTATAGGTGTGGTTTCCATTTTCTTTTAGATTCAGTGTTCCCAGTGACCTGAAACATTGGACTGATGACCAATTTTCATAAACGCCCACTTTTTATAGGGTTTCAGGACTACCAAACAATATGGTGTTTTGTTTTAATAATTGATGTCTTTTGTTTTTACGTTACATGACATAAGGTAAATAATCTTTGGTTATGATATTGAAAGAGGTTGAAAGCTAATAAAATTACCTTTCAAATGATATACCACAATCCATAGTTCATTGCATAGAAATTGTAAAAAATTGTTTTGAGCAACGCGCGATGAAGTGATTCCAGTTTATTGCTCGCGAGTGTAGAAGACTCCAATAAAAATAATTCAATCGCCTTATGAAGCTAATCTTCCTCTTCGTGATTTAACAAATCAACCATCAACGTCGCGAACAGACGTTTTGGAGGAGATCCGACCCTTCCAGAAAGCCGGACCTCGTCAAGGAAAGAAACCAAACAGCCGAAAGAGATGCAGTACAATTTATACAGACACTCCAGAAAAAAATCCCTCATGGATAAGAAACATACCACAAACACAAAGACTGCAAAGAAAGTTAATTATACAAGAGGCAAGACAGGAACCCAGAAGATTTCCGAAAAGAAGAGAAAATTCCAGAAAAGACAAGAACGTTCCAGTGATTCATCAACTGAAGAAGACGAAGATGAGATGTGTCTTGTTTGTAATGAGCCTTTCTCTAAAAGTGCACCAGGCGAGCAATGGGTGCAATGTCTTCAATGCCGTAAGTGGGCTCATCCATCATGTTGTGTTGGGGATCTACTTTATTTTATATGTCTTAATTGTAACTCTGATAATGATTATGATAAAAATGACTCAAACTGATCATTTATTTTATATTTTTATGTTAGGTTAGGTCTTATCATTTTTATGTTACAATCTTTTCCAAAGGCGTGGCCGGGGAACCTCCTCGTGTGCCCAGGCTGTCGCTGGTCTGTTTGTCCCTCTGGAAACGTCCGCAGGGAACGATGGCTCAACGACAGATCCGGGACGGTACACCCTGGGCAACAGTCAGCGACTTTTCCTTTGTTGGGAGATCTCGGTGGCTGTTGGCTAATATCCTGGCAAAAGGCGAGGAGGCGGAGGCCAATCTGGTCTGTCGCCTCCGAGGCGTTGGCGTGTCTCCGCGTGTCCCTCTGAATGAGCAGAGGGCACAGTGGAGAACAACGTAGGATAGGGTAGGATTAGGATCAAGGTCAGTACCCTGATCCTAATTAGCGTTAGGTTAGGCTTAGGATCGGGATTAGTATCCTGATCCTAATTAGTGATAGGGGCGGATTAGGAATTGTATCCTAATCCGCGACAATAGGAGGCTGGGGCCACAGTCGAAAGGCTGTGGGGCGGGTGCTGTACAACCCCGCGAGCATACCGTAGCCCTTCGGGGGCGGGGGTCTTGCCTTCATCGGCCGGACCGCGAGGAGTCCACCTCTATAAAAAAAAACCCTAATTCCTGGCGTTGAGGCGCCCCCTTTTGGGGCCTTGCGCGGCGCCGGGATGCTCGATATCGAGCGGATGAGGGGCATATCAGTCGTGAGTGGCCAACCCTGGGATACCGCCCGACCTCCCAGCGGTATTAGGGTTACCCAGGCACAGGAGGCACTGTCTGGGTGGACTATTATTTCCCCCATACTCGTGGGAACTATATGGACTTAAAAGAAAAAACCCCAAACCAAAGTGGACCGGAGGATGCGTCCGGCAGCGGAAGCGAGGCTGGGGACTCCCCAGCGGGACGACGCAGCCAGTTTTTGGCAGCGTCGCAAGCGGCCCGACTCGATGCTGAGTTCGGGCTCAGACTCCAGCCAGGAGTCCGCCCCGAACTTGGTAGGGGGAAAATTGGTAGCAAAAAGAGGAAGGGGCCGGCCTCCCTCTACGGGACATTACGTGGGCCTGGCCAAGGCCAAAAGAGAATACTTGGCCGCGAAGAGAGACGAGCTGAGGCTCGCGGACGAGGAGGAAGTGACGGCTATGGCCAGATTGATCCGGCCCAAGAAGGCGACGGCGGGCGTGACCGGGCCGAGCTCGAGCCCGGACGCGACCGAGAAGGCGCTGAACAGTCTGGCCATCATAATGAAGGTGGCCACAACGTCCAGGAACCTCAAGGGCACTTACGTGCGTGCCCTAAAGGACGCTGCGGGGGCGCTGGCAGAGTTCATAAAGGAGCTCGGTGCACGCACAGCATCCGAGGAGTCGGCTCGACAGCAGACGAACATTGTCCGCCTCGAAGCCGAGATCTCGGATCTGCGTGCGCAACTGAAGCAGGTGACGGAACGGCAGAGGGCCGTTCTCCCCTCGGTCGAGGCTGTGGAGGTCCTTCCTCCACCGTAGACGCAGCGGCGGACTCCTTCTCCGCCTAAAGCGGAGGAGCTCCTCCGAACCTTCATGATCCAAGCGGGGACCATGATGAACGCGAGGTTGGAGGCGCTGGAGGATAGGCTCCTCCCAGCCAAGCGCTTTCGCCCACCGCTAGCTGGCGACAGTGCTAGCGGTGGGCCCAGGCCGGCGTCGACGGCCGGCACTCGCCCCGACGGCGACACGCAGCCCACGGCTGCCCCCGAACCCCGAAAGGGAAAGAAGGGGAAGAAGGGGCAGCGTACTGCCACGAAGGCGACGGTTGCCGCTAAAAAGGCGGCACAGACCCCGCGACAGCCCCGCGCGCTGCCGCCCGCACCGGAGTCCATGGACCAGGCCTGGACTACGGTGGTAAAGAGGGGCCGAAAGGGCAAGGCGTCCGGGGCGGAACCTGAAAGGACTGCCCCACAAAAGGCGCCACAAAATAGGCAGGCGAGGCAGATTCGCATACCTCGGTCGACGGCCGTGGTCATCACCCTGCAGCCGGGAGCCGAAGACCTATAATTTATCCTACTTCTAACACTTATTGTAACTTGAAATAAACATATTTTATACACTTATCATCACAAAAATCGGCCCACCCCCGTTTTTTATGATTTTATTTTATAGTTTCAAAATTAAGTGTCTTTGAACAGTTTTGTTCATTTCTGGGGACAGATAAGATGTTTGACATCTTATTTACACTACATTTTAGTGCACTTATCAAAGTTTTTAACATAAACTCTGCTGAGCGTTGATTTGATTGTTGACGTAATTAACGTAAGTGTACTCGTTCGAGTCGTGGTACCATTATCAAACGAACTTTTAAAGAACCGCTTGTTAATTACTTAAAATTTGTGTTAACTGAGACTGTATTTTTCGTTGATTGTGTTTAAAATAATGGATACTACTGAAAGTGAGGCGGCGCAAGTTGTGGCTCTGCTGCAACAAGGCTTGAGTCGACGTGTCGTGGCCCGAACATTAAATCTCAGCCGTTCTGCGGTTCGGCGAGTTTACCAAAGGTTTTTAGAGACTGGCTAGTATCGAAGAAGACCAGGATCTGGAAGACACAGGGTCACATCTGAAAGAGACGACCGCTTTATTGTGGTAACATCTCTAAGAAATCGACACCCCTGTTGATTGTGTTGACCTCCAGCGACGCTTACGTGAAGATCGGGGTGTGGCTATAAGTGACAGTACTGTGAGAAGGAGACTCCATGAGCAGAACATAAGACCACGCAAGCCAGCAACGGGGCCGGAAATGACCACAGCTCATCGACAAGCCAGACTTCAATTTGCGAGAAATCACGTCGACTGGACTATAGACCAATGGAAGTCAGTTCTTTTCTGTGATGAGAGCCGAATAACATTATACGGTTCAGATGGACGGCGTAATGTCATGCGACGACTAGGTGAACGTTTTGCCCAGTGTTGTATACAAGAAACAGTCAGTTATGGTGGAGGCTCTGTAATGTTTTCGGGTGGGATTTCTTTGACGGGACGGTTTTCATAAGGAGGGGCGGCTTAACTGCTGCACGTTACATAACGGAGATCTTGGAAGACCATGTGGTGCCATATGTTGGCTACATCGGAGAAAACTTCGAATTAATGCATGATAATGCACGACCGCACGTAGCGCGCATCACCCAGTATCTAGAAGAGGTTGGCATCCGGGTTATGCAGTGGCCAGCAAGAAGCCCTGACCTTAACCCTATAGAACACATGTGGGACACGCTAAAACAAAAGGTTAGAGCTCGGAATCCAGCCCCTACAACCTTAGAAGAACTGGAAACCGCCATCAAGGAAGAGTGGGACAGAATTCCTCAAGGAGTGGTAAAAGTTTTAATGAGATCTTTAAAACGACGAATGCAAGCTGTCATAAGGGCAAGAGGACGGAATACAAAGTATTAAATTTAAAGAATTGTCGTCATAATACTTAAGGATAAAAAATTACAACGTGTACAAATTGAACTTATTAATATGGCAAAATCATTGATTTCCAATTTTTAATCAAAATGGAAAAGTTTTACTCATTTTATTCTTTGTTTTGTGCTAAAATTGTTTAAAATAAACAAATTTAATTAAACGTTTCGATTCTAAAATAATTTGTTTTATTTCACTACAAAAAAATGCGATCTCCGTTAAAAATGCAGGTGGGCCTATTTTTGAAAAGATGAAAAGATGAAACTTGAAAAGATGCTCTATTGAAGACAGTGCAACCGTTTAATCCTAAATTTGAAAGTTAGTTCTTTACAGCTCAACAACTTCACTACAACTTTTCTGAATATATAAAAACAAAATTCCTGTAAATGGTTTTCAATATCTATGTATTTAATCATCAGTCAACAATCAACTTCTGTATCAGTAGCATGTAGCTTATGCCCGATAAATGGTTATGGTGAAGATGAAACCACGAACAGAAACTCTTGTGATGAAGACGAGGACTGCAATGTCAGCTTTGAAACCAACCGCTGTTTACAGTTACAACCAATTGACGAAATTAAAAGAGTACTTGATGAAACTCGATTCCTAGTGAAATCGTTTAGTAAAAGTCCACTGAAAAATAGTAAATTACAGAAATATGTTAGAGCAGCATTTGGGAAAGAACTCAGTTTATTATCGGATGTCAATACACGGTGGAATTCGATATTTGTTATGGTAGAAAGGTTTCTAAAGCTCAAAAATTGCGTGAAAAAAGCGTTAATTGATTTAAATAAGTACCTATGTCAGAGAAATGGAACGAAAACAGTCTTCTTCTTTTGGAGTCAATCGTTACTTTACTGCAGCCAGTCAAATTAGCTATAGAAGCTTCAGGTAGTCAAAACTCTTCGTTACTAACAGCCCAAGTTATAATTGACGTTTTACTGAAAAAAATTGAGTCGGCAACGTCAAATGATACTTTGGCGGCACGATCTTTTGAAGTATTTAAAGCCCGTATAGAAGAAATAAGATCACAACGACTTATATGTTTGTTAAAACATTTGCACACTGGCCACCACGACCACAGCTCACAGTAACAAAATACGAACTTTTTTACATCAAACTAGAACATGAATAAAAAGGCACTTTTTGCTTTTGCCAAAGATCTCTATAGCAGACTTTTTGAAAATACACCTACGACGCCAGATTTAGAAATGATGGACGTCCCACCTAGTACCAATAGCTCCACAGTACACACCGAACCCAGTAACTCGTTTAAAAGCCAAATGGAACAGGCAATCAAAAAAATTACAGAAAATGCGCCCGAAGTTCCTGCAAAGAAAACTAGAGCAACATTGAAAAAATAATTCCAGTTATTTGAAGTTATTTGAATTACAGTTATTTGGCTGGGGCCACAGTCGAAAAGCTGTGGGGGCGGGTGCTGTACAACCCCGCGATCATACCGTAGCCCTTCGGGGGCGGGGCTCTTGCCTTCATCGGCCGGACCGCGAGGAGTCCACCTCTATAAAAAAAAACCCTAATTCCTGGCGTTGAGGCGCCCCCTTTTGGGGCCTTGCGCGGCGCCGAGATACTCGATATCGAGCGGCTGAGGGGCATATCAGTCGTGAGTGGCCAACCCTGGGATACCGCCCGACCTCCCAGCGGTATTAGGGTTACCCAGGCACAGGGGGCACTGTCTGGGTGGACTATTATTTCCCCCATACTCGTGGGAACTCTATGGATTTCAACAAAACCAAAACCCAAAACCAAAGCGGACCGGAGGATGCCTCCGGCAGTGGAAGCGAGGCTGGGGACTCCCCAGCGGGACGACGCAGCCAGTTTTGGCAGCGTCGCAAGCGGCCCGGCTCGATGCTGAGTTCGGGCTCAGACTCCAGCCAGGGGTCCGCCCCGAACTCGGTAAGGGGAAAATTGGTGGCCAAAAGAGGAAGGGGCCGGCCTCCCTCTACGGGACATTACGTGGGCCTGGCCAAGGCCAAACGAGAATACTTGGCCGCGAAGAGAGACGAGCTGAGGCTCGCGGACGAGGAGGAAGTGACCGCTATGGCCAGACTGATCCGGCCCAAGAAGGTAACGGCGGGCGTGACCGGGCCGACGCTGTGACGCTGTGGGGGCGCTGGCAGAGTCCATAAAGGAGCTCGGTGCACGCACAGCATCCGAGGAGTCGGCTCGACAGCAGGCGAACATTGTCCGCCTCGAAGCCGAGATCTCGGATCTGCGCGCGCAACTGAAGGAGGTGACGGAACGGCAGAGGGCAGTTCTCCCCTCGGTCGAGGCTGTGGGGGTCCTCCCTCCACCGCAGACGCAGCGGCGGACTCCTTCTCCGCCTAAAGCGGAGGAGCTCCTCCGAACCTTCATGGTCCAAGCGGGGACCATGATGAATGCGAGGTTGGAGGCGCTGGAGGATAGGCTCCTCCCAGCCAATGGACCCCTCCATGGACCAGGCCTGGACTACGGTGGTAAAGAGGGGCCGAAAGGGCAAGGCGTCCGGGGCGGAACCTGAAAGGACTGCCCCACAAAAGGCGCCACAAAATAGGCAGGCGAGGCAGATTCGCACACCTCGGTCGACGGCCGTGGTCATGACGCTGCAGCCGGGAGCCGAAGACCGCGGCCTCACCTATGGGAAGGCCCTCGCCGCGGCCAAGGGCAGCATAGACATTGCTGCCCTGGGGATACCGTCCCTGCGGTACAGGCAGGCGGCCACGGGGGCGCGCATGCTCCAAGTGTCGGGCTCTGCGAGCGGCGACAAGGCGGATGTCCTCGCGCAGAAGCTGCGTGAATTTTTCAAGGCCGAGGACGTCCGCGTCTCCAGGCCTACGAAGTGCGCAGAGCTTCGCATCTCAGACCTGGGCGACTCCGAGTCCGCCGAAGAGGTGAGGGTGGCCGTCGCACGTGTCGGCGGGTGTTCAGAGGACGGCGTTCAGTCGGGCGAACTCCGCCGCGATCGGTCCGGCCTCGCCAGTGTGGTGGTGCGTTGCCCGGTTGCGGCGGCGAAGGTCGCCGACGGCGGACGCCTCCTGGTGGGACGGGTCTCGGCCCAGGTTAGGCTACTCGAGCCGAGACCTTTGCGCTGCTACCGGTGCCTCGAGATCGGGCACGTGCGGGTGCAGTGCACCGCCGACGTGGACTGCAGCGAACAGTGCTACCGCTGCGGCCAAGCGGGCCACAAGGCGAGCTGTTGCTCGGCCCTGCCGCACTGTGCTCCACAGCCAGTAAGCCCGCGGATCACAGAGTGGGCAGCAAGGCGTGCACAGCCCCCCCGTCTAAGAACAAAGGGGGGAAGAAAACTACCGCCGCCGGAGCGAAAGGGCCGCCCGCACAGTCGTGCGGTCCCCCGCAGCCCCCAGTGGCGATGAAGGAAGATATACGGTCGCCAGCGTAAATGGCCCTCAAGCTCGTGCAGGCGAACGTCAATCACTGCGCCAGAGCGCACGACTTGCTCCTGCAGACTATGGCGGAGTGGTCGACCCAGGTGGCCGTTGTCGCGGAGCCGTACTTCGTCCCCGACAGCGACAACTGGGCGGCGGCTCCGTGGCCCTGTTTCGTCAGGGCTCCCCTGGCTCCCCACCCTTCGGGAACGTAGCCAAGGGTCGGGGATGCGTCGCGGCACTGCTGGGGGAGATTATGACCATAGACGTCTACTTCTCCCCCAATAGAAGCCTCTCCGATTTCGAGAGGTTTCTGGGCGAAAAGAGGTGCAGAAAATCTAGGCGTAGCAGGGTTGATAAAATAGTGAGAACTATTGAAAAACTTACTGATTTAGAGCAGAAACACAGGATAAGAACTCAGAACCAGTACTTGGAAGAAATAGCTTCAATCACTGGTAAGTTTTTAAGTACCTACTTAGTACATAAGTAAATTTCAGTATAAAAATATATGATTTGTTATTGTAAATATAGCACCTAACCATTGTTCTTTACAGAAGTGAGTGTTACAACATTAAAAAGAATAAAAAAGGAAGGTGCGGTAAATGAAGGTGTCTGGAATATTCCAGGGAAAAAACGGCCACATAAACCCACAGTGTCTGACTTAGACAGTTTCGACATAGATGCTATTCGCAACAAAATTAACGAATTTTACATTGTTAGAAAGCAAGTTCCTACATTGAGAACACTGTTGCTGAAATTAAAAGAAAGCATTGTATTTGATGGATATCGGGAAACTCTTCGCCGCATATTATAATATAATAATTATTGGCCAATGGCTATGAATTTAAAAAAAAAAACAAAAAAAACGTTCATTGTTAATTGAACGCTATGACATATCCGCCTGGAGACATCAGTTTTTAAGAACCATAGCTTTGAAGCGTGCAGAAGGAAAGCCAATAATTTATTTAGATGAGGCCTATGTCCACAAAAACTACAAACCCAAAAAGTCTTGGCAAAGTCCATCTACAAGTGGTGCGATTGAAAATATTTCAACGGGGAAAAGGTACATAATTATACATGCTGGATCGGGAAAAGGCCCTGTGCCAAACTCATTGTTAGTTTTTAGCACTAAATCGAAAATGGCGTACTACCACCACGACATGAATGCCGCAAATTTTAATATATGGCTAGAAGAAAAGCTCATACCCAATTTGAATGAACCGAGTGTAATAGTTATTGATAACGCCAGTTACCATTCAGTCATTGTAAATAAAGCTCCTACATCACAAAATTGCAAAAATGCGATAAGAGAATGGCTTACTTTGAATCATATTCCGTTTGAAGACTACCACACAAAAGCAGAACTCGTATGTTTTGTAAAACGGCACACAACAGAACCAATATACGAAGCCGATGAACTTTCGAGGCAGAATAGTCATGATGTATTGAGACTTCCCGCCTACCACTGCGATTTAAATGCCATTGAGCTGATATGGAGTTTGGCTAAACGCAAACTGGCAAGTAAAAATATAGCTCTGACTACAATGCAGTTAGAAAAAATGATAAAAGAGTCGTTTCAAAGCATAACACCAGAGGATTGGTAGAAAATGACTGATCATGTAATGCATGTGGAAAATAAATACAAAGAAAGAGATAAGATTACAGAAAATTTAGAAAGTTTCATAATCAGTGTGGGAAACACTGATACCAGTGACTCTGATGAATCGTTGTGCGTAGAATTCTTTGATTTTGAATATTGAACATTGAATAAAACATTTTTGCACCTGTTCATCTGCTGTGAAGCAGCAGTGTGCAAACATAGTGTGCAATAATTTATAAAAAACCTAAGTATCAAATTAGGTTTTTTCAAGTATTTCATACTAACTTTGGTGTTGCCATGCTGATAATTTTTAAATTTGCCGCGCTTTTTCAGTCTCTACTTTCATTAGCCAGACTATATGTGCTCTAGCTGATGAGTCTGATGAAAGTGATAATACATCTGCTATGGAATTATATGAAGCTGTTCTTAATGCCAAAACGTACTAATATATTATTTTCATATTAATTAGAGTTTATTTCTGTTTCTTAATTCTGTTTCTGTTTCTTATATAAAATATAATATATGTCCATAGGTACATATGTGTCCACAGGTACGTTTATGCTTGTCCATAGGCATATCATGCAGGTGTACTTGTGGACAAAATTGTTTTTTTTTAAATGTGCCAGAAAACAAAAAATACTATACTTAGGTTCGTCATGACTAGGGAATGCAATCCCGATCTCGCGAGATCTCGTGTCATTTTTCGAGATCAATATGACAAGCATAATGTGACGAGATCTCGTACAAGATTGACGAGATTGAGCGGCAGTAATCAGCGACGCTATACGCGTCCGCTCGGTGCGCGAGCGATGCGCTGACTGACGGTCCGGGGGTCCCGGGGGTGTCTAACAACGATTGCAGACTATCCCGACTATTTACGAATATGGGCGACGAATGACGAGCGGGACAGATGATTTATGGCTAAGTGGAGTGAGTGGGCGGGAGATATCCGCGTGCGTGCAGGCACTTGTTTCTTTATAATTGTTTAGTTGTACAAATTGTACTCGTTATTTTGCTAAAACCTTTTTATTATTTAAGTGAGTCAAATAAACATAATTTTGGATTATTACAATTATTAGCTTGTTAATACTTAAAACATGTCTACAAACAATCCAGATCAAGTGTATGTGGAGTTTAGTAGTTGCTTGCCGGTATGGAGGTACTTCAAGAAAGCAGTAAATAACTCGACTGCTCAATGCAAGTTATGTAAAGCTGTTCTCAAAACCACATCTGGGTCTACAAAAGGTTTACATGTTCATATGAAAGCAATCCACAAAATTGACACAAAATTATCGAATGCGGGAGTCGGAAGAACATCAACCACACCTAAACTTAATGCTGCCGATACTGTATCGCTGCCCTCGACGTCGCACATAGGAGTATTTGTATCATAAAATCGGTCAAAAGTCAGAATCTGTAAGCTACTCGAAAGTCCTGTTGAACCTATTGTTCCTCAAGCTAGATAACCGTTCCGTCAAAAGATAGCCACAACCACTCCCCCCGCTCCATGCCTCTTGTCATACCTCAGTCGGAACCCAGTCATTGTCAGAATCACATGTCTTTGTTCTCGGTACTTTCGTTTGTTGTATTTGTTTCCTTTGCTATTGTGTTTACGTGTTGCGGAGTATTAAAAAAAAACCTTTTGAACATGGCAGAGGAAGGTATGTACCTTATTTTAAAATATGATTTCATTAATTTACTTTTCATATTGTACGCTTACCAAGGATGTGATGTAAGTCATATTTGGGTATTTATTTTTATCCAGATTTATCAGACAACAGTGTTTTTGTTTATATGTCTGGTCTTGTCGAGTTATATTTTTTTTAAAGACAAACTTTAGGCTTTTGACAATTATACGCCACAGTTAAATCGTCCGCCGACATCCGCCATTTTGTTTTTTATGACTTCAAAGTTATCGTTAAATCTTTGAACATGTTGAATTATTTCAAGCTAATAATTTTTTGTTTTTGTCTTGTAGTTTCTTCGGGAAACGTCAAGGAATTTACTAGGAGAGCATTGTATAACATCCTGAATGAATTTAAAGGGAAGAAAATGGACGAAAAGTTTTTATTGTTAGAAGAAAAACTTTTGGAAACAACTAAATGCCCAGACGATGAAAAAAATAAATTAAGCCGTGCTTTGAGGTGTTTCAAGAGCGATTTCAAGAAAAAATGGACAGCTTCTAATTACAAGGAGGAACGTTTCTTGAAAAATAATGAACATTGGCTTACATCCTCAATTAAATTGCCTTACTGGCCTGCAAAACCTACACAAAAACCAGGGCGACCATCTAAAACATTCGAAGAGTTAAGCGACCGTAGTAAACGTAGAAAAACAAAAGAACTGCGGGAGCAAGTACCTGTCGAGGAGTTGACGTATGCAGCTGGTGTGAGTCAGCGTACTTCAGGAAATATTGACGCGTCAAAAATAATAAAAGACATTACTATCACGCCAACCAGAGCTACGAAAGTTCGCAAAGTTATTACTTCTGCCCGTAAGCAAATAATTGTGAAAAAACATACACCTTCAGAGGCACTGGCAATCTTTGTAGAAGGCGACTTCACTAGAAGACAGTGGGAAGTAATACACAACGCTAACAAGAGCATTTACCCCTGCTATTCACTCATTAAAAAAGCCAAAAAGGAATGTTACCCTGCTGAGGAATCTATGCGAGTGACTGAAACCTGCTCTGAGATTAAACTTCAAGCATTACTTGACCACACCGCATTGCGTTTGTATAAATATTTAGCCGAGGTTGTAGAAACGTGTTCAGAGGAAGAGAAGCAAAACATAGTATTAATATCAAAATGGGGCTGTGACGGCTCGCAACAGACACAGTATAAACAAACATTTCAAAATAATACCGACAGTGATGCAAATATTTTTCAGAGCTCACTTGTTCCTTTGCGATTAGTTGTTATTATTGATGGAGAACAAAAGAAAATTATATGGCAAAACCCAGTCCCTTCTTCAGTTAGATTCTGCAGACCCATACGCATACGCTTTATAAGTGAATCTAAAGACGTAACCAAAGAAGAAATCGTATATATCGAAAACCAAGCCGCACAGCTAAGAAAAACAGAAGTATCCACTCCTAATGGAGCAGGCAAAATGAAACATTCTATCATGCTTACAATGATTGACGGCAAAGTCTGCAATGCGGCGACTGATACTGGATCTACCATAAGATGCTATACTAGGCATGCCCTTTAAGTTCTGTCGTTTCCATATTTCCCGGCAATTTTGAATTTGGAACTGTTCTATATTCGAATGTGTTTAAATTTTGAATCTCGAAACAGTTGAAAGTATTAGGATTAATGCTATTGTTTAGTCACAGCGTCGATTGGAATCTGTCAGGTTACGTACGAAAATGAATATTTCTAAGGAAAATGTTCGTGCAATAATTTTCTACAACTTTA
This sequence comes from Sesia apiformis, assembly GCA_914767545.1. Taxonomy (NCBI): domain Eukaryota; kingdom Metazoa; phylum Arthropoda; class Insecta; order Lepidoptera; family Sesiidae; genus Sesia; species Sesia apiformis. The sequence continues at coordinate 13,921,163 of OU611969.1, forward strand.
GAAGAGGCCTGACACGGCTTCAGTGTTTTGAAGAGCTAACATCTGTGTTCAGTGATGAAGCCCCATGTCTGCGGACTGTCGAACGCTGGTATTTAGAATTCCAGCGTGGACATACTAGTTAGTGACAAATCTCGCGAAGGACACCCAAAATCCGCCTTCACTGAAGATAACATCATTGCTGTGAGACAACTAATTCTCGAAGATCGTCATGTGACGTATCGAGAGATAGAGGCTCTATTAGGCATCTCAGGGACAACCATTCAGAAGATCTTGCATGAAGCGCTTGGTGTGAGAAAGCTAGTTTGCCGTTGGATACCGCATCTGCTTTCCGACGATCACAAGGCGGCCCGCGTCAGATGGTGTAAGAAAACTCTGCAAAGGTTCAACCGAGGAGAGTCAAATCACGTCTACGACATCATCAGTGGTGACGAATCTCGGATCTATGCCTACGATCCTGATTCCAAACAACAATCTACAATCTGGGTCTTTCAAGACGAGCCAAAGCCGACTAAAGTTGTTCGTTCTCGAAGCACTTCAAAGAAGATGGTGGCCACGTTCGTTGGAAAAACCTGCCATGTTGCGACTATTGCACTTGAAGATCGTAGAACGGTTAACGCAGAGTGGTATACCACAGTTTGTTTACCACAAGTCATCGCCGAACTTCGAAAATTTAACTCAAAGCGACGCATCATCCTGCACCACGACAACGCAAGCTCACACAGCGCTCGTCAAACGATTGAGTATTTGAAGCAGGAAAAAGTAGAAATTCTTGACCATCCTCCATACAGTCCTGACCTAAGCCCTAACGATTTCTTTACATTTCCTAAAATTAAGAAAAGTCTTCGTGGTCAAAGGTTCCAGTCCGGTGAAGAAGCAGTCGACGCTTTCAAGTCAGCCATTTTGAACACCCCCACTTTAGAGTGGAATAAATGTTATAATAACTGGTTTGAGCGAATGGAAAAGTGTATTAAGCTACGTGGTGAATACTTTGAAAAACAATAAAAAGTACTATAAGGTTCTAGTTGTTTTTTTCTTCAAACGACAAAACTTAAAAGGCATGCCTCGTATATGCGGACAGACATCAAAGAATTTTAACAAATTAATTCAAGCAGAAGTTAACGTAGAAGCACTTAAGTTTGGGCTCTCGATTCTTCATGCTAGGATTCGCTTCTTCGAGTCGCTACTACATTTGGCTTATAAAATACCATTGAAAAAGTGGCCATCGCGATCTGCTGAAGAAAAAAAAGTTGTCAAAGAAACAAAAGAAAAAATTCAGATAGCCTTCAAAGATGAAATGGGGCTCCTGGTAGATGTTCCCAAAGCAGGATTTGGTAATACCAATGATGGTAATACATCAAGAAGATTTTTTGCCGACCCGGATTGCTCTGCTCGAATCACAGGCGTCAATGTGCATTTAATAAAACGATTTAAAGTAATCTTAGAAGTAATTTCGAGTGGCCACAGAATTGATGTTGAAAAATTTGATGCCTTTGCACACGAGACTGCAAAAATGTACATAGAACTGTATGGTTGGCATCCTATGTCACCAACTATACACAAAGTTTTGATGCATGGGGCCAAAGTCATATCTCTTGCAATCCTACCTATTGGCCAGTTATCAGAGGAGGCAGCTGAGGCCCGCAATAAGCATTTCCGGCAGTACAGATTACATTTTGCACGAAAATTTTCACGAGTGGATTGTAACAGGGACATATGGTATTACATAGACTGTTACTAAGTTCCGATCCGTATTTGAGTAGTAATAGACCAAAGCACCACAAAAAATGTAATCCATTTTCGCAAGAAGCAGTCAATCTGATGATCGCAAGCACACCGCCTGAACCACAAAGCGACATTAATAAAGATGATGATGAAGAAGAAGAAGACGAACAGGAGGAAGACGAACAGTCCGAGTCTGACTAAAGATATCTAAAAAAAATCTAGGCAAATATATATTTAGTTTTCGAATAAACACCTAATTATGATAAAATGTTTCAATGTAACGTAGCGCTCTATTCTCTCTGCCTACCCCGTTAGGGATCCGGCGTGATAATATGTATGTATATACGTAGCAAAAATGCGCACCTAATAATTTTGACCGATTTTATGATACAAATACTCCTATGTGCGTCGTCAGCATCTGCTATAATGTCAGTGTCGTCGTCTCAATCTACACCAGAAGATCGAGAAAATTACCAAACACCACAGAAGAAAAAGAAAATCAGTGATTACTTTCCATCGGATACTAACGTGACAAAAGAAAAAATGATTTCCCGAATGGTAGCAAAAGATGGTTTGCCTTTTAGAGTATTCTGCACTTCGGAGGACATGAAGAATCTTTGTGCTGCGAAAGGTAGCAATTACAAATTGCCTTCTTCACCAAATTCAATTAAACTAATTGTGATGAACTACGGAATGACGCTGAAAATGAAAGTGAAGGAAGATCTTCTAAAGCTAAAGAATGAAGATTATAGATTTACACTCTCTTTCGATGAACGGACATCTGGAATGAGCCGGCGCTTTTTAAACATTAATGTTCACACAGTTATCAACAGTCAGCCTGCGTTCTGGAATCTTGGATTGGCGCGAATATTTGGAAGTATGTCGTCAGAGTCCTGTATTCAGCTTCTGAAAGAAAAACTTTCAGAATATGATTTATCCCTGGATAACGACATAGTCGGTATAACAACTGATGGAGCCAGCGTCATGAAGAAAGTAGGACGTCTTATTGAACCGCTTCAACAACTGTGCTACGCGCACGGTGTACAGTTAGGTGTAACAGACGTGATTTATAAAAAAAGTAGAATCCAATGCTGACGAAGAATTTGAAGACCCTGAACTGAACACAAATCGCAGCGGGGAGGAGGAGGAGGTCGTGGAGGATAATCCTAATAAGGATGGTTTGTACATTTCTTTACCTACAAGACAAGTTGATCTGGCTTCGGAAAACCAATTGATTATATCAAAACTAAGAAAATGTATCCAACTTTTCAAGAATTCTCCAACCAAAAATGATATTGTTCAGAACTATATTCAGCAGGAGTTTGGTAAAACAATTCAACTGGTTCTTGACTGTAAAACTCGTTGGTCTAGCCTTTGCAACATGATAAGTATGGTACATACAATAAAGTAAAGCAGTGTGTAGCTAAGGCATTAATTGACCTCTCGCTCAGTTATAATTCAGACTATTTTTTCACGGATGAAGAACATGCTGTCATTGTCGACTTCGAAAACACATTCCAGCCAGTGAAATTGGCCGTTGAGGTATTACGAGTATGTCGTCGAGATACTGATTTAGTAAGTGCAGAACATACCTTGCGTTTCATGATTCGAAAGTTAGAAGACCTGAAGACTCCACTCTCAGAAAAGTTGGTCTCTTCGATAAACAAGCGTATCTTCGAGTGTCGAATAAATGCAACCGCAGCGTTGTTATATTTGAAAAATCCGTGTAATTATCAAGATGACTTGGAACAATTGAAAGGCGACGAAACTTTCCAATTGCCTAACAAATATATCGTACGGAAAGAAATTAAAAATATAATCAAACGATTATATCGTAATCAACCAGATACTCTTTCAAACGCCTCCACTTCCGATCATGACATTAATACCACAGCAGCAAACGTAGAAAACGAAGATGAATTGCCTCTTTCAATGATTGCAGAGGATTTGAATTTACGTACTGCTGCTGCTACAAAAACCAACACGAGTCTTCAAGAGGAATTAGAAGAGACTCTGAGAGCAGCTAAAAGTCCTTTTTTGCGTGTTTCTACGAGATTAGATAAATTAGAGTCACTCATAAAAAAAGAGATGGATCTATATGAGTGTGGGGGAACAAGAGGTAGCTTTTTACAGTTCGCTTATAATAGCTTACTCACGCTGGTGCCAACCAGTGTTGAGTCAGAGAGGGCATTTTCAGCTGCTGGGTACATAGCGACTGACATAAGATGCCGTTTATCAGACAGCACTCTCGATACTCTTTGTTTCTTAAGAAGTTATTTCCAAAATCACTCCTAGATCTCTAGATCTAGGATAGGTAGGAGTAATTATGGAAATAACTTCCTTTAGATAGATAGATAAACTCTTTATTCACCACTACAGAAGGCTTATACTAGGTTAATTAAACTAATGAATATGTTTCGTGAGTTATATTAAATAATAAAGGTATTTTTCTTTCAATTAATGTTATATCTTAATTAACCTCATAATCACATCTTAGCAGTTTTCATCGCTTTTTAGTTATCCGATTTAAACAATATTTTTTCGAAAACTACCCGAGATCTCGCGAGATCTCGAATTTGCGATCTCGACTGAGATTGCATTCCCTAATCATGTCGGTTTATAAAGTTTTATTATTCCTAAAATTATCCTAATACATGTTGAAAGTACTTGTTAAAGCCAAATAAACAAAAGGTCAAAAAAAAAAGTTTTATTTGGAAATCTGGCATATGTCCACAGGTACAACACTTGCCCCTATTGATAAAAAAGATCAAGAAGTCGTGGCAAAAGAAATAAAAAAATGGCTTTAAATTCTAACCAGAATGTTTGACATAATAAGATTCCTGGCAAAACAAAATTTGGCGTTACGTGATCAAAGGGAAAATGACACCGGTGCCAATAGAGGCAACTTTTTAGAACTGGTGCATCTACTGGCAAAGAACGATCCTGTTCTCCGAGAATACTCGTATTTAGTAAGAAAAAAAAATTCACTTACTTATACTCGTATGTCACCAGAAATTCAAAACGAGTTTATTGAAATTTTAAGGAATAAAGTTCGCCACAAAAAAATTATAGGTCAGGTTCAAAAGGCTAAGTATTATTCCATGATATTCGATAGTACCCCGGATAATTCCCACAAAGATGAAACAAGCCAAGTATTACTATACATGATGATTGAGAATCGGGAAGTACGAGTAGTGGAATCTTTTATAGATTTCATTGAAACGAAAAACAAAACAGCCGAAGGTATTATTGAGATGATACTAAGTAACCTCGACGGTGATGGGCTCGACATTATGAATTGTAGAGGGCAAGCTTACAATAATGCTGCTACAATGGCCGTAAGACAGACAGGTGTGCAGCAACGAATCAGGATTTTTTACTACTCGCATCCGGCGTTTCTAGAAATCTAGAAAATTAAGTGATAGTGTCTTGTCACAAGAATTATGCGTAATTTTAATGTTAACTCGTCACATTAAATTTTGTTGTTAGCATTTACTAGAATTGATATTATTATTATATACTTTGTAATTGTTTAATTGATTCAAAAATAAACAAATATAGAAATTAAAATTGGCATTTTGATAATGCATATTTAGTGCATATTTGACCTTTTTATTAGAGCACATTGCATACATACGAGGCCTGTCTAAAAAGTATCCGACCTTAATTTTTCCCGCGCAAAGTAGTGATTCTAAGGAGGCGCCACAGTGCACGGTGGAAGGAGGAACCTTAATGCGCATGCTTGAATTTTTTCACCGCGTTCGCTTGTGCAAGTCGCTGGCTGGTGGTCGTCAAGTAAGGTGCTGTTCGTAGTGTTCGTCGGATTTAGTTTTCTCGCAAGATGACTGAACGAATTGAGCAAAGATACTGCATCAAATTCTGTCAAAAGCTTGGTGATTCTCAAAGCCAAACAATTCGTAAGATTCAGCAGGTGTTTGGAGAAGATGCGATGGGTGTAACACAAATTAAGGAGTGGTTCAACCGATTCAAAGATAGCCGCACATCAGCGGAGAGTGAGCAGCGTTGTGGCAGGCCCCTAACTGCTCGGAGTGCAGCTAATGTTGAGAGGGTGCGAAATTTGGTGATAGCAGATCGTCGTTTGACAGTGCGGGAGATTGCAGAAGAGGTTGGAGTGAGTAAAGATTCTGCACATGCAATTTTGCGTGAAGATTTGAACATGAACCGAGTGGCTGCGAAATTCGTACCCAAGTTGTTGTCGCCGGAACAAAAAGACCTCCGTTTTGACGTTGCACAGGACCTTCTGGACACCGCCAACACTGATCCTGGATTTCTGAACACCGTGATAACTGGAGATGAGTCATGGGTGTACGGGTATGACCCAGAAACAAAAAGACAGTCGTCGCAATGGAAGCATCCCGATTCTCCAAGGTCGAAGAAAGCGCGGCAGGTGCGAAGCAAAATCAAGGTGATGCTGACTGTTTTCTTTGATGTCCGTGGAATTGTGCATCACGAATACGCACCGGAAGGACTAACAGTGACAAAGGAGTATTATCAAGATGTTCTCCGGCGACTCCGTGACGCAGTTCGGCGCAAAAGACCCGACATGTGGACGGCGAACAACTGACACTTGCATCATGACAACGCCCCTGCACATTCATCCCAATTGATCCACACTTTCTTAGCCAAACATTGAATTACAACCGTTCGCCAACCTCCCTACTCTCCAGACCTGGCTCTTCGACTTCTGGTTGTTTCCAAAATTGAAGACGCCACTGAAAGGATCCCGTTTTGAGAGTAAAGAAGAGTTAATGCGGAACGCGACGACAGAGCTGAACACCATTCCAAAAGAAGACTTCCAGAGGTATTTCCAGCAGTGGAAGGATCGGTGGGCTAAGTGTGTGCAAGCACAAGGGGCCTACTTTGAAGGGGATTAGGGTCCCAACTCCGACAGGTATTCGAAATTTTTTTTTCTGGCCAAAGGTCGAATACTTTTTAGACAGGCCTCGTATTTTGCCATTTTGTTAGTGTATATAATCCGATGTTTAGCAATTATTAACTACAACCAAAATATGTCAGGAGTTGACGTTCAGGACCAAATGCTATTCTACTATCCCTGTGAAAGGAAAACTCTTCGCTAGGATGTAAAAATATTTATCTCTAATGATGGGTATGATAAATGCGCGTGTTCTCTATAACAGAGAAAAAGAGGAGAGAACAAAACCGAATTCAGAGAAAAAAACAACTTATTATGGAACAAATTATTTTCAACTGAGGGGGACATTGTGGTAATGCCTGGAGGCTGGACTAAATCTAGAAATAGGCTAAGCGTGGATTAAAGCAGAATTACAGGTCAAAATAAATTTTGAATACCAATGCAAGGATTTTTACGATTTTGTACTAAAAATAAAAAAATCAGATTATTTGCTATTCTCCCTGATGAAACCACTGACATTGCGCGTGTGGAACAAGTCTCGCTGTGCTTGCAATATGTTGATTTAAAATATGTTAAACATCATAAAGTTAAGGAGATGTCCCTAGAGTACATTCCAACTGTTAACGTCACAGGATCCGGCCTCGCAAATCTCATTATTACAGCCCTAAAAGAGCATGAACTTAAATGTTCTCATGTGGTTGGTCAAGGTTACGACGGAGCTGCAGCTATGAGTGGGTATTTGCACGGTGCCCAGGCGTATGTTCGTCAAGAATGTGCTCTTGCTCTTTATGTACACTATACACTGTATGCACACACTCTCAACCTTGCTATTGCTGACTCATGTTTACTAGCAGATATCCGAAATTGCGTTGGGATCGTGCAGTCTGTTACTTCATACTTTAGACAATCTGCTCAATGCACTGCCGCTTTGAAAGATAAAATTCGAGAGCTGTTACCCGCCGATCACCAAAAAAGCCTGCTTGCGATGTGTGAAACACGGTGGGTCCACAAGCATGAAGCCGTCATGAGATTCAAGGAAATTTATTCAGCGATTGTGAATGCTCTCGAAGAACTCCAATCTAGCCATAATAAGGAAACATCGCAACAAGCCGTCCAAATGCTTAACACACTTCGATCTTCGGATTTTGTGATGTGCTTAGTGATTCTTCAAAAAGTCATGAGCTATACATTGTCGCTATCAAAACAATTGCAAGCAATTAACACCGACCTCATCACAGCATTCAGAGCCACGTGGATCATGTTATTAATGCCTTGCAACTTTTGAGAAATAAAGCCGACGACGAGTATCTCCATCTCTATGAAGAAGCAAAGGTTTTACTTGAAGAAAATGGTGGTATTCTGAGGATGCCACGCATCGTCGGAAGACAGTTGAACCGCTGTAACATTCCTGCGTCGGACATATGCACGTATTACAAAATAAATTTATTCATCCCATTCCTTAAACATACAATTCAACAATTGATTGAAAGGTTTACGACGCACCGTAAAGTAGTATCGGCACCTTCAAATTTTGCGGCCACTACTGAAATTGAAGAGTACTCGTCAGTGCTTCCTTAAAGAAGTAGGGGGAAGTCCCGTAACGCCGGACGGCACCTAGCGTCGGACACTTGTACTATCTCAATAAGTCGCAACGTGTTCAGTTCGTAAACTGGTGAAAGGGGCGCGGGGGACCGTAGCGATACACGGTCACGGGACGCGGTTTGCCAGTAACGCGCGAGGCCAAGGCAGGAGCTGCCGATTGGAACATTTGGTGGGAATACACTGCGTCACGTAAGATCGAAGTAAGTAGTACTGCTATGTTTTTGTATTTAAATGTTTATGGTAATTATTACTATATGTAGTGTTTCATAAATATTTGAAATTTGTAATAAACTTTTGTTGATTTCCCAAACATTTTTGATAAAAAACACATAATTTGGAGATTTTCTGTCCCGTGGAACCGGACACAAAGTTGTCCCGTAACGCCGGACAGATAACGGGTTGTTTTTTTATCGTAAGTTATTATATGTTTTATAATAACTTTTGTATGTTGTTTAGAGGTTAGAAGAACAGGAAGAAATTGAAATGTAAGAAAGGAAAATGGGACCAACAAAGTTTACAAACCGCGATAGACAAGGTTTTGTCTAAAGAAATGAGTTTGAGAGAAGCTTCATTGCGCTACAACATTCCAAAAAGCACTCTACATGATAAAACATCGTTATTGAACCGTGGACAAGAAGTGACATTGCAACCAAAGATCGGTAGATTTACAAACACCTTTACACCCGAGTACGAAGAAATTTTAGTGGAACACGTAAAAGACTTGTCCAATAGATGTCTACCGCTGATGAAAAAGGAATTTCTGAAGTTAGCTTTCGACTTAGCTGAATCTTTAAAGATCCCTCATCGATTCAATAAAGAAAAAGTTGTTGCTGGTAAGCATTTTTATTACGATTTCATGCAGAGACATCCTGATATATCGCTGAGGACACCAGAGTCGATTTCCACCCTCTAACATTTACAACTGTGACGAAACTGGAGTTAGCTGCGTGCAAAAACATAAAAAGTTCTTGCCCCGAAGACTGTTCGGCAAGTAGGAAAGCTCACTTCTGCTGAGAGGGAAAAATATAACAGTTTTATTTTGCATGAGTGCCAACGGTCACTTCATACCGCCATTTTTTTGTCTTTCCCAGGCAAAGGATGGACGATCGACTGATGATTAATGCTCCAGCCGAAAGTGTAGGTGTGGCCCAGCCCAAAGATTGGATCAGTGATTTTTTCCTTCAATGGCTGCAGCATTTCATGAAACACTCACGCCCGACAAAAGAGAGCCCTGTGTTGGTCTTGCTGGATGGCCATTGTAGCCACAAGACATTGGCAGTCATCATTTTTTGCCGAGAAAACAACATTCATTTAATAAGCTCACCACCACACACTACCCACAAGCTACAGCCGCTGGATAGAACATTCATGAAGCCATTTAAAGATGCCTATAACCAACGATGTGACATTTGGATGAGAGCAAATGCTGAATCTTGGATAACCGACTACGATATTGCCGGTCTCGTCAATGAAGCGTTCACAAAAGTAGCTCGGCTGGATATTGCGGTTTCTGGGTTCAAATGCACAGGAATTTACCCATTCGATAGAAATGTTTTTTCTGGCCTGGATTATTTACCTGCAGACATGACCAACATTCCACTAGAAGAGCCAGGAGATTCCTCCAGGCTGCCAGGTTGCACACCGGGCTGCAGCGGGGAAATATCCGCATCTTCTGTCGTAGCTGGTAGCTCATCTGCAATCTGCGATGCAGAATTCTTTAACATTTCGGCCTCAGAAGAGCCCACAGACCCTCCTGAAAAGTCTACCAGCGAACCAACAATCAGCAGTTCCAAACCATCGACTAGCTTTAATTCAGATGTTGTCCAGATAATCCATAACTTGTCGCCATTGCCAGATGCTGCCAAAAAACGATCAGTCTCTCGGAATAGAAAATGCGAGAAAAGTGAAATCCTAACTTCATCACCATACAGAATTATTGTTGAAGAAAAAGAGAATGAAAAGAACATTAAGGACCAAAAGAAGCGAGTGGGAAATAAGTTTAGAACAGCAACAGAAAAGAAGGAGAAACAAACCAAAGGAAAGGCCAAAGTAAAAAGTGGAGATAAAGCAAAGGAAAAAGAACCATTTACTCAATTAACCAACATGGAAACTACTTGCGTGGTGTGCTTAGAGGACCATGACGAAGACTGGATACAGTGCTCCACCTGTCGTGGATGAGCTCATGAAGCATGTGCAGACATCTCTGAATCTTCAGATGCCTACATTTGCGATCGATGCATGATATTTTAAAGATGCCCGGCGCTGAGGGCACGAAGTTAAGTCCGTCCGGTACTAGGTGCCACTCGCAGTAATTGCATTTTTTTTTACCTAAGTTTAATTTAAGTTTGTAAGAATTTTTATGCAGAGATTGCGTTTTTGTTCATTTATTTTGATTTTATATTATGTTGACGTAGTTTATTCATAAATAAAGTTAAATATTTCGAAGCAGTTTTTTTTTTATTGTCTGAAAACCTTAGGTGTCCGCCACTAGGGGACTTCCTCCTACATCTGTGGTCAAAGCAGAACTTGAAGTGTGGAAGGCAGTGATGACAAGCACCTCCACTACTCCAAAATCAGCTTTGGAATGCTTAGATAAGTGCGATCAAAAACTATATCCAAATATTTACACATTGCTACAAATTGCTACCATACCTGTTTCTACTGCTACCCCAGAAAGGACTTTCTCAAGCCTAAGGAGATTGAAAAACTACTTTCGCAACACAACGAGTGAAAACAGACTGAATGGTTTGGCTCTCATGAATATTCACTATGGGACAGAAATTGATGCGGATGAAGTAGTGGATATATTTAAAAAGAAAAACAGAAGATTGATTCTCTAATGCGTTTGCATTACAGAAACAAATCAACCTTCTGGAATATTAATGTCATTTCATGCGCCCTTTTTTGTTGTTTTATTTTCTTGAACCAGATTCGAGTGAAGAAATTCAAATAGAAACAACGTCTACGATTAGTGTGGTTCCTGATCGTCGCTGTATCGGATCGAGAAGCAGCCGTAGAGGAGGACGAGGTAGGCGTGGTGAACGTTCTTCTTCACGACAATCGGCACTTCCTACTATAGGTGATACTTTGATTGCAAGTGATGGGACTGAATGGAAGTGTGTAGCACATACTCAGAGTACAATCCAGGCAGGTCGGCGCAGTAATCAAAACGTGCTTCGAGAAGTTTCAGACCCAACCCCCCTACGCAAAGCGATTCGTTCAAGATGGTAAAGTGATTACTGCTTGGCGCCTATTCATTGACGAAACAACTCTTCGACACATTAAGTTATGTACAGAAACGGAAGCTCGTCGTCAAACTAACGATGAAACTTGGTGTATTTCTTTAGAGGAGATTGATGCCTTTATTGCATTACTATATGCTCGCGGCGCTTACAATTCTAGCCAACTAGATTTAGATTTGATGTGGTCGAAACTTTGGAGGCCACCTATATTCCGCGAAACACAAGGCATTCAAAACGCAAACGCAAGAACAGATTCAAAGAAATTATGAAATATATGCGTTTTGACATGCGGTCTACAAGATCGTCGCGACTTACAACGGATAAATTTGCGCTAGTACCTAGGACGCACTGAAAGTTTTGCGTACCTGACCAACCACAAATATCTGAATATGGAATTTGGTAAAATAAAAAAATACAGGTTTTCAAAAATAGAACACAATTTAAATTTGTGGGAAATTATTATTCAGTTTCAATATCAATTGAGTAGTCTCATTCAAAATGGAATTGGAGCGAAAAGATTTTCGAGCCATGATTTTTTAAGATTTTAAATGTTCATTAAATGCGAATGAGTGTTGTTCTCGACTTTACAAGTGCTTTTGGTCTTGAAGCACCACATGTGAGCACCGTGAGACGTTGGTACGACGAGTTCAAACGAGGGCGTGTTTCACTCAGGGACGAGATTCGGGAAGGCCGTCCATCAACGGCAGTCACCGAAGAGAACGTGGCTACCATCAAGCATCTGATTGAGGAGAACCCACGTATCACTTACGAGGAAATTAAGTTACAAGGATCACTTACAAGGAGGCGTCAACTGGGGTTCGGTATGAGTCAAATTGAAAAGATCCTGCATGAACATCTAAGGGTCAGGAAGGTTTGTTGTCGATGGATCCCTCGTCAACTCACTACAGAGCAAAAGCGAAAGCGAACAGACGAAAAGCGTTGGGAAACAAATGATCGCCTGTTTCTTTTCCAAGTCTGGTCACGTGGACACTGTTCCACTTCAAGAACAAAATACTGTTAATTCGGAATGGTATACAAGCGTTTGTCTGCCAAGTGTTCTGAAAAAAATTCGCGTGAGACGCCCGAAAAGCCATATCATTCTTCATCACGACAACGCGGCTCCTCACACCGCGAAGAAAATAAACGCCTTTTTGTGTACTAAGAGTGTCGAGCTTATGACTCATCCACCATACAGTCCAGACCTGGCACCATGCGACTTCTTCCTATTTCCGAAAATCAAGGGTTTGATGCGCGGTTTAAATTTTACGGACGCAAACGAGGCGGTGGTGGCGTTCAACAAGCACGTAAATGACATGCCCTCCGATGAGTGGGCCTCCTGCTTCCAGAAGTGGTTCGAGCGTATGAAAAAGTATGTCAAACTCAAGGGTGAATACTTCGAGAAACAATAAACATCTTACTTGTACAATAAACAATTTTTTATTCTAGTTATGTGATGTGATCTTGAAACTGTTACAACCCTATACGAAAAAAGGACGCAATATAACTACAGATAAATTTTTTACCTCTATAAAACTGGCAGATGAACGAGGCGTGTGAGAAGAGAAACATCAACAGTCTGTAAAGTAATTCGTACTCCACGTTATGATTCCTTTATTTTGAAGACAGACACTGATACTACCCTAACTATTTATCAAGGAAAACCAAATAAAAATGTTATGATTCTCAGTACTCTACACCCGAGTGTTCAAATTGGCACAGGCGAGAAAAAAATTCCTGAAACTGTTGAATTTTATAATGCAACAAAATTTGGTGTAGATATTTTGGATCAAATGGCACGGAAATACTCCGTGAGAGCTGGTACTCGTAGATGGCCTATGCATGTATTTTATAATATTTTAGACATAGCTGTTATAAATTCATGGATTATTTACAGAAAAATTACTCAAACCAATATTTCTCGGCATAATTTCATACTCCAACTCGTTTATGAATTACGAGCAGAACATCAAAAAAATCGTCCGAAATGGTAGAAGACACAAGTCAAACAAAAGACGAACTTGTCAAATTAATATAAAATATAAAAGAAATAAAAGGTCTTACTTTTGTGATACTTGTAAGAAACCAGTCTGTGGAAAATGTATAAAACATACAAAAAAAAACATAATTTGTACTGAATGTGTCTCTGATTAAAATAAATAAAAGTTAATAAATAATACTCACATTTTTCTCTATCAAACCTAACAATAATTTCTTGTCAACGGACATAGCGTCAAAATGAGGACCTAGATAGGATACAAATGCCGGTCTTTCTAGTGTTAAATGTTAATGTGGGTAGTTTAGTACACTTTTCTGCTTTGTTAATAAACAATGTGAATTAAGGGGTAGATTGATAAAACTATGACACCAGTATGATTTGCAATGGCTACCGAGCTGAATACAAGATCTCAACTTACAATGTATTTCAATTAACTTCTGGACATAATAACGGGACATTCAATTTTCCATAAGCTGGATATACCAATTTCATCAATGTCATGATATTGTTGTCGGTAAGTTTGTGGAGAAGCTGCAAGTGTATCACAAAATGTTTGTGACAATTGGCTAAAAAAAACAGTTTATCCCAAATTTATTGAGGGATACAGTGACAGTAAAATATGGAATGCTGACTAAACAGGTTTATTTTTTAAAATTAACACCTGAGAAAACCTTAAAATTTAAAGGAGAAAAATGTGTAGGGGGTAAATTATCAAAAGAAAGAATCACTGTGCTTGTTGCGTCAAGTATGAACAGAGAAAAATGCAAGTTACTGGTCATAGGGAGGCAAAAAACCAAGATGTTTCAAAAATGTCAAAACTCTGCCAGTAGACTATGAAGCAAACAAAAAAGCCTGGATGACATCAGATATTCTTGAAAAAGTTTTGCATAAAAGGGACTCTCAGGTAAGAAATGACAAAAATAAATCATTTTATTTATTGACAATTGTCCAGCTCATCTGAAAATTGAGAAATTAACAAACATAAAACTGGCTTTTCTACCACCAAACACCACATCAGTAATTCAGCCTGTTGACCAAGGGATAATTAAAACACTTAAGAACCATTATTGAAAAATTCTTGTACAGAAAATGATAAACAATATCGAAAATGCTTCCCCCTTTTCCGTTGATCTCCTAGATGCCATTGAGATAATTACAAGAGCATGGACACAAGTTACTGAATCACTCTGGAGATAATAAAAAAATGTTTCTAACATGCTGGTTTCTGTAAATCCTCAACTATCACAACAACTGATGATGAATTAGACAATGTACCATTAGCACAACTGGCTACAATATCTTCCAGGGAAACAAACATTGCAGATTGGGAAACTTACATCAATATTAACAATCAAGTTGTCACAACTAGTAACCTGATGAGAAATTCATTGAAACTGTGGTTTCATCACATATAAATATAGAAAAAGAAGAAGGCGAAGATTGCAGTGTAGAAGAAATTTCTACAATTAAGGATGCTTTTGGTGCTATAACAACACTGAAGACATTCTGTTTATTTGGTGAAGGAAAAGACAAAATAAAATTTGAGGGTCTTATAAAAATAGAACAGACTTTACAACGTCAATTAATGCAAAAAACTAAATTCAAACAGTCAAGTATTACAAAATTCTTTAAAAATATGTAAAAATGTTATTCATAAACTTATAACAAATAAAGAGCAGATTACTGGAATATAACCCATTTACTTATCTTATAATAATTATAATACATACATGTGTCATAAATTGTGTATGGAAGTTCCCTGGGATTTTTTTGTATCATAAATCCCTATATTCACATACTATGACTTACGGATATAGCGTTATAATTGTAAAGGTCCCTTTGTCATCATTATAACCAAAATTCACTGTAATAATTTGAGAACTTTTGACAAATTCAAAAACAAAATGCTTCCACAAAGCAAACTGAAACAACTGTTATACATATCTCATAATACTACAGTAATAACATAAAATCTATAGAAAACTTTGATCACCATTTTCTCAAATCTAATGTTCCTGTATTGATTATAAGCATGGCAATATTATTTAACTTATCTAATTGGATGGTATTAATTTAGCAAGTTAGAATCATTCACTTTGGTATATATGCCCTTATTATTCGTACATCATCTACTGGACAATCATATTTGTCGCACTCGACCAGGCTAATTCTTTTAACAACATTCATTCCACTTTGTATTCTTCCAAAAATTGTGTGTTTTCCATCTAGCCACTGTGTAGGTGCCAGTGTAATAAAAAATTGTGAGCCATTTGTATTTGGGCCCGAATTTGCCATTGAAATAATTCCCGCACCTGTATGTTTCAAATCGGAAGTAATTTCATCATCAAAATGTGGTCCATATATTGATTGACCACCTTTTCCGGTACCATTTGGGTCTCCGCCTTGGATCATAAAGTCTCTAATGATTCTATGAAATTTTGTGTTGTTGTAGTAACCTCTTCTTACAAGTTCCATAAAATTTCTGCATGTAATTAGGGTTTGCTTCCAGTACATTTCAATGACCATTGTACCCATTCTGAAATTAAAAACAAGGTTAAGATACAAGGAAACAATGTATTAGTGATATACATCCTTAAAGGTTATGTGTATGTAACTCACGTCGTTTCTAATACTGCAATCGGTGGTTGCCAAGACCTGTCTGGGATGCCGGCACTGGAGTATCCAAGCATTTTGAAAGTATGCGTATAATAATACCTTAAAACCTCTAATATTTATCATAAATACTTAAAAGTAGCAGACGGACTCGGTAACTCCCAAGTAAATGAATATTTGCTGCTTTGAAAATCCTACTTTATTGTAAGAAAGTATAAAATGGAGAATCCATAGAGTATTGGTAAATCGAATAATCTATTAATAATAATCTATGATGTACTTATTTTTAATTTATTTAGACACTGGCATAGCCACTGGTCAACACAGAGAAAATAAAACAAAATTGTTTTTATCACGACATTGTCGAGTTCCGTCGAACTATGAGTCACTCAGAAAAAGTGATAGTAGGTTTATTGAGGACAGTTGGACTCCTTGGCAGAACACGAAAATGTACGGTACTCTTGTATTTAATTATCACAAACATTATGCACTACCTCTTTATTTATCACAAACATTATGCACTAACACTATTAGGCACTTTGTAGTTTAATGAACTATCCCTGTAAAACCACAAATCTCACAATACACATTTTTTACAATAATCAAACTTTACCTTTTAGGTTCCCGCCAGACCCACGAAACGTTGAAATAAAGCAGAGTTCAAAAACATGCGATAATTGGTCTTTTACAGTCTGAAATAGGCAATGGTATTATATAAAAAAGAGGTAGATATGTTACAAGTGCGCGCTTCGTGAAGACTCGAAAACGACCCAATTGGAACATCTTGTGTTTAGTCTGCATCCCGCGTCAAGCTGATCAGGCGTGGCGGCGACGAGTGTCAGACGTATTAAAAAAATATAAAAACGGCAAAAATGCCATCGTGTGTGTTTAGAAACTGTACCAATTATTATTCTAAAGTCAATAAATCTCAAGGAATCTCATATCACATGTAAGTATGCACTATATTTCCATATTTCATTAATATTCTAATTTAAAATGCCGGTACGAAAATAAAAAGAGATAGTAAAACATTTTGCTATTTGAGCGATAAGGACGCGTGCGCTACGAACATAGATTAAAGTACAGATGCGACATCGTAGGCATTAAAGTCATCATTAGGTACTCCACTGTTCGATTTTTTTTCATACTTTCTTTTAGTTATATTTCTATCAATCAGCCCGTCATAATCCATTCGTGTACTTAGTATTATAAATGTTTGAAAGTAAAATATTAGTTAGGAGGTAATGATTTATGCCAGTAATAAAATAAGTAGGTACCTACTACCTACTCAATTTATTTATGTATAATATTTCATTATTTTATTTTCTCATTTATTCTTAAACTCATTTTGTATATTTTTACATATTAATATAAAAAAACATTTGGAAATAAAAAAAATAGGTACCCACCGACATCGGATACAGCGTCCACGGTGTCGGCGGTTAGGGCTTCAGAGTGAGGAACTTTCTCACTATGCGTGCCGGTGACGTGCGTTATTATAATTGTTCTTTTTTATTTTGTGTGCTTTTTTATTTTATTAAGCATATGAAAACAAAATATGAGTAAAGAGATATCGTAAATATCGACGATAGTGCCGCGCCGTGGCAATAGGGAAGTTACTTATTTATTAACTGTTTTTTTAAGGTTTCCTACTAATGAAGTCCGACTTCAAGAGTGGATCGCAATTGTGCGTGACCAGAGACAGGAACCATACTGGATGTCTTCAAAAAGCAGTAGAATTTGTAGCAATCATTTTAAATGTAATGAAAAATATACTTCGAACAAAGGTCGAATACTACTTAAAAAAAATGCTCTTCCTGTTACAAAGGTATACTTAGTTAAACTTCTTTTTTTTATTACTTGGCCTACGGATTCTCCTAAACTTTTCTCGCACGTTCGATGTCACACCAGTAGTAATACTACCAGTTTAGACCAATTTTGCTTTGTACGACACTAACCTACTAAGAGCGTAAACTATATAAAGTCATCCCTAACGTACCTATCTCATTTCACTGCTATTGAGTTTGTTCAGCACTAGATGGTATGACGTACCTACAGCTAGATTTTATTTTATTTTTTACTTTCCAGGAATGCCTAAATCGGAATATTCAAATCTCCCCGTCAAGTCTAGACAACGTCAGCATACCGGACATGGAAGAAATCTTAGAATCACCGCGAAAATCGGCTCTTAAAAAAAACGTGTGTAAATTAATATTGAAACAAAAACTTTTACAGAAAAGAAATAAAATACTTACTCAACAAAATAAAAGACTCAAGAAAAAAGTTGCCCGAACAACAGTGATATTAAAAGATTTGAAAAAAAAGGATTACATTTCAAAAGAACAATTTTCCCCACTAAATTTAAAGGCCGAAGTCATAGATTAATAAGTTAACATAATATAAATTAATACTAAATAGTAAGTGACCAAAAACAATATAGAATTTTTTATATAAAATCTTTTTCTTTTTGTACTGGCAATTAATTTTGTATCAAAAATGTGGGTCAACATCTAATAATTAATATTGTAGTGGTTACATAAAAAAATGTCTGTAATAACGATGACTTGTTGGACGTCAAACACCTTAGTCAACCCGTGACCATGAATGTTGAAAAGTATTCGAAACGTCGGGACAATAAAACACAAATACAAACGCGATAAAATCCATAAAGTAGTTTTATTTAATATGTGTAATACTCGCGTAAACATCAGAAATCATTATATTTAACCGTGTTTTTGGTAAACAATAAATACATTTTACATAACCATCGTATTTTATTTCTTACCTTTTAATACTATTTAATAGTGGAACTCAACAATACCGGCCCATTTCAGTTGATTAAACTACACGACAAGATCTTCAACGTCACTTATTATGAATTTATACATGATAAAATAAAAAACAGCAATTAAAGTATACGTATATTATACGCATTCTTTAATTGCTGTTTTTTATTTTATTTTTGTTGGAATCCAGTTACATAAATAAGATTGAAACATTAGTTGCCATCAAAAGAATAATAGGCACTAAACTCATTTTAGTGAGCTTTGTCCCTTCTTTCTCATAATTTTGTTACTCTATAGTGATTTTGACTTGACCAATGACGATTGGCAGATTCATTAACGTTTAGTTACATTTCGCGCGAAGGTACAATACTAGCTGTCTCCTTTTTTTGTTTAAGTTTTAATTATGCTATCTTTTTCAAATCACTTGACGATGTATTGGAGTGTAAGATAAATAAAAAATGCGTGTGTGTGTGTTGTCGCTGTGCACGGAACACTTCTTTCGGTTGATTTGTGAGGCTATAACATATCTATTGTTTATAATATCATTGGAAATAGGCATCTTTTTTATCCATAGAACTTAGAAAGAGATGCACTTTAGTTAAAATTGCCAATAGGCATGATGACGGATTTTGAAATCAGCTTCTATAATGTAGATTCACGTCTACTGTTTCCGAAAATAACATTATTTCAGCAATAAAATAAGTTTTAACGCAAATTATGCATTTTTTTTCTATCTACTTTGAATTATGCGCGAAAACACTCGCAGATGTCATGGCGTCGCTTGTGACGTTACACTTAGGTAAACGTAGGTAGGTAAATCAATCGAAGTTCAAGCGACACGGTGATGTTCACTGAGGCGTGACGTCATTCGCTCTGATTGGCGTTTTAGTTAACATGGCCGAATGCAGTATTTTATACTTTTATTTTATTGAAAATATTATTAATCTCAATTTTTACATTAAAACTGGTTAATTTATTAGAATTCTTTCAACATATTTTTTTCTCTAAAATCATTTATTCTTTAATTCTTTGTTACTGTCATCATGCCAATTGCCATTGCATGGCAAAAAATATTGGTTACACAATAATGGATTGTATAATAATAATCCATTATGCGATGAATACACATAATGGATGAAACGACGGATCAGAACTCTTTAAAACAATGCTGTTTTACAGCTGTTGTCTATGATGAGAACACCACGGTAGAGCATTTGTTTCTGGAAATGGTGGAAGTGTCATCAGGAACTGCTACGGGACTGTATGACTGTTTAAATCAAATGCTTCGAAATAAAAACATACCCATAGAAAAGATGGTAGAATTTAGTTCAGACACCACAAACGTGATGGTTGGGGAACATTGCTCCGTTTTTGCTCTTCTTAAAAACGATTTGCCTCACATTGCTCTGGTGAAATGTTCTTGTCACATGATACACCTATCGTCATCTAAAGCTTGTCTCAAATTACCTCGAAATGTCGAAGAATTTTTGCGTTCTGTTGGAGCTCACTTCAGTAGAAGTTCACAAAGACAACTGAAATTTAATCTTCAAGATTCAAGAATTCTTTCAAATGGAGATTCACAAAATTCTCACACCAGCTCAAACTCGATGGCTCTCACTGAAAGCGTGTGTAGACCGTGTCTTAGAGCAGTATATTCCATTAAAAGCCTACTTGACAGAAACAGTCTTCTCTGATCCGTCGAAGACTACCAAAGAAATGCTGATTACAATGAACAACCAATTCACTGTGGTATATTTAGAATTCATGTCTTATGTACTTGCACTGGTAACAAAATGCCTTGTTTCAATCAGAAACACCCCTTATTTACAAATTGAAACCAGAAGTGGAAAACCTTTTGAAAACGCTGTCTGCTAATTTCATGAAAATTAGCTACGTCAAGTCCTGTGCTAATATTTTAAACGCTGACTTCAAAAATTCAACATATTTTCTAGGTTTAAACGGAATATATATTGGATTAAAGGCTGGAGAAAGTATGGAAAATTTAAAAAAAAGATGAATATGTACCTCGTGCTGCTATTGCAGATTTCTATAGAACATGCCAGGAATTTTATATTGAATTGATGCCAGACATTACCAAGCGATTTGATTTCGGGGATCCTTTATTTTCCATTATTTCCTCTGTAAATCCATCAGAAGCTCACTGGTGCCTGTGCTGAAGCGATTTCCAATGCTTTTTTATCGGTCGAGGGAAAATTTATTGTGCTTAAAAATTAAAAAACAGAAAACCGCAATCGACTAAATACAGATACTCTAATATCTTTAATGGCAACAAGGGAAGGGATTGAAAAATTGGGCGGCAGTGTCAAATTTAACCCCTCGAGCAAAATGCTTGCAATAAATATATGGAAAAAGTGTAACGTCACGAAAGATAAAAAATAAATATTATTTAAATACTTGAACTTGTTTCAATTCAATAATTTTGAAGGGAATTTGTGGGGAATCAGCAGATTTTTGTGACCAAATTTTGAGAATTTTATTTGAATTGTTGGGGGATTGCAATTGCTCTCAGCCCACACAACTGCACTGATTACGTTGTTATTTATAGAATACCCCAGCTGTAATTAATTAATTTTCATGTCTTGGATCTGTGAGTGTCCTATTTAATAAATATAGCGATCACCAGTTACAACAGTTTGGCGACGAGTAGTGTTACGAATCGACACGGCTAGGCGTGAACACAACACGTTTTAGGACGACCGGCGACCGCCATATTTGGTTCAAGGTAATCCTTGTTTGTTTGTTACGATTGTCACGAGAGTGGAAAAATACAGATTAAAATTACAATCCGGAAGAACAGCGGTTACAAAATTTATCAAGACACGAGTTGTTAAAGATAACTAGTGTCTGAACACGACAACCCAACAATTGAAGAATTACGACAAATCTTACGAGGTTACGCGACGCGTCATACACCATCCAAAATGGAAAATAAAGGGTTACCATCTAATCTGGATAATTTCAATGGTGGAAATTGGACCAGTTATGCCGAACAATTATTATGTTATATAAATTTACACGATATTCCAGAAGAAAAACAGGTACCATTGTTGTTAACAAAATTAAGTGCATCAGTTTATGAGAATTTGTCTGGACTATGTTCTCCTGTCCTGAAGAATTGAGCTTTAAAAAAATCTGTGAGACGAAAATTTTTATCATCTCAAAACTAACGTTGCAGTTCAGCGAGCAATATTCAAGGACAGGAAACAAGGCATAAATGAATCTATTCAGGAGTATCTTTTAGCTTTGCGAAAAATAGCAAGAGACTGTAATTTTAAAGATATCAATGAGCAGCTAACTGAAAGGCTAGTTAATGGGGTGTATAATGAAACCATCAGATATGAGTTATTGAAAGTAGCCGACAAACCACTAGACATACTATGTTCTACGGCGGAAACTGCTGAATTAGCCTACAAATTAGCCTATGTAAATAATAAAAACACAGCTGACATGTTCACATTGCAGTACAATCATAACGAAACACTCAAATAAAAAAAAATACCAATGAAAACTTTTAATGCAAGTATTAGCAATGCAGTTCATAAGGGTAACCAGTTGGGGCGATCATCTCTACAACATATCACATGTTTTTGTTGTGGTAAAAAGGCCACCAATGTGATCAATGTTACCTTAAGAGTAAGTTCTGCAGTGAATGTGGACAACAAGGGCACATTTTTAAAACTTGCTCTCCAAAAAAAAGCCCAAGTAGAAAAGGTATATACGGATGGAGATAAGCCTAGCTTACAATCACCAGAGGATGACGACAATGACAGTGATAATGATAAATTCAACATACTGAATGTCAAAACATCTTTCTTAAAAATACCTTCGCCTTACTTAACTTTAAATAGTTTAAGGGTGTAGATCGTGAAAATCACCGAAAAGAGTGTTACGATTTTTCATATTTAACCTATTTACATATGATTGATATCAATGATAATTTGTATATATTACAATCAAAGACCAATAAGTATGTTCATGCTTATATTAAACTCTTAAACCTAATAGTTGTTATATAATAAACGTCAACAAACGCACAAAATTGAGTAAAAATGCAAAAACATGACTTCGTATTTTTCAGATTTAACCCCATAAATCAACACAAATTAATAAAAAGAAACACTTTTTGAACACTGAAGAAACCAATAAGTATAGCTGTATACTTCTTTTTATACCTTTACAAACAAAGACTTCCTCTTTTAAAGCCCTAAAATCTAGATATATTTTAAGGTAAATTTTTCATACACAAATGTATGGGATAAAACGTTCGTTTCATTCGTGCAATCTCGGTGGTCTGCAGCGGCAGTTCCTTTCTGTAAGTGAACGCGACACCACGCTTGTCGGCTGCAGACAGCAGAATTACGTATTGTGAATTTGTGTTTTTTGTAAAAAACTGTAAGTATAACATTTTTATAATTAATTTATTTTCAGTTAGTAGAAAGTATTGATATAATGAATGTCTGAAAGAAAACCATGATGGAACTAGATATAAATCGTAAAAAATACAATATCTACACTAATAGGTATTATAAAGAGGAAAGATTTGGATTTTTGTATGTAACGAATAAACTCAAAAAGTACTGGACTGATTTTAATAATTCTTTTATCATTCGAAAGCTACATTATCACTGAGTAACATAGGTTATTTTTTTCGCAGGACTGATTGAATTTGAGTGGCATGCCAGGGAAAAGAAAGTTTTGTACGCATTATAAAAATATGAAAGCCAAAAGATCTCGGAATAAAATGTAAGTTCCTCCCTACTTATTTATTATCGCATTTGAACAGGGTACATTACAAAGCTAATACAATATGTCATATGATTTAGATCGCCCGATTCAGACATATACCTACAATAACATGTAAATATTGGTTTGTATTATCTATATCTATACTGATAAATAAAATTGAAGTATCTGTATGTAATATCAAAATAATAGGATTTTTAAAAAAAAAAAAGGCGATACGGAGTTCGCCGGGTCGGCTAGTATTGTCTAAATATCAAATTGTGGAAGTAGGTAGGCGACAGCGCAACTTTGTCGACATACCTATACCGCCAAACAGACGCGAGGCGCCTAGCGTCTGGCTTAGGGTTGTACAAAATAAATAAAAAGTGGATAATATTGATGAATAATATTTCCAGTATTGAAAATAAAGAAAACCTTGGGGCCGAGACTCTGAGCAACAATGCTACGCGCTGTATAGAGGTAAGTTGTTATACGTAATTCTTGTAGACTTGTTACATAAATAAACAAACTACTTAGTTAGTGATGGGCGAAGACAAAATCTCAATACCTACCTATAGATTTTTCTTGCAATATTTATTATTTTCATCGAGAGACAAACACCTTAGTACCGAAATACTTCTCAATTACTTTCTCAAAAGAAAATTTACGTTCAAATAGGTGACGTCATAAAAAAACAATACCTAATGCGTAAAGAAATTATAATTTCTATTCATCAGGAACCTAATATTGTATTAATTCTTTTGCATTTTTTTAAATTTTTAATTATTTTTTATAAAAAAAATCAAGCCATTATCTTTCTTTACAGGAACTAGTTATTGAAAACGACCAAGAGGGAAAGGTGGATGAAATGGAAGTTGGGCGTAGAGTTGTAGACGTTTCTTTTTTTTTTAAAGCTCTTCAGGCCATAGGGGACCACGGTCCAATGGATTGTAAGTTAAGTTACCTCAGTATAATAGGTGAAATAAAAGTTGGTCTGGACTCAAAACTCATCATGAAATGTAGTATGTGTAGTATGAAATTTACTGTGTGTTTGATTGAAAAGAAAGAAGATAGAATGGAAGTGAATCATCAAATTGTATCTGGTATCATATCATCTGGTGGGAGCTACTATCAGTTAAAAACATAAACTGCCGCAGTAGCCCTACCAATCATGTCACCTTCATTATACAATGAAATTAATAATACGGTTTGCGATTGGTGGGAAAAGACAGCAGCACATTCCATGGCAGAAGCTGTCAAGGAAGAAGCGGAGTACGCAGTGTCTATAGGTAGTGTTGATAAAAATGGTACACCATTAATATCTGTTGCTGTTGACGGTTGTTGGAGCAAGAGATCTTATGGTAAGAATTTTTCCGCCTTGTCCGGCGCAGCTGCGATAATTGGCATTAAAACTAATAAAGTATTGTTTTTTGGAGTTAAAAATAAATACTGCGTAGTTTGTGCACGAGCCGCAAAGAACGACAGTCAGCCCTCGGAACACCGTTGTTTCAAGAATTATTCGGGATCATCTACCGGTATGGAATCGACCATAATAGTTGAGGGGTTTAAACGTTCCATTATTGATCACGGTGTAATTTATAATAAATTTGTAGCAGACGGCGATTCCAGTACTTATAAAAAAATATTAGATTCGCGACCGTACGGTAATTTAACAGTAGAGAAAATTGAATGCAAAAATCATCTTTTACGAAACTACTGCAATAGCTTGGAGAAACTGTCGAAAGACACTAAGTATCCTTGCGAATTGCGGAAATTCCTAAAAGAAAGGTATTTGCGTTTAAGAACGGGTGTAAAATGCGCTATTAAATATTGGGGCGATCAAAATCAGTCACTCGAAGAAAAAATAAAAAATCTTAGTGAAGATATCCTAAATGTTCCACGACACGTATTTGGTAATCACCAATATTGCAAGGAGTATTTCTGTAGACCTGATACTCGTCGAATAGAACCTGTTGGGTTGCTTCCAGCAATTGTTGGATGCGGATTAATGGACGCGGTACACATTTTAAGTAAAAGACTGTGGTGATTCTGTTTTGCGATTGTGAACCTAAAAACGTAGTCTCAATTAACTTTACGATCAAGCAGTAGTTGCCAATATACATTTACGAAGGAAAGACGTGTTTCTCTAACTGATCCGCCGGCACAAGCCAAACTGAACCTTACGACCTCACCATATGGTCGACTTCGAGCCGCACAGAAGTTCAACATTGCATCGAGGACCGGCTACCGGGAGAACAAAAGAACTGCATTCCTGAGCGATAAGCGAGCGCCGGGTTGAAGCTTAGTGCAATTATAAAGACAATTAGGTATATTCGCGCCGACGCATCAATATTTACAAGTTTTAGTGTGAGGATTTCGACTGTTACGTGTGAAATATGGCCACGGAAACCGAACAAGCAATCAGTATACTGGAAAATACAGCCTTACTATTGAAGAAAACCCAGCTCAATTTATCAAAATGCCCTAAACAACGACTGGCTAAAGTGGGCTACTTACAAACCAGAATTAAAACAATTGAAGAATACTGGATGATCTTCAAAGAAGCCCATAAAAAATTATTGACCTGTACCACTCGTGAGGAGCGTGGATTGCTGCCATATTTCAAGAATGAGGAATTTTTTGTACAAGAAGAGTTGTACTTGTGTATGTTGGGAGACTTGAAAGACATGTTGGCGGCAGTCGAGTCTGCCGAAAGTAAACAATCGCCGCCAGAAGACCTGCAAAATAAGAAAGTTCACCTCCCGGCTATACATTTACCTCTGTTTTCGGGCGAGTACGAACTCTGGCCTAGTTTTAAAGATTTGTTTTCATCACTCGTCCACAATTGCACGACACTAAGCGACGTCGAAAAACTCCATTACTTAAAAACCAGTGTGGCAGATGAAGCAGCGACTTTATTGAAGCACATTCCAGTAACAAGCGCCAACTACATTCAAGCATGGGGAACGCTGAACCATCGATATGGGAACAAGCGTCTAATAGTGAACGCATTGTTGAAGCGACTTTTTGCCCAGAAGAAATGTACCAGCCAAGCCGCAACCCAACTGAAATCTCTACTCGACACCACTAACGAAGTATTACAGAGTCTAGAAAATCTGGAGGTGTCGACGGATTCTTGGGATCCAGTAATCATATTTCTGATTGCACAGAAGTTGGACCCAGAATCCCAGAAGGAGTGGGAACAAAATTCCTACTCAGAGAATTCCCAGGACTTGTCGACTTGGAGGGATCTGCGCAAGTTTTTGGAGGCAAAATTCAGAACATTGGAATTAGTCAACCCCCCCACTACTACGAAGCTTGCCAAGGAACGAGTCCTTCACGTTACAGCCACGGAAAGACCAAAGCAAAGAAGTTGTGCTTTATGTACAGATGCGCACACGTTATGCCATTGTAACGTATTCACCAAGATGTCACCAAACGAACGTAGAGAACATGTCAAAACAAACAAGCTCTGTTTCAACTGCCTCGGAGTTGGACATTCGGTGTTTAGGTGCCGTTTGCCAACATCATGCCGTGTATGTAAGAGACGTCACCACACTCTTCTACACCTACCTAACTACGGGGAGGCATCGGCTTCTCATGTTGTAGCTAATCAACCGATGTCATCCAATCAAGCAAATGTAGAAGAAGGGGAAGTTCAAGCAATGGTTGCGTCACACTATCACGCAGGGCGGAAACAGACAATTTCACTATTAGCCACTGCAATAGTAATTTTAAAGAATGAACGTGGACACACTACTGCATTGAAGGCGCTGATAGACTCAGGATCTCAAGCATGTTTTATAAGTGAGAAAGCAACTCAGATCCTGAAACTACACAAGACAGCAGTAGATCTTATCGTGTCTGGACTTGAGTCCACGAAGGTTAGAGTCAGGCATGAAGTAAATGTAAATGTATTATCACGATGGAACAATTTCATTTTACCTATTAAAGCCTACGTGATGACGAAGCCCTTGACTTCTAACATACATTCAGGCACAATAATAAGAAGAGATTGGCCGCACCTTGCTGGCATTCAACTGGCAGACGAAATATTTTCCGCCTCCTGTAACATCGATCTGCTGTTGGGTGTCAATGAGTATGTAAACATTATGAAGAAGGGATTGATCAAAGGTCCACCAGGTACACCATGCGCACAAGATACATACCTGGGATGGATCCTTATGGGTGGAATTGACATCAAGGTCAGGAAGCATGAGCAATCCTTAACGGTCATGAAACAAGAAGTTGATATAGAAGATTTACTGAAAACAATATGGGAAGTTGATGAAGATACGAAACGAAACCTAACACAAAGGGAACAGTTATGTGAAGATATATACACTAAGACACAGAAGCGAGATGAATGTGGAAGATATGTTGTCAAATTACCATTCAACATTGAAGAACCTAAATCAACAGAAGGAAATACGAGAGAAATAGCAATGAAGAGACTAATGCAATTAGAAAGAAGGTTCAATCAAAATAAAGAATTAAAGCAAGAATACAAGAAGGTAATTGAAGACTACATAGATCTAAAACATATCGAAGAAATACCTACAGAGGAAATAAATAATAAATCAGTCTACTTACCTCACCACGCCGTGATCCGTAATGATAAAGAAACCACGAAGACTCGTGTCGTATTTGACGCCTCGTGCAAGGGCTCCAACGGTGTCTCTCTCAATGACGAACTGTTGACGGGTCCTGTACTGCAAGACGATCTGAGAAACCTGATAATGAGGTGGAGAACTCACGCCGTTTGCTTTGTTGCTGATATCCAGAAAATGTACCGTATGATATGGGTTGACCGAGAAGACACAGATTATCAAAGAATTTTGTGGAGAAACGACCAATCTGAAGAAGTCAAAGACTACAGATTGTCGACTGTTACATTTGGAACAGCTTCTGCTCCCTATCTCGCCGTAAGAACCCTTATGAAATTGGCAGAAGACGAAGGCGACCGGTATCCAGAAGCTGCTAAGATATTGCGTGAAGATTTTTACGTAGATGACGCAATGTCTGGAAGTGACAGTCTGCAACAAGCAATAAAGAATAGTCAAGATCTTAGAGCGCTTCTTCATTTGGGTGGATTCGAACTAAAGAAATGGTCATCCAACAGCCGAGAATTCTTGGAAACAGTTGATCCTAGCGATAGATCGTCTAATGCTAATCTGGAATTGAAGATTGATGGAACAATAAAGGCACTTGGCGTACAATGGAATTTAGGAAAAGACAGATTCGAGTACAATTTAAACTTACCTTCAATCAATGAAGTGATCACGAAGCGAAGCATTCTGTCTGACATCCAAAAGTTGTTTGACCCACTCGGCTGGATCGCGCCTAGCATCGTTCTGACAAAGATGTTAATGCAAGAACTATGGCTTGAAAAGATAACCTGGGACGATGCATTGAATTCTAAAATAGCCAGCAAGTGGATCACATTGCGATCTGACCTTGAACATGTGAATGGAATCTACATAGAAAGATGGGTAGGTACGACGTGCGCCAACAGAGAGTCCATAGAACTCCATGGGTTCAGCGATGCATCCATCCAAGCATATAGCGCTGTAGTATATTGCAGAGTGACTTACCCAGACGGTACGAACAAAACGACGCTTATCGCAGCAAGAACAAGAGTGGCTCCGTTGAAAACAATATCCTTACCTCGTTTGGAGCTCTGCGGCGCGTTGATACTCTCAAGATTGCTTAAGCAAGTTGGTCAAGCAATGAGAATACCTGCAACTCAAATTTATGCTTGGACAGATTCGTCCATTGTCCTGTCGTGGTTATTTGGAGATCCAAACAACTGGAAGGTGTTTGTGGCAAACAGAGTTGTTGAGATTACAACCAATATATCCTGCAGTCAGTGGCATCACGTCCAAACTCAAGATAATCCAGCTGATGTTGGTTCCAGGGGGATGTTAGTAGAAAATCTGAAAAAGTGTGAATTATGGTGGCATGGGCCAGACTGGTTACAACAATCGAAGATACAGTTCACTAAACCAAACATTATGCAAACAGAGATTGAAAGGAAAAGTAATAAAATACAAAATTTAAAAATAACTTACAACACAAATGAACAAGAGAAGAGACTACTTACACAATTTGAAGAATTTGATACACTATTAGAGCTACTTAGAACAATAACATACTGCCGAAGATTCCTGAAACAAAAAACATTAAGAGACAGAATAGATAGTAAAATCACAACTGAAGAACTGCACGTATCGATACAAACCTGCTAAAATAAGCAACCTGACACGTTGGCAATGCACGCAAAAACTGCTGAACGACTTCTGGTCAAGGTGGCAAAAAGAATACTTGACGCGGCTGCAACAAAGACCGAAATGGTTAAAACGCGAAGACGAATTCAAGATAGGAGACATTGTCCTCATAAAACAGGACAATTTGCCACCAGGAAAGTGGCTTATGGGACGAATAACCGACAAGCATCCCGGCCCTGACGGTCTTACCAGAGTCTATAGTGTAAAGAGTGGTGATCATATAACAAAGCGATGCGTAACCAAACTATGTGCGTTGCCCATCGAAATAGATTAGTGCTATATAGTTGTTAACATTTATTATTTTACTATTGTTCTTTGTATAAATTCTTTCTGACCGCACCATATACCGACACCTTAATGATTGTTGTAGAGGCAAACTCAAAACATGTGATTACCTATAAATTTTGATGATTTTACTTATTTTGAAAGGACTTCAGTAGTCCTTTGGTGGGCGGCTTATGGTGATTCTGTTTTGCGATTGTGAACCTAAAAACGTAGTCTCAATTAACTTTACGATCAAGCAGTAGTTGCCAATATACATTTACGAAGGAAAGACGTGTTTCTCTAACTGATCCGCCGGCACAAGCCAAACTGAACCTTACGACCTCACCAGACTGTCATATCATTCTAGAAGTTTAATTCATAATTGTACAAGTAATATAGTTGAAAGTTTTAACGCAGTGATTGCCAAATTAGTAGGGGGTAAGCGTGTAAATTATTCTTCCCGTGGTTCTTATGCGGGCCGATGCGCAGCTGCTGTTGTGTCTTTTAATACAGGATCGATTCATAGTAAAACTCATGAAGTAATATTTAAATCTAGTCCTAATCCTTTGATCGCGAAAGTGGAAAATTGTAATCGTAGAATCCGTTTAATTGCTAAACCTAAATTAAGATTGAAAAAGAGCCACAGCGCTGTATCGAAAGACGCTCACTATGGACCAAACTGCGAAAAACCTGATCTGAGTCCAGAATTATATGAGAAAGCCAAGTCATCTTTTTTAGCCGATTTAAAGTTGTCTTGTGCTGAAAGAGAGGAGCTTGAAAGGTCGACCCATTTGCAAAGAAGTAGTTCTGAGTGGATGAGTACAAGGAGAAAATTACTAACCTCATCATCGTTCGGGGAAGTTTGTAAAAAACGAGAGAGCACAAGTTGTGCTGTTCTTGTTCGTAAAATCGTTTATGGTAGTAATATCTCCAGTTTGCCTGCTGTACGGTACGGTATCGAAAACGAAGAAACCGCAATTAAACAGTTAGAAATTCAAGAGAATATTAGTATACAAGGTTGCGGTTTGTTCGTCGACGATCAATATGAATTTCTTGGTACTACACCAGATGGCATTTATGCAAACGGTTTAATTGAAATTAAGTGCCCACATTCTTTAGCTGGCATGACTCTTGATGAAGCAATGGCCAAACATACCTTTTGGGTTAAGGACAAGGCTTCCAAGGGTTATGTCATAAATAAAAATCATAACTGGTATTTCCAAATTCAGGGACAGGTACATATTACTAAAAGAAACGTTTGCATGCTTGGCATCTGGTTTGGTGCTACTGTACCTATGAAAGTTTATATTATAGAAAAGGACGACAAATTTTGGGAGGAGAAAATGGAGATGAAATTAGTTAGGTTTTATTACGATTGCCTACTTCCAGAATTAGTTGATCCTCGGCAGTCACGAAGCATGCCCATTCGTGACGCGTCCAGTATCATAGAGGCTATGAAAGAGAGGAAAGAAAGAGCTTTACGTGTTATGAAAGAGAAGAACGCCTAATGATTTTGAAAGATACAGGTAACTTAACTACCCAGCCAGTCGATTCACGTAAACACGCCAGTCCAAAAGTCGTTTTAACTTAGGAACTTAGAAATCGCCTTTTGGTTTTCTGTTTTAAACGCACTTACTTATCTAGTCTTGGATTGTCATAAATCTTCCAATAGCTCAATTACTATACAATTTCTGAGTTACCTGGTGTAAAGAATCATAAAAATTGGTTCAAAAATACAGCGAATTGAGAATTCTCCTTTTTTTAAGTCGGTTAAAAGGGCTAAATTTACAAAAAACGAAGTGACGTCACTGCGCTACGGTTTTTATTACTTACGTGAATCGGGCAGCTGGTAACGTTTTCATTCTGATAGGTTTTGTGATAGCCATTGATTTTATCATCAAATTAGCAGAAATCAGAACTTGATCCGTAATCGAATGAAAAACCATTAGAATTTTGAACTCATATTTCGTTATTGTTTAATTACATACTTTTAATTAGTATATTAATAATTTACAAACTTCTGTTAAAATTAGTAAATAAATGAATTATTTACTAATTTTTGTACAACCCTAGCACGCTTTTGAGATAGCGAGTAATGGCGACTCATATTTGTTATTGTGTAGTAAATAAATCATTTTTATACTTGTGTTTCATTTATTGACATTTTTTTTAAAACCCTAGGATTTTTTTTAGATATCGACGAGGTGATCGTAAACAAAAAGTAAGTATTTGAGTTTACGCAATAGGCACATTTCCTTGCGTAGAGATAAACACACTTCCTACTGAATTTGCAATTATTTTATTGAATGAATATTTTACGAATTAGAATAAATTTTGGTAGTGAAATTACAAATAAATAAATAGTTGGAATTTTAGGTAAGTAGAATACAAAAATGTCAGATGTCAAATGATAGAAAAACATAAAAATTGTGTCTCAACTACTCTTATTAATCTATTAAAAAGAATCAACAGCTAGTTTCCAAAAATTCAACGTTATTGTTATGCTGTAAATATTCAAGTTCAATAACAATTTCTCAACGTGGAACGTTTGTTGCAAAACATTTTGAAAATCGCGCTCTCTAGGTCATTCATCCGCCCCGTCGGATGTTACATTAAACTTTGGCGCTGCGGTCGCTCGAAATCGAGATCTCAGGCCAACAATCTACACCCTTAAGTTTAAATAGTTGTTCACTGCAATTTGAAGTACAGTAGAACTACAATTAATCGAATCAATTGGGACCGGACCCCATTCGTATAATCAAAAATTCGGATAATTGGAGTTTTTTCGAAAAAAAGGTACATATTACATATAAGAATCGATTTTACAAGAGCTCCACATCAAAAAACGTCTCACCTCTCTATGCAGAGAACGTCAACTAAGCTTCTTTGGACATATAATGCGATCACATATGCATGAGTTAGAGATAGGGTTGCCATCTCTAAAATTTGGCAACCAGGACAAGACGCGTGAAAACCCTGGATTTTAGAGCCCAGAACCCCGACATGTCAACAGGTTTTTTTAAACATAGTCAGTGTAATAAAAAACAGTTGAAAATGTCATAAATCACCTTTTTATTTATTTTCAGACCTTAAAATTAAATTTAGTCATCTTTTATCATCATTTTAAATGTACCTAACAAAACAGAATCTTATTACAGTTTGTTACAAATTGTTTTAATAATCAGTTAGAATTTTTTTATTCTTAAAATAAAACAAATTATTGATATACTCTATTATGAAAACAAAACCTTATTAAAATATTAAACCTAACAAAATTCAATTAACTTTTTAAACAAAAATCTTACAAGTACTGAGACCATTTTAGTATTCAGTCTTACAATTTTTGAGGTAACTCTTTTAACTCAATAATAATTATCTTTAAATTTTTATCAGCCATTTACACAACAAAATATCTCTTAACATAATATGAACTAAATTCAGTCTTCTTAAATCTTAAGCAACAAAACTGAAGCTTTTTAAAGTTTAGACTTACTGTAATGTAAGTTACATTATTAATTTTTTAAAACATAAAATAACCAAAAACTATACTCATTTATATCACCTTAAAGTTTTAATCAACAGCCATATTTTAAATTTCTTTTACATAATAAAAACAATAATAACTTAAACTACAAAAATGAAAAGAAATTATTGCACTCATAAGTACATTATTTGACTATCTAGCTATTAAAGCTTTTTCCTCAGCCTCTTGCCTTTTTTACTTTTCAGTTTTTTTGTATTTATCACTCTTTCTGATAGCTTTTAGAATATCTTCCCTTTTTAAAAGGAATTTGTAAAAATCAATGCAGCTGTATTCTTGGAAATTGAATTTAATTTTAATTACTGACGAGATTGTTTCTACGCTTAGTAAATTTCTTTCTTTTGTCCATTGTTGTGTAATTAATGAGAATATTCTCTCCACATTGGCATTATGAGCCATAATGCAAAAAAATACTGTGCAATTTTCAGCAATTCCGAATATAAATTCGCATTTGGTGTTTTAAAAAATTGTACCCAAAGTTGATTTGAATTTAAAAGCTTATCTTGTTCAGTTAGGTTTTGCCTAAAAGCCCACTCGTCAATTAATTTTGCGTCGTTAATATCTATGTTCTTGTCTTTTAAATAAAGGACAGTGTCTTCAATAAGAGTCCATTCTGTGTTATTAATTTTCGGCAAAAACATCCAGTCAAATTTCTCAAATTGTTTTAACGGTTTCATCCATTCTTCAATGTACGTTTTGATTTCCTTGTAGAAATCATGCATGCGTTTTTTAAACTCTTGTTTCGTGTTTTCATCTTCTTTATTTATAATACTCTGAACATTCAACGGCACGAAACTTTCGTGAACCCGGCGTCATTGTGGCGGAAAAAAGTTACACTTACGTTGAGGTGGGTCATTATGACCCTCATACAATTTTATCTAGTATTAAAAAATTATCTATTTCTTATTTGAAATTTTCTTTCTTAATTTAAAAACTTATCTTCATCTCAAGATAATGACAACTAAAAAAATAACATTAATTAATTAAAATCATTTTTATTAGAATTCTTCTTAAGGACTTTTAATTAAATAACAAAAATGGAACTCTCTTCTAATTTTTTTTTAACAAATTAAAAAACTTTATCATTAAAAATGTACTTAAATCGAATCTATAATATGAGGTCTTTGAAATAATAATCACAAAAATATCAGGAACTTTCTTATAATTAGTCATTTTGGTTTAGGTTTTCACTGCAGTTTTTGCAGTAAGAGATCATGTGTTCAGGGCATATAAACTTATGGCAATTGTTACACGTATGACTTGTCTTTCTGTCTTTTTGTAGGCACAATCTTGGCATCTTCTTCGAACACCAATAAGCTTTGTAGGAGGTTCTCCAGACGTTTCTCCCGTAAATTCCTTCATTCTTTTGCGCATTTCCCGCGGAAGATTTGATGAATCTTTGCGTATAGAAATGTGTTCATTTACGAGTGCCAGACCCAAGTTTTTTAAAAAACGACGTCGTTTTGTATTTGGCTCATTGTCGGTGTTCCTTATAATCGCAGCATTTACTCCAGCCATATTGAGCATGGTATAAAAAATTGTCAATGGCCATTTTTTTGAATTACGGCAAACATTATATGTTGAACAAAGTTCATCAGCAACATCCACTCCGCCTTTGGTTGTATTATAAAAAGTATTAACCTCGGGCTTTTTTCTATCTCCAGTAGTTGCATCAATTTTACCGTCATGATGCAAGCTTGAGAGAAGTAGAACAACTTTATTTTTCTTTGGTATGTGTGACATAATTGTTATGTCTTTTTGATACCCAAGCTTAGTCGAATAAATCTCCTGCGCGCGGGTTCTTATAAACTCTGGTGGTATTTGACGTTTATTTTTTCTCAAAGTACCTACACATGTTAATTTATGTTCCTCTAGAAGGTGAGCTATAAGTTCGTAACTAGTAAACCAATTATCAAATGTAATATTACGGCTACTTTTTGAAATAGACTTCACAAGACGGTTAACAACATCAAAGGGCCTATTGCTGACAGAAAATGGACCTTCAGGGTGCTTTCCAAATTTGAAATATAAAAGTTCTTGGCATCAACCAGTGCAAAAAATTTTTATACCATACTTTGCAGGTTTTGACGGTATGTACTGCCTAAACTTAGCCCTTCCTCTGAATGCAACAAGCATCTCATCTATAGTAACATATTCTCCAATAACATAGCTTTTTTGACAGTTTTCGACGAATGATTCAAAAAATTGACGAATAGGAGCCAAATTGTCAGTTTCTTTTCGTAAATTGCGCGTCGACTTGTCATCAAAGCAAAGACAGCTGTTTATAAAATGAAAACGCTGTTGTGACATAGTGAGACGAAAAATGTCCACACCAGTGCCATCAGATGTCCACAAATCGTTCAAATTTTGTCTTCCAGCACGATGGAATCCAGCTATGTACAATAACCCAATAAAAGCTTTTATTTCCCGCAATGTCACCACTTAAAAACATCACATTCGAAGGATTAAATTGGCGTAATTGCTGCAATGGAATGTCATCTTCACTGTCACTTACTTCTTGTTCAGTATCACTTTCTTGGCTACGAACACTGACATAATCTTCATTTTTACAATCAGATGCATAAAGTTCATTTTCGTCACTCTCTGAAGACTCTTCAAGTATGGCCATGATTCGTCGACGCTCACGCTCCTCCGGGTCCATTTAAAATATTTATCTAAAAAATAAAATAGCGTAAATAAGTAGAAATACATAAAACCTCAAAATAATTTATGGCACAAAGCAGCAACGTCGCCGTTGAGCTGGGTCATAATTACCCGGTCGCAGGTTTACGCTCGTGTTGCTCCTTGCGCGGGCGCCGAACGACTAGGAAGGTGCACGACAGGGAGGGGTGATCCTTAACTACAGCTACTGAGACACACGGCTGTGCGCGGCAATTATTTCTCAGAAATATTTCAAATTTAAAACGTGCAGGGTGATATTGACCCTGCCTCAATGACGCCGGGTTAATTCGGTCATCTAAGCTTTTTGTTATGGATGCAAGTATGCTTCTGGTTTCAAGGACTGAATTATCACCTTTCTCTAATTTCTGTATTTTTCAGTGAACGGTGTGCATAATTGAGTGTATGAGAAACAAGTATGCCTCCGAGAGTGGATTTTCAAAAAACTGTTTAATTAAAACAGGTGGCCTTTCTATGCTTTCAAAATAATCGTTTAATGGACGGTAGAGCTTCAGGAGTCGCTCGATAGCTGGAAACAGGCTTAGCCAACACGTCTTGGAATGATACAGAAGCTGTTTATATTCGACCTCAGCTGTTTCACAGAATTCTTTAAGAGCTTCGGTTCGTACTATGTAAGTGGCATAAAAATTATAAATTTTTAAGATGATGGATTCCACGTCTACTGGCAGTAAATCACATCCGTGGCGCACTGCGTTGTTAATGACATGTGCAGAGCATCCCACACCAATCATGTTTGGGTTTAGATTTTCTTTCAGCTTGTGGAAAACATTGTTGGTTCCATATCGTTTTATTCCACCGAAGTTTGTATTGCAATTATCTCCAGCAAAAGCAATACATTTAGACAAGAAGTCATGCTGGCGAAGCTGTGTTATTATCAGTTCAGTGATTGTGTCAGATGTCTCGTTTTTCGTGATTTCTATTTCGAGCACCTTTGTAGTGATTCCGTTTTTTTTTACATCAAAATATTGAATAATCAACGGGAATAATTTTGTGCTTCCGTGATTACTAGCATCAGTAGCCACGCTAATGAATGGTACATCTTGTAAATCACTCTTAAGTTCTTCAACCGACAAAGGGCTTAGCACTCCGGTGGCTATCGCAGTTGCTTTTGTTCGATTGCATGTAACTTTTTTTGCAGTATCTGACCTAAAATATTTCGCGGTTGAGAGCACAAGTGCAGTCCAGTGAATTGAAAGACATATGATGGCTTACTGTATGATAGACGAGTGCGCCTTCCGCTGCTGGAATAAGGAGGTCCTCCGATGACTCCAATGTCGATCTCACAAAATATGTTGCTATATTTGAAGTACTTGCTTGATTTTTCAAATTTGTTTTGTGTTTCTGAGTACTTAAATGCTCATTTATGTCTGTAACGCCTTTGTTTGCGATTGAAATAATCGTGGAACAAACGGTACAAACCGCTTCCCAGTCATATTTTCCTTTTTTTAACATCGGAAACTTAGTTTGCAAATCACTGTTAAATAAGCATTTACGCTTAGGCATTTTGGTATCTAATCTGAAAAGAATAAAAGAAGTAAAAATATAGTCACTAGAGAGTTTCCAAACAAGGGGTTAAATTCGCGTAAAAAGGTTACAAACAGACAGAGTTACTTTCACATTTATAATGGAAGTGTGGATAGCATTCAGAATATTCAGATGAGCAGTGTCACACTACTGTACAGAATTACAACTACGATATGTAATAAAAATCTCGTTTACTTACCACGTGTACGTAGGTACACCCGCTTAACTGTAACGACGTCTACACTCATAACCGTCCTGCGACTCACTGCCAGTGTCACTGCGTGCGGGCGGCGAAGTCGAAGTCCGCACCGTGGCAACTGCGACGGGAGGGGCGGGGGGACGGTGAATTTAGCGAGTCGGTTCGTCGGTTGATCGCGGCGTGCGGGCACAGTGCGTGTGTCGCGGGCGGCCCAAGACTTTAAATTTTTAAACCCAGACTACAAGTGAAGCCCCGCCCGGACGCTCCCCGGATGCCGTCTAAACTAGGACAAATCCGGGGAAACCCGGACGGATGGCAACCCTAGTTGGAGAAGCAGTTGATCGTGGGACAGATGCAGGGGAAGCCATCCAGGGGCCGAATTCCAACACGATGGTGTAAAAGCATTGTAGACGCGATAGGAGAAACTATAATGATCTATTGAACTGGCGCGGGACAGAAGCAATTGGAGATAAATCACATATGGTCACGATCCTCATTAGTGCGGGAATGACAAAAAGAGAGAGAGAGAGATTACATATGTATTTTAAAGAAAAAGAGCTTATTTTTGGTACTGTAAGCATTTTTAATTAGTGATTGAATGAAATATACATATGGTATACGTACATTATATGTACATGAAATTCATTTTTTCTTGAACATCTCAGTCAAAGTTAGTTGTTTGGATGTCTTCATCCGTTTTCGTGCAGCCAAGTCTCGCATCCGCTTGACTGTGAGAAGTTGGATGTGATCACACTCGGGCTGACGCTCCATCCACTTCTTCACACACAGTCCTACTTTCTTCATGACGCTGGCTCCATCAGTTGTTATACCGACTATGTCGTTATCCAGGGATAAATCATATTCTGAAAGTTTTTCTTTCAGAAGCTGAATACAGGACTCTGACGACATACTTCCAAATATTCGCGCCAATCCAAGATTTCAGAACGCAGGCTGACTGTTGATAACTGTGTGAACATTAATATTTAAAAAGCGCCGGCTCATTCCAGATGTCCATTCATCGAAAGAGAGTGTAAATCTATAATCTTCATTCTTTAGCTTTAGAAGATCTTCCTTCACTTTCATTTTCAGCGTCATTCCGTAGTTCATCACAATTATATAGTTTAATTGAATTTGGTGAAGAAGGCAATTTGTAATTGTTACCTTTCGCAGCAAAAAGATTCTTCATGTCCTCGGAAGTGCAGAATACTCTAAAAGGCAAACCATCTTTTGCTACCATTCGGGAAATCATTTTTTCTTTTGTCACGTTAGTATCCGATGGAAAGTAATCACTGATTTTCTTTTTCTTCTGTGGTGTTTGGTAATTTTCTCGATCTTCTGGTGTAGATTGAGACGACGACACTGACACTATAGCAGATGCTGACGACGTCGAGGGCAGCGATACAGTATCGGCAGCATTAAGTTCAGGTGTGGTTGATGTTCTTCCGACTCCCGCATTCGATGATTTTGTGTCAATTTTGTGGATTGCTTTCATATGAACATGTAAACCTTTTGTAGACCCAGATGTGGTTTTGAGAACAGCTTTACATAACTTGCATTGAGCAGTCAAGTTATTTACTGCTTTCTTGAAGTACTTCCATACCGGCAAGCAACTACTAAACTCCACATACACTTGATCTGGATTGTTTGTAGACATGTTTCAAGTATTAACAAGCTAATAATTGTAATAATCCAAAATTATGTTTATTTGACTCACTTAAATAATAAAAAGGTTTTAGCAAAATAACGAGTACAATTTGTACAACTAAACAATTATGAAGTAACAAGTGCCTGCACGCACGCGGATATCTCCCGCTCACTCACTCCACTTAGTCATAAATCATCAGTCCCGCTCATATTCATAGTCGCCCATATTCGTAAATAGTCGGGATAGTTTGCAATCGTTGTTAGACACTAGAGGTGGGCGTTGACGCTAATCTACAAAAACGTGAACACCTGTTGACGCTAACTACTGTTAACTGTTGATGTAAACTGCTAACCTGTTAACCACTGTTAATTTGATAACAGTTGCTAGTGTCAACTGCATATCACGGAGTACATTGATATATAGGGAAAGTTAACTGAATAAAAAATATTAGGAAACTTGTCCATGTTATCAACGAACTAACTAAAAATATTTTAAATGAATGAATTTTCCTTCATACTTTTAAACAGGCTTAGGACTGACATATTTTGCAGATACGTATTATTTGGTTTTGTTTAATATTTTATATGCAAAATAAGGCGTATTTAAAAGTTCATTCATTATATACATAAAAATCAGCTATTTACAATATACTCGTACAACAACATTTGATATTTTGTTTAGGTATTCGCGTTGAGAAACACAATTTGTCGCATTTTATCTGCTTTCAAACTGCATCGTCGTTCATTTAAAATATTTCCCGTCGCGGAGAAAATTATTTCGCATGACACGGAAGTCGTAACAATCCCACATTTCTTAATAAATACTTTTGCTAAATTTGGAAAATATAATTTGTGATCTCTCCACCACGTCAAAGGACATGCTGTTCTTGGCAATAGATCGGCCTGTAAATAAAAATCTATTTCTTTGTCTGCTTTCGTTGCATTGGATGATACAATCGTAGGTTTTATACCCTCAATCACTGAGTCAACTACTTTCCAAATCGAAAATGTTTGATTTTCCAGTGATAGGGGATTTGTTGCAGACTCCGTGGTCTGAGATTCATGTACATCCTCATGAACTACAAGTTCATTTAATTCAGATAATATTAAATCATGAATATTTTTCTTTACCAGTTCAGTCGTAACGGAATTGGAATAATAATGTGTTTTAAATCTAGGATCTAAAAACGTGCACACAGTAAGAATGTTATTTTGTTCGAGACGGCCCAATCGATTTTTAACACCTGCAGATAATTTTTGAATAATTTGTATGATTATAGGATAATATGATTGTTTTTCTAATGTATCACATACAATTGACAAAGCCTTTGTTAAAACTATGGGCATAGACTCAGTTAGATAATATTCGCCACTTATGGCTCGTGTCACTTCTTCAAATGGTTGTAAAATATTACATAACTGGCGACATGCTTCCCAGTCTTCAATGGTAACTATTGGCAAATCGGTGCCAATTATAGCCATTGTTGCTCGTACACATTCTTCTAGCTCAACAAATCTTTTCAGCATGTAATATATAGTATTCCATCTTGTAGGAACTGATTGGATTAATCTTTTAGGCTGTGTAACATTCGCTCTTAATTGATACTGCATTAATTTATGAGATGAAGTGGGACTCTTTTTAAAATGCATTACCACTTTTTTAATTTTATTTAAAGTATTGTCAAAAACTTTTAAAGCGTCCTGAACAATAAGATTTAATGAGTGGGCATAACACCCGAAATGTTCATAAAAAAGATGATTTTCAAAAGCACTGATTATGTTGGAGGCATTGTCTGAAACACCCAAGATTACCTTATTGTTTAAATCCCACTCGATTAGGATGCGTTGAATTTCGTCTGCAAGTTGTTTTGCTGTATGACTGCCCACGAAAAGAGCACAGTCTAATAAGACCGACTTCATTCTAATATCTTCAGTCAAAAAATGAACAGTCACAGCAATATATGATTCCGTGGTTCTAGATGTCCAACAATCGGTAGTAAGACATACATTTTTTGCCTCCCGTTGTACATATTCCCTGACTTTATTCAAGCAATCATCAAACATATTAGGGATCATTTTATTTGAAATCACTTTACGAGATGGCAATTGATACGAAGAGTTTAAATTCTGGACAAATTCTTTAAAACCTTTATCCTCGACAACACTAAAAAGCTGGAAATCTTTAACAAATCATTTCATGAACGATTGATCAATTTTTTTTTGCTCTTCAGTTGTCATCTTTCTGGGAATATAACTGGAAATATATCTTTGCTTCCTTTTTATGGCATATCTTTCTAGCTGTAGGGTGAGTGGTCCAACAGTTAACCACCTAATTTTCTGATCATCATAGCGCGTAATTGGTAATTCAAAATATATAATTATCTGCAAGGTACGAAGTAGTGGTTTATTGGCTACATATTTGCATTTAATAAATGCTGAATTTACTTCAGATTTTTTGCAGAT
Organism: Sesia apiformis; assembly: GCA_914767545.1. NCBI lineage: Eukaryota > Metazoa > Arthropoda > Insecta > Lepidoptera > Sesiidae > Sesia > Sesia apiformis. The sequence continues at coordinate 13,963,383 of OU611969.1, forward strand.
ATGAGTTTTTAAAAAAAATGGGGATTGGCTAACTGTGTCCACACTATAGTACACTATTAACCACAGGGTGTTCCACAGTTAACCAAAGTGTACACATTTAACCGCTATATATGATTTATTAATTTCTTAAATAAAAAACAATATGAGTGGTATGAAAATGAGTCTTTTATTATTTAGTACTTTTAACAGTTGACTTACAACTAATTATTAGGTAACTTTATAATGGCACAGTTCAGTCTCAACATTGTTAATCTTAAAGTGGTGAATCTTTTTAAATTATGTAGGCACTTAAGATACTAACTAGCATTCTCAATCGAAAACTATCAAAGTTTTATTAGTTTCAGGTAAATTCTTAAAATAATTATCAATCGTATTTTAATCACTAACTTAAGAAGTGTAGTAACAAGAAATAAATAAAGGTCTAAACCTTTAACGCAAGTTTCACAGGATTAGTTATTCGCAAGTTATTTAATATTAAATGATCTCAGTCTCAACAAACTTATTCTAAAATTAGTAAAGTCTTAGTAGGTTTTGGTAAATACTTAAAATAATTATCAAATTATTCGTATTTTTATCAAAAACTTAAGTATAATAACAAGAAATAAACAAATATCTGAACCTTTAACGTAACCTACGTTGTCACAGCATTAGTTTTTCTCGGTCTCACAATATTTAATCGAGAACTATAGTAGGTAAGTAGGTAATGAGCTATATATATATATAAAGCTTTGTTACAAATAAAAACCTTAACATTTAACGCAGGTTCAAGTGAGTCAAATCAAAATATACGTCAAACAAATAAGACGCTTGCCTTCGGCTGCTGCCAGTAATTTTAGGATTTGGTAATATATATTTAATATCTTTTGCCTGTACTCCTGCTGTATCAGGTTCCAGAGGCTCACAAAATGTTTGACATGCTCTACTTTTTAGTCTTAAGAAACTCACAAAAAAGTCAGAATCGTCTTCATCATCTATTGTTTCTAAAACTTTCGCAACGTAATAGACAGAGGTTTTCTTAAATGGAAATAATACGATGACATATTCTTGCTCTTTTGGATCTCGTAGTAAAGGTAAAAAATTACCGTCCAGTATAATTCTACTTTCCTCATCCTCATGTTCATTTTCACTTATATATTCTTCTCCACCAGACGACGATCCACTTGCTACAAAATCATTTTCATCTGAACTGTCATCACTTTCTATAATATCTTTTTTTCTTTCCTTAATGGCTCTTTTATTCTTTTTACTTGACTTATTTTGGGTTTTAACACCTGTGAACAGGTCTTGCTTTGCTTTTTTAATTTGTTTTTTGATTACTTTTATTTTCTTTGCAGCAATAGCATCCTTTTCAGGCGTATCCGTAGCGATCATGCTTTTCCCAGGAGTTCTACGCTTTTTTGGATCACGTGGTTTCGCTTTTATTGGTGGCATAAATTCCTTGGGCGAAATAAACTTTGACGGACCGGCAGCTTCTATTATACGAGGCGTGATATCTTGGTTGCCAACTTCTTTAAGCACTCGTGATAGAGCTGGCGAATGGAAAACTTCTATTACTGGAGGTGTGATATCGCTATCAGGGTTTCTGGACAAATTTTGTTGCAGAGTAACATTCTCACGCACGGGTAATGGATCTTGTAATTCGGGAGCTTTAATTATTGGTAGTGTGGTGTCGTCATCATGGTTTCTTGGCAAGTTAACTTGCAGATCAACATCTTCATGAACTAATAATGAAGCTGGAAAATGGGGAGCTTTAATTATTTGTAGTGTGGTGTCGTCATCATGGTTTCTTGGCAAGTTAACTTGCAGATCAACATCTTCATGAACTAATAATGAAGCTGGAAAATCGGGAACTTCAATCATTGGTGGCGTGATATCGTTATCTCGACTTGTGGAACCAACGTTCTCAAGAATAGAAGGAGATGTGGAAGACTTTTCTCGTTGATCATCAATTTCTTGTACGACCTGTGGCCTATCTGTTACGGTACTAGGCATGAAATCGACTTCCGTAAAAATGCAGTCATCGAATGGGAATATTCCAGTTTTCTTGAACGCATTTACTATGTTTATCGGAGTCATAGATTTCATGTATGCAGAACCAACACACTCAGCAACATTGTATATAGTTAGAGGTTGTCCTGGATGTCTCAATAGCCATGAATCTACAGCTGCATTATAATACGACTTGAATGGGCCGTTTAATCCAACATCAAGTGGTTGAAGTTTGGCAGTAGTATGCGGATGGAGAGTTAAAACAGTGACACCCGAAGACTTAGCCAGATCTAGCGCTTCAATTGAAAGATGGCTTTCGTGGTTATCCATTATTAATAGCACAGGATTTTCTTTTGAGGCTGAAACATGCTTTATAAAATGTTTTATTACATCCACGAATATTTCAGCATTCATCCACCCAGAAGCTGCAGCTAAGCCTAATGTGCCCGGTGGCGCTCCATGTATCATGTGTGGTTGAAACTTTTTTCTCGGAAAAACCATAGCCGGTGGCAAAGCTTGGCCAGTCGCACTGACAATGCAACATGTTGTGACTAAGGTACCTCTTTCGCCACTTGTAACCTTTGCTGTATTCGTGCCTCTTCGTGCTAGTATTTTTCCTGGTCGTTGGACAGTTGTCGTTGAAGTTTCATCCAAATTGTACACTCTAGTACCATCTGCAAAGCTCGGATGCCTTTCCATAACTGATTTTAAATTTCTAAAAAATGACTCAATGTTGTGCTTGTTGAAAGCAGTTGCCCGGGCTAAGCTACAGGCTTCTGGCTTCTTCAGTGAAATTTCAGGATGTCTTTTCCTGAAGGAACGCAGCCATTCAAATCCAGCCATTTCTGAATCTATCCATGATTGTGGTATTTTTAAATTGTTGGCTTTCGCCATTTGATAAGCAACGCGTCGGCAATCTTTAGTTGTTAGTCCGTAAAATAATTGAGCACAATATTCAATATAATCTGATAATTCTTTTTCTTGCTCTGTTGTAAAAATCTTGTTAACTTCATAATTTGGTGTTAAACGTACCTCTGGATTTATTTTGATTTTATTCACATACAATCTGACCGTCGGATATTTAAGCTGGCATTCCTCGCTTGCTTTTCTTATACTCATCCCAGATTTCACCAGCTGCATTGCTTTCCTCATAGCATCTTCAGTATGTCCTCCTCGTTTTCTAACTGTTGTTTTATTCCGGCCCATCTGTAATTAAAATAAGCAGGGCAACATTTAACCACCAGTTGGTACACAATTAGCCATGGCTAACTGTTGAACATATGGGTTTGGTTAATTGTAGACTACCCCTCCCCGTAAAGCGTTTGAACACTATCACTTTAAAATTATTCATACAATTGAAACCAAGCGTATGTTAATAGATGCACGAAAAGTATATTTACACGGTCAACATATACGGTTTTTTGTAATAATAAACTGAAAGATGTGAAACTGAAAAAATACTTACTTTTTTTTTAATATTTTGGCACTGATTTTCAATAATTTACTCGTAACACAACCGTTGAGCGCGTGAGCTCGCCGCCAACTGGGGAGCGGGGAGAGTAACTGTTGCGGCATCGAAATTTCTAGTATGCACGGAGCGGCAACGACGCATTTGAGAAATATGGGCGCGGATAACTGTATACGAGTGGCTAATTGTTGGACCACTTACCCTACCTGTTTTATTGCTAGATCGGGCTCTGCAAAAGATGTTGAAGCCGTAGGCTGCTCAATACTGGATTGTAAAGGCTGAGGTGTTGAAGCTCTAGGTTGCTCAATGTTTGGTTGTTGAGACTGGTAATTTGTGGATCGAGAATCTGATATTAATGACGCTGATAATTGTATGGGATGTAATCGTTTCAAATGTGATTTAAGATTAGTTATAGTAGTTTTATATGAAATCGACCGTTTACATATATTGCAAGTGGCACATTTTATGTTATCGTCAGCACAAAAATAATTCCAAATTTCACTTTGTTTGCGTCCAGATATTGTTCTAAACTAGTTAAATTAATTAGTGGCGTGAAATAAAAATAATACTATTGTTGAATAAACTATAAGTATTCCTACTTAATTATATAACTTTACTATAAGAAAGAAACCTATTGTCCAAAGAAAGTCACAGAAAATGAACTAAACACTTATACCTATGAAATCAAAACTAAAATAGAAGTATATATAAAAACTATAACAAAAGCGTCCCTTACGGCGAGTTCAACAATAACACTAAAACATAGAACACATTGTTATTCATTAATATTGTTTATCATCAGTCAAAAAATACTTCGCGTCTCAAATGTATACAAAACTAAAACGCAGCAGAATGCGTACGTTATGGTCAGCAGGCGTCAACAGGTCAACTGAGTAACTTCGTAAACTATCAACAGTTCTACAATCAACACCGCAGACAAAAAAAATGCCAACAGATCACAGTCTATATAACGCTAAAATCAACAGATAGCAAATTAACAATCGCTTGGTCGTTGACGTTTCGTTCGTTTTTCCTCAACTGTTAATGAATTTTTTCGTCAACAGTTTTGATCGTTGACGAAGAAAAACGTTGACGCTTAACTGTTAACCGGTTTTTAACTCACCACTATCCCCGGGACCCCCGGACCGTCAGTCAGCGCATAGGGATGCAAAATAATTGAAATATCGATATGGATATTTATATCGGTGGCAGGTAAATATCGATAACTGATATATCGACCGTTCCAAAGCGATATTTTTGGTATTTCTTTAAATTATTCGATAAAAAGTAGTAAAATCAAACCTAAATTATAATAAAAGATTTATTTAAAAAAGAGTCACATTTCTCAACATGTTTTGTCAACGGAACCTAAAAATAGTAATTTAGACAATCTTTTTCCAAGTAATCGATTCCTGTTCTGTGTGACTGTAGCTCCCGCCTTCGAGAAGAGAAGTTCGGCTGGCACCGATGTGGCGACGATGGGAAGATGGCTCATAGCTATTTTAAATAGGTTAGGGTATGAGCCTTGCATCTCGAGCCATATGTCCAACACATTCGTTTTCAGAGTGCTCACTGGAGCTGAGAGATATAATGTCAACTCGTCACCATCAGTTTTTCTTCTCTTTATTTGGGTATGTGCCAACGATTTATGGTGCTTCCAAAAATCAAAATCCTTGTTTTTTTCGTTTTCACATGATGTGGATGACACCGAAGCCGCTTGCTTGTTTTCAACTATCATTTTCCGTACTTTCGACATAGCCTTGGTACATGCATCACACTTTTTGAAATGTAAGTTTTTGAATCGTGGATCTAACAAAGTTGACACTGTCAATAATGACGAAAATTCAAGTTGTCCAAACAGCTTTTCTATTTCTTGCAAGATATTCATCTTCAAATCGGCCGCAATCGAAGAAGTGCTTTTAATTTCATTGTACTGATCTATTGCATAACTGACCATAGGCACTACTTTGGAAACAGTGATATATTGCTCCGCGGATGCTTCTCTGATCATAGCCTCGAGTGGTCGCATGATATGGATTATATCTTTGATACTTGCAAGCTCAACTGCTGTCAGCATTGTAGGTGCATCAATTTTACCAAAAATCACTTCGCTTATATAAGGTGCAAGTTCAATAAACCTGATTGGCATATAATACAATGAGTTCCAGCGCGTTTTCACGTCTAAAATGACTTTCAAAGTGTTTCCTTCTGATACTTTATTTTCCAACTGTTTTATTTTTAAATCACCTGAGGCATCTACTCTTTTTTTTAATGTATTTTATTATGGTCCTTGCATGGTCAATAACACTGCTCAACCCTTGAGTTATCTTTATGGCATCCTCGGCAATCAAATTTATCATATGAGCAAAACATGGTATATGTTTGCCTGTCCCAAATGTGTCTCTGATAGCTTTGACCATGTTGGCACCAGAATCTGTCACGATGGCGATCACTTTTTGAGACTCAATGCCCCAATTCGTTAAGATCTCTGACAACTGTTGGCCAATATAGTCCCCAGTATGACTTTCACTTAACTCAAATACACCAATCATTAATGATTGCAACTCGTTTTTCACTATAAAATGAATCGTAACGCCCAGATAACTCGTGGTACTCATAGTCTCAGTCCAGATATCCGTAGTGATACAAAAATGCTTAATATCTTTTAGTTTCTTCTTCAATATGACAGAGATTTTATCGTATTTTTCATCAATTTGTCCTTTGATTGTTTCTCGCGATGGTACTTTATATAAAGGCGCCACTTGTTTCATTAAATGTCTGAAACCTTTTCCTTCAACTAAGTTGAATAGTCTGTTATCAACACAGATGAAATATGCAATTGCAGCAGTTATGCGATTATATTTTGAACCCACCCTTAGAATATTGAAATACGCTGTCAAAAGCTGTATTAATTTTTTGCGTACCACCAGATGATCCTTCGTTAAACTTCGGCTTTTCGTTAGATGCGTTTGATGTACTTGCAACTGCATCATTTTGCTTATCGAGAATCTCACCGAAATTATTTTCTGTTGATGTTGACTGTGATATACAATTGTCGAGGGTACTGAAAAAACAAATGAAAAGTATAAGATATCGATTCATCGATATCTGTTATCAATGTATATTCATTCGGTACAACACTAGTACAAACAAAAACTAATCTAAAAATATACAACTGGCTCACATAACGTAAATTTAAACTTGACAGGCTACTCAGTTTCAGTATTACCTATTAATTTCGAGGCACAAATTGGCTAAAACAAAACTAAATTACCTTTGTGATGGAGATGGATCATAGGTTTTATGATGTTTCAAGTGAGCGGCGGCTAGGTTAGATGTATTGCCTGAAGTTTTAACATGTTTGTTACACATATTGCAGACAGCTCCATTCAGCTCTTTTTTGAAATAGGTCCTTAATTGAATAGCTTGCTTTTCTTCATATTTCTCGAAATTCCCAAATGAGTTTACAGTTTTATTTACACTCAATTTAAACACATTGAACGGTAGATACAACTGAACCATAGACTAGAACAAGAACGAACCAACGAACGGAATCATAGACAGATTACACAGACGGTATTACCATATATTTAATAGATAAAATATGCTGAAAGGGAAGTTAGAATGAATTTATAACTTACCCAACTGGATATGGGATTCTTTCGATATTTCTTGTTTTTCGATATCGATATTATCGTATCGACAATTATAATATATCGATAATTTGGTGTCGATATTATCGATATTATCGGTTTTTCGATATATCATTGCAAGCCTATCAGCGCTCGCTCGCGTACCGAGCGGACGCGTATAGCGTCACTGATTGCTGCCGCTCAGGGATTGCATTCCCTAGTTGTAGTTTGTATAGACAATGTATATATCGGTGGAAAGACTTTATATAAAACTTACATAAGACTTAGATCAGTTCTGGAACATCTTCAAAAATGTGAATTTAAGTTACAACTTACTAAATGTAATTTTTTTCAGAATTCTTTGACAATATTTGGATATAAAGTATCCAAAGATAGAATTGAGGTAATTAAGGATAATATTCTATATTAAAGGCACCACAACCACAAAATACTAAAATGTTACGTTCGTTTTTGGGATAAATGGTGTATTATGATAGATTTTTAAAAAATATGGCAATCACATTGACACCATTATATAATTGTCTCAAAACTAACAAATTTAATTGGACTAATGAATGTAATATTGCATTTACTAGTATTAAAACTGCTTTTACAAATACTACAACTTTAGCTCATTACAGCACAGATTACCAATAATATTATGTTGTGATGCCTCTGATGTGGAAGCGGCTAGAGTTTTATCCATAAGGACAAAGGAGGGTGTTGTTAAACCTGTTGCTTATAGTAGTAAAAAATTAAATGAAACTCAACTTAAATACCGCACTATCGAAAAGGAAGCATATACAATAATTTTTGGAATAACTAAATTTTATGAATATCTATTTGGTCATACGTTTGAACTTGAAACTGACAAAGCAGCTTTGGTAAGGATTTTGGGTCCTACAAAAGGTATACCTAAAATGGCCTGTAAAAGGGCACAACATTGAGCAATATTTCTATCAGGGTTCAGTTGTTACATTATCAGACATGTAGGTACTAATAGAAACCCCGCTGATTATTTATCACGTCATCCTATAAATAGTAGCACTCAACGCATTTAAGTACCCACTGTTAGATAGTAGTGACGTGAGTATTCTAAATTGAAGTGAGTATTCTCTGTGTAATTTTGAAAATATTGACTGGAAAGATATAGCGAAAGAGACAAAGAAAGAAAATTTACAGTACAGTTTTGTGTACAGTTATGAGATATTGTGCCAATGGTTGGCCAGACATTAATAAGTTAGATGAGAAATTCAAACCATACTTTGATCGTAGGAATTAAATTTCTATTGACCAAGGTTTTCTATAATGGGGATTCCGTGTAATAATACCAGAAACATTACGAAGCATAACCATGAATGAGTTGCATTCAAGTCATTTTGGCACAAATAAAATGAAACAAATTGCCCGATCTTACTTTTGGTGGCCATCGATCGATATAAACATAAATGATTTAACTAACTCTTGTCTAATATGTTTACAAAATAGGAATGAACCAGATAAGGTTCCTTTGTCAACATGGCCTGTACCTAAGGGTGTATGGGAAAGATTACATGCAGACTTCCTAGGTCCACTGTGTGGAAAAATGTTTCTTGTTATAGTAGATAGCTACTCAAAATGGCCAGAGGCTTATATGATGTCAAATATTACTGCATCAAAGACAATTTCTGTATTCAAATCTTTGTATTCCAGATTTGGTTATCCCCTCCATCTTGTCACGGATAACGGGGAGACATGGACAAGTAAAGAATTTAAAGATTTTTGTGAACTAACTGGTGTTCGGCTAAGTTCCACACCGACCTATTATCCGACGACAAATGGAGGTTTGTTCAAACATTTAAAAATCATGTTACCAAGATAGAGTGGAGTCTGGGCATAATTTAGAATATGCTTTAAACTTATTTTTAGTTAAGTTATTATAGTTTTAGTTGAACATGTATTAATCGTACTACTGGTGTTAGCCCTTCAAAACTAATATTTAATCGTGAAATTAGAACTCGATTTTCATTGTTAAGATCACACACAACCTGTAACTTCACAATTGTTAAAATATAATGAAAAGTCAGCAGAGCTAAGTGGTGGCCGTAGAAATATCAATATCAATGTAGGTGATAAGGTTATGGCTAGGGACTATAGGAGAGGTAGGAAAAAATGGATTTTTCATAGATGATTCTGAAAAATTACCATGAACAGTCTCATCGATACCTGAATTTTCATTTTCACAGACAGTTGGAGATACTACAGACATCGTATCATTTCTATAGTTCGAAATCTATTAACAGCCAATGGAACTCACGCCCATGCTGGCGTTTGCGTGTTCTTTCACAAATAAAGCATTTTACAGGTGGCAAATCTTCATTACTGACAGGCTCGTCGGTGCAGCTCGCTCAAAGTTGCTTGATACTTCCATTCTGAAAATAATATATTCCCAATAAGAAACCTAAAAATTAATAACATGAAACTGAAATTATAACATTAAGAAATGGTTCTTTTACGTATTTTATTACGACTTTAACAATGTTTTTACATAAAAAATATTCTATACTGTTTTATAAAAATAATAATTTCTTCTGTTCTAAGAATCAATTTTTATTTAAAAAATATTTATTAAATCCTTTCAATAAATAAAATTTTAATTTTTATGTTCAGTTTAGGGTTTCCGATTTCTCGAGGTTTTTTAGTTCTCGGGTGTCGAGAGTTCTCGAGCCTGATTTCTCGGGTCTTCTCGGGTTGTCGAGAAAAAAGTAAATTTTTGTCTAGATTTTTTATTTAAATAATAAAAAGAGTCTTTAGTTTAATTGTGTTTATTTTAAATGATAAAATCAACATAATTTGAAACAAAAAACTAATTCTTAATAAAAAATCAGCTCAAAACAAATATACTAACTAAAAACAATCATATTTTTTCTTCTCACCATAACTAATCTCACTAATTTTTAATAAAAAACAAAATCTCTGTTAACAATCAGCTTAAAACAAACATTTTTAACTAAAAACAATCATAAATTTTCTCATCATAACTAAAAGTCACTCACTAATCTCACTATGTGGGTGATATGGTATGCATCACAATTTTTGGCAGTTTTAATGTAATTAAATAATAGGTATCTGCTATTAATACGAAAAAAATAACTGTCTTTAAGCCTACTTATTAATTCTTATAAAATATGCCTTAAGATAAACTAAAGCATTAATAGATTTATCAGACAGGCGGCTTCTAATCTTACTGACCACATTTCCCGATATGGAAAATACCCTTTCATTTTCTGTTGAAGTCGGCTTGACTGAAATTAATGCCTTGTATAGTGTTTCCAGATTAGGAGTCCTCTTGCCTGTTTTTTCAAATAGCAAAAACTCTTTTTTTATTATTGATTTTGAAAGCACCACAGCATTAGTTGATTCATCATTTTTCGAAACACCTTTTATTGCTCTCTCTAATTGAGCTGCAAAGCTGTCTTGTTCAGGTTCTGATTCGCTTACGCCTGCTTCAACAACTTCTGAATTATTTTCTGTCAAAGGTTCTGTAGTAGTGGGAACAGTGGGGTATAGGCGATTGAATAAGTCTTCAGCATATCCAATTAAAAATGTCTTGCTATTATCGATAAAATAATCACTCTTTTTGTGCATAAAATTATTGGGGCTGTTTAGGTAGCGTAGCAGCGATATTAGAGGTGTATTCCGACGATCTGATATTTTCATTTTAAGAGATTCTACTAATTGAAGAGCCAAAGGGTGGTCGATATTTTGTAATTGTTTTAGCAACACGTCTATTATAGCCTCTGCAGTTAGTAAATTGGCACCTTGTCTGCTCAATGCTTCTACTGCAAGTTTCGTTGGCGTCAATATCAACAGCAATTTTTGTAGTACACAAATATTTTCCTCCTTCCATTTAAATGAGCTATCTAAATCAATCAAGGCTTTTTTAATGGAATTTTTTAACTTCAAGAAACGCTCAATCATTGTTAGCTTTGAATTCCACCTAGTTCTGACATCCTGTAATAAGGCTAGTTCTGCCCCGAATTCAGTCTTCACATGTTTTTGTAGTGTGATATTTCTGAGAGGACTCTTTCTGAAAAATCTTATGATCGAACGGGTCTCATTCAGGACTTTATTTATGTCGTCATCAGGTTGCAATATAGATTCTTCATCAGATTCGTCGTCGATATCAGTGCTGGCTTCATCAGAGCTGCTGTGTTCATCGTCGCTAACAGGTGTGTTTCTTCTAGCAACTGTAGTTTCTGGTTTTTTTTTACAAAAGGTATCAAGAATAGCCAAATGGATGGCATGGTTTACACAGAGGACCATCTCACAGGGGCTCTCTCTGCCAAATTTTTTCATAACATTTGGCCCGTCGCTGGTTACGGCCAAGACGTAATGCTCGAAGTTTACCCCAAAGTATTTCAAACGCTCCTCTACTATTTCTCTAACCTCTGCGGCACCGCATTTTCCGGGTATGTAAACTAGCCCCAAATTGTAAACTTTTGCCTCTGCTGTATGGACACAGACGCTAAAATATCGTCTGTTTCGTATGCTTGTCCACTCGTCAATTGTCACACTTAGCCGGTTTCCTGATGTGCAAATCTGAGAAAGCTCTTTTATCATCTCTTTCTCCTTTTCATCATAAAACTTCAATATTAGGTTCATTACTTCGGTTTGGGTCTTTGGGAGTTTATACCCCTTGGCAACAAGTGATTCACGGATAAATTCACTTTTAGTAATGCCTCTTATAGTAAAACCGTCTTGGGCAGAAAGTTTAGCTAAAATTTCACCTAACGATTTTCTGGGTTGAACGTCAAATTTCAGTGTCTGCTGTACGTGCATAGTTTCAAAAGCACTTCTAGATTTTTTTGGTGCCGTCACCCCGGAACTGGACGAGCTGGTAGATCCGTCTTCTGTGTTCATTTGAGCCTCGGTGGATCTTACATCAATTTTGTGTACATGAGCTAAATGCCTCACTAGTCCGCTTGTGTTTGATCCTTTACAGGATATGGTTTTAGGACATTTTAGACATTGCGAATTTGAGGCGTCCTTATTTTTTTTGAAATATTTCCAAACTTTGGAAGTTTCCATTTTGGTCCATCAGTTGTAAAATCTATAACAAACAGTTCAAGGATTAGTAAGTATTTTAGTAACTACAAAATAACTGACGCAACAGTGGGGAGGCCTATGCCCAGCAGTGGGTTGATGTGGTTAGGTTAGGCTGATGACGGGCGAAGCCGTGGACGGAAAGCTAGTTTTAAATAAATAATAACAAAACTTACCTGTTTGTTCTGCAATTCTATTACTCGTACGTTACTAAATAAGTACACTATGCTGGCTTTATGATCCGATTTTCAATCCGAAGTAATCCGAACACGGCGGGAGTTGAAACACGAATGAACGAAACACAACTGGGGCCGCGCGGGCGCTTGCGTTTGTCGGCGAAAACAAAGGATACCGACAGACACGAGCCGCGCTGTCAAAGGATGCCGCCGATTGCCGCCGCCACCTCGCATTTACAAAGAAAGCTAAGCGTAAAAATGTTTATTTAAATTTCTCGATGTCTCGACTTTTCTCGAGCTGAATTTCCCGGGAACGAGACCAACCGATTTCCCGGGAATTCCCGGGACGAGAATTCCCGGGAACAAACCCTAGTTCAGTTTCATGAAAAAAAATATTCTCAACATTTCATTACTTTTTGAAATAAAAAACTTATTTTTTTATACATCTAATCAATTCTTATTCATGTAAAAAATATTTTTTAATTTGTTTTCTAAATTATTAGAGGAGAGTAACTAAATATGGGCTACTATTTTGTTTTTGGGTGAAAAATAAGAAACTATTTAGAAATATTTATTTATTCAATGTAATATTAATTAGATACATATTACTAGAGAGCAAAGTAACAGTCTTATATTTTGAATAATAACAAACTACATTATCAATACTCAGTGTGGCACTTTTGTGCACTCTATACACTTTTGTGGCAACCTCATACGATTGTCCTGCTCTCTCTCAGGTTAATTTTTTTTTTCATTTATTATTTTGATTTGATTAATTGATTTTTGATTTGATTAATTACTGACCGAAAAGTACAGTCCGATTGGAAAAAACATAATTTAATACATCAAGTTCCACAATTGTTGGTTGGTAACTGCATTGTGAATTTTGTAAAACATACTATTATACATATAGAGTGTAATTCCCGAGCCCGAAACGATGACATGAAATTTAAAGTATTTTTTTTTTGTAAAAAAGATAAATAAAATGTTTTCATGTCAAATAACTTAGTCCTGAATTAAATTCGTGGGAACTTCGGCTGCGTTACATCCTGTATTTTGTTGAAATGTCTTCTTAGAATCATTTGTTAAGAATATCCTGTTTATGTTATAAATAAAAATAAATATTAGTATGCTTTTATGTTGTATTTTTGCGAAAACACCACAAGTATGGCAATATACTTTCCACTATATTGGTAAAAACAACACACTACAAAATCAAAATTCTCATTTAAGATTTTTACACAGAAATCTGTTGGTCTTGACACGAACTAAACCATTACGACAAAACTAAAACTATCGCAGATCGCAGTCTGGCTGACCTAACATTGATATTAGGGGAGATGTAGGTAATGGGAGTCACTTAAGGGGGAATGGAAATAAAACAAAAACTATAAGTAAACTATTTATTGCTTAAGCCCTATTATAAACTTTTAGTTATTTGACTATTAATTGAGATCACCTTTAATCACTTTGGCTTAATACTTTAGGAACAATAATCATATTAAAAAAAAATAGGTTTGATCACCATTGTCTACTTCTGTTGGCAATGGTGATCAGCATGTTGACAATGGTGGTCAACACAAATCGCACACATAATTGCAGGCTGAGTCCCACCCAGTGCAATCTGAATGAGCCCAAAGCCCACAAGAAGTGCACCGAAACCACATTTCATTATCCCGCCCGAACTCACCACATACAAGACACTGGTTGCCAGGGTCTTCTGCATCATCGTCTTCGTCGTCCTGACACAAGTCATCAGTATTCACATCTGACGCCGATGTATCGTTCGATTCCTGCAGAATTTGCTTCTTCACCTTCTCAGGACCCATCTTCTTCGGCTTGCTTTTCTTCCCTATGCCCTTTCCCTTTCCTTTCACAGCTTTAGCCTTCTTTTTGTTTTCTTTTTCGACTAGGGCGTCTTTAATTGGTGTTGCAGTCAAAATCGTTGCATGCTGCTTCTGTCTTCCTTGTCGTGTCTTAAGCACAGGTGTTTTCTTAGGCATCTGGATGAACTCTTGGATTCTTGGTCGGTTCTCAGATGTTGATGGCGTTTCGATTTGATGTGTTGATGTAACCGCTCGATCGGGAGTTGTTGGATGAAATTGTCTGGATGTGCTTGGTACAGGACTTTGACGTTCCATCTCAACAGTAGCTGTTGGTTCTGAAATGAGGTCAACAACTCCAGCAGCTCCTGATGAAATAGAGTCAGCAGCATCTTCTATAATAACAGGTTCTGGCTGAAGGACTTCAGCTGGTACAAAGTCTTCTTCTGAAAACACGTCGGGATCTATGGGGAATATTCCAGTTGCCTTGAAACCCGCTTCGCCTTTGCATACAGATGCAACACTCGAATACGCTTTTTTGACTAAGGATGCCACATCATAAGGCGTTATCTTTTCTGCAAGACGGCTCTTCATGAAAAGATCACATTCTCTTCTGTAAGCTGCTTTAAATGGCCCAAAAAAGGTCACATCCAATGGCTGCATGCGGTGAGAGGTGTGGGGCGGTAGCGACAGCATATGAATGTGGTTTTTCTTACAATGGTCATGAACGGCCAGTGAAATATGGCTTGCATGATTATCCAGGATTAACAGGACTGGTTCTTCTGCAGAAGGTTTAGCATGCTGGGTAAAGTGTTTGAGCCATTCAAGGAAAAGTTCCTCATTGATCCAGCCATTGTCTGAGCATTTATATATAGCTCCTGTTGGGCCATCCTTTTCAAGAGTCGGGGTCATTCTCTTTCTAGGAAAAATAAACATTGGGGGGATGAATCCACCAGCGGCACTCATAGTGCACAGCAAAGTCATGTTTTTTCCCCTCTCTCAGCTTGTTATAGATCCCACTCTCTTCTGACCTTTCGCAGCCAATATTTTTCCCGGGTCTTGAACGGTAGAAATCCCCGTTTCGTCGCAGTTGTAGATGTTCTTTGGCAGAAATTTGTATTTTTCCATTAGTTCTTCTAGCAGCTTGTAGAATCGTTGAACTTCTGTTTTGTTAAATGCTGTTACCCTGTTGATACTAGTAGCTTCAGGCTTCCTCACAGAAATATTATTCCTGCTAACAAATCCCTCGAACCAAACACGACCAGCCATTCTTGAAAACTTGTTGAAATTATGTTTCAGCTGCAGGGTTTCAGCATATTCAAATGCCACTTTTCTAATTTGGTTTGCGGTGCACCCGTAAAGAACGTTGGCCATTTTTTTTATTGTAACGGCGAATTCTTCTTCTATCTCAGGCGTGAAGACGGTAGTACGTCCAAGACGTGGTTCTTTATCAGATTTTTTCACGTATCTTTTCTGGAGACTCGAAAATGGGATGTTCATCGTTTTTGCAGCTTTTCTCACCCTGACTTCTACCCTGCTAGTTTTCAATAAAGCTATAAAACACGAGTTTTTGTTTAATATATCCTTTTTGATCTTCAAAAAGAAAAACTGAAAATAACACAAATGTAATGAGGCGTTTTTACGATTTGCAGCACATAAAAGGAGGTAAGTAAAAATTGTAGGTGCTTGTATTTTTAACCTTAAAAATAAAATGATCACGATCATTTAAATTTTTAAAACCATCATAAAAACTATGGTTTAGGATTAAAACCATGTAAATTTGAACTTACTCAGGATTTTACGTTTCTTGATGAAAAACACTTATTTTTGTGGCTCAAGTAAAGTTAAGTGGGTTTTGGTAGGTGGACATATTTTTTGAATGTACTTGACCTGATGAGTCCAAATCTGCTAATAAAAAAATTTTATTTCGTGCGCGTCAGTGAAAAAAAAATTTATTTAATTTTTATTATTCAATACAGATTTTTTTGGCAAATTAATTGAGAATTTTGTAGAAATAATATAGAGTTTTCAGTGTTCGTGAACTCTCTGTAGGATTTTTGAGAAGTATATGACCAACTGGAATAGACTTTTCCATTCGTTTAGGTTTATCAAATGAGTCATAAACCTTTATAATATAACGTCGAGTATCCAATGTGATGAGAGGGATGTGGTTTTCAGATATCACAGGAAAGAGTATTAAATCATATTTGATCAAGAAATCCGATCCACGTTCCGATTGTGTAACTTTGCCGCCAAAGTATTCTAATTTGTTCATCTTTAGAAGATCAACTAATGTATCGTAAATGCAACTGAATGCAAATACTTTTATTGGACTTGAAGGTTGCTTACTTCGATCTTCAATTAATTTAAGCCATCCTTCGATTATTTATTTGATCGTCAATCCATTTATCAACACCATGAACGTCTTTCAGAGCTGAGAGGCGAAGAATTGCACTTTCATCAATATAACTATCTATCATTCTGCTGTCATTCAATCGTTGAATAATTCTGAATGGTTCGGTATTGTTTGTCTGGTCTTGAGGGTTTTTCCTGGTATTCCAGATGTTTAATATCTTTTGATAAATAGGTGTAGAAGTATCAATTTCGTAGTCATCTTCGATCACATTTGGCAGGTATTTTAATTGAGTACAAACAAGCGATTGGGCATCATCTTCAGCTTGAACTGCTTCTTAGATATTTTCAGTGTCAATCAAATGGACAATCTCAGACTTATCTTGTTTAATGTGAATTATTCCAGTTTCTTCTGGTAAAAATGAATCAGGTATATCAGTCACACCTATTTTGATTAGTTCCATCATTTTGCGGTATGGGCCAGGCCAAACTTGCTGTATATGTTCAAGGAATATGCGGAATCGAGTTCCATGAGACAACCACTGTTTCTGAGCATCTTTAAAGTAAATTACTCGATATCAGTAGGTAGATAAATAAGAAGAGAGAAATCTAGGAGTTCTATAACTTGCAACGCTTCTCTTTGCCCAAAGATTGCGAGACTCAGCGTGTTGAGTATGAACTTGTTCTCTATTCGGGCCGATTCTTATTCCCTTTGCAATGAATTCCTTGCTGTGATTCACCATTTCATGTTGGAATTTAAGTTCTTTTGATAGTGAATGGTAAGATTTCATACTGTCAGAGACAATAATAGAATCAGGATGGATGTATCTTTCTATTTCTGGGTAAAGAATTGCCTTTGATTTGTTTCTTACTTGGAATTGCACACCAAAGTTTTCTGTTCGATCTACAATCGTGAAAACGCAGACACTTGATGTTCTCATCTTCCTGCCTACTTTGTATTTTCTATATACTAAATAGGTTTCATCTATTTCGACAATGTGACCAGGACCACCAATTTGGCGAGTTTCAAGTAAGTTTGAGAGGATTATCTCACAAACTTCACGACACATCATATAGTAATCAACAGCAGTTGGTTTAGATGCATTGCAGCTAGAGAATGCGGAAGTTAACTTGAATAAGTGATCAGTGAACCCAAATGTGAGGAAAATGACATCACGGTAGCATTTTGCATCGTCAAACCATGTCAATTTTGTGGCTGAGAGCGAGCCATCACAAGTTACAACTTTATTTCCTTTCTTAGCTCTTATGTCCTTTTTAGATTGCTCTCTAGGCTTCGAGCATCTCCATCCCATTGGAGCATGTTTATCAGCATGAATTTTCATAGGAAATTTAGGCATTTCATCTGAACAACTTTCCTCTAGACGTCTTTCATTTTCATTTTTAATGCACTTAGGACAGTCAGGTGGAGTGTAGTTTTCAGGATCCTCTTGGTCATAGTATATCAGCTTAGTTGCGATGCTAAATACTTTTGGATGCATCCCTTTCTCATCAATATCAAGAGGAGGGAAGTAGTGACCAAAAGTTCTGAAATTGATCTTTGCAAAGACATCTTTCAAATTGGCTAGAGTGACAATTGCAGATTTGAACTGTTCGTGGACACTTGGACCAATTTGTTCAGCAGCCCTTTCGAGCTTATCCAAATGCCAGAGCATTCCTCGAGTTTGCATCCAATCTGATGTCTCGGCAGTGTCGCCTAAAAATTTACTGAATCCGCCCATCTTATTTTTCAAAAATGAAAAATCGGGCAGAGTTTCGTTCTATTTTTAATTTTTTAAAAAATGACCATCAACAGTCGCAAAGCCGAAGCAGAGTAATGACTGGGTCAGTGAGGGGAAATTGAACCGCCTCGGTTGAGATCAGATCTCAAACTGAGGGAAGCGGAAGGCGACACTCTCCTCACTCAGTTCGCGCATGCGCGGCGGTCAGCGCCACCTAATGACAATTTTTGGAAAAATTTAAAAAAAAATTATTTCCATGTGATGCGCACTAGCTGGAATTTTTTTGTGTCCATATTCGTACTCAGCAGGTCGAGTATAGTCAGTATATTGATTCTGTGGTTGTGACAGTTTTGTGAATTATTGATTACGAAGAAAATTTGACAGTGGCGGAATGTGCTAATTGCACCATTGCCATATATGAAGAAAAAAAAACTTATATTAAGATTTACTATATTATTTCATGAACTTTGTGATCATTTTCAATATTATTAAAGTAATGAAATATATTTATTATTTATTTAAAATTATTACGTATTTGACATGTACAAAAAGCAGACCTTTTACGCTCTAAGGCATTGTCTTTTAGTCAACCACCAGATTAAACAACAGTGTAATGCGACGCAAGTTTATAATTTGCAAGACTAAAAATGTTTATAGAATTTTTATTAAGAAAATGTTCAGTCATGCAAATAAAATCTATTCTCCTCTCTAAGCTATCTAGGTAAAGTTCCAAGTCATACTTTTTGTCGGTAACACCATGTATATTCTGATAGTAGATCCTACGTTCAATCATTGGATACTTTCTTTTCGTTTTCGTTTCATTATTGATCACGAAAAAATGTTTCATTACCAATTTTGCCTGTTATTGCTTCTATGTCAGATTCATTATTATCTATAGTCGTGGAAGTTTCCTTTACAGTTAGACGGCCATTACAATTACATAATTCATTTGAGCTCAAAGTAATAATTTCATTACAATCTGTTTGAGTGGATTTATTCAAATCATTTACTGTTTGAATGCCTACATTTTTTAAAATACTACGGTTATTCTGAGACTTATAGCGAATGTATTTGGCTTTATTTTCAATATACAATATGTCTTTTAGTAAGAACCTGCACATATCTATACACATAGCTCGTCTTTTTACAGGAATCTGTTGGCTCTAATTCATATCTATGAATTTCGCATGATCATACTTGCTACATATAAATTTTATAGTGTAGTTAAGTTTTTTATCATTAAGAAATTTGTTATAAGGAATTTCAGATATAAATACATTTAAATTTTTGGACTTCAGCATAAATGAATTGAGAGTAACTTGCACATTGTACGGGTTGTTATCGTTTATACATCCTGTTTGAAATTGGCGCGAGCGTCTTTGCATACCCGCATACATTGATTATTTCGAAGCAACATTTTTTTGTCCCCGCCATATTGAAGGCGGTTTGATATTTTTGAGTAGTAACACGCGCTCGGCGGCGAGCAGAGTTAAATTGAGATAAATTCACACCGCGGCCACGGGCAGTTGTTATTTGTTATTAGCGCCTAGTAATAGGTCTTGTTCGCTGATATCCTGTGCCACGCGAGTGTTTTGGTTGGATTTGTTGTGATTGTGCTTGTAGTTTGGAAGTGATTCTCGAGGTGATTTGCTGCCGTGTGTGAGTTGCCGAACTGTAGCGGCCACCGGCTCGCCACGGAACGAGACTTTGATTACTACACAAGTATTTATTGGGAATGTATATATATATTCAATCACACTAAGATAGGTCACGTCTAGTAGGGACTAGCGTAGGTACACTTTCCAGATTTGTGTGTGGGCAAAACCACCTGGGGTAAGTGAGACCTCTAAATTGTATAAATTGTTCTATATTGTGCTTACCCACCTCCGGTGGATATATTGAGTAAGTTTACTACATTTGGGCCCGAGTGCACATTCCTCGGGCTGTTTTCGCGTAACGCGAGGCAGGTGCGCGCCTAGTGTGCGCATCGTAAACAACTGGTAAAATGAAAAATCAAAAGCAAATATTAATTATATGTAATTATTATAAAATAATAATTATGTAATCTTTAGTTAATTTTTGTAAGAGGTTATCGTCATATTCTAATATATTGCTCAGGTTGGCTCCAGGCTTCCAGAAACATGTTACTGCATAGTCAGGCCCAACTAGTGTTTGAAGTTCATTACGTACATTTCTCCCTCTCTGATCCGCAAGTATAATAATTCTTTTCTTTTCCTTTTTTTCAGTGCTTACATCATTAGTAGTCTCTATATTTGTAGTCTTCTCTGTTTTGGGTTCAGAGTTGATACATACCTCTCTCATTCTTTCGTTAGGCATATAGGTTTCGCTTTTGTCAATATCATGTTGGAGTATTTCAGATAATTGCGCGTCTGCGTTTAGATCTAGTCTCTTACTAATTGTTTCAGCTGTATTATTTTCATCTAAGTTGGAGTCGCCTCGGTAGTTTGTTTCTTTCGCATCTGCGTTTATTTCTATTTTCTCTTCAATAGTTTCATCCGTACCAATCTCATCTGCGTTGGAATTGCTTTGATCCTTTGTTTCTTCCGCGTTTGTGTTTAGTTTTCGCCTCTCTCTAACTGTTTCATCTGTGTTAATTTCATTTTTGTTGGAATCGTCTTGGTTGTATATTACTTCCGCGTCTGCGTTTATTTCTAGTCCATATCTAACTGTTTCATCTGTATTAATTTCACCTGCGTTATAATCGCCCTGGTTGTATGTTTCTTCCGTATATTGTTCAATCTCCATATCTTGTCACGAATTATCTGTTTTATCAGCGTTGTTTCTATTAGAATTGTCCTCGTAGTTATTAAGTTGTTCCTCATCGATCGTCATGTTGTTTGATGGTAGGGTAGACTGGGTACGGTTGAAACAATTTAGCTTATATCGTCCATAGCATTGCCATTAATAAACCGAGCGATGATGGAGATATGTTAAATACAAGTGCGTGTTTCTATCTATCAATAGGCAGTACCATTTGAGTACCCGGTGTTTTATTTTTAGTATAAGATCAAATTTTAAAAAAAAATGATTTGTTTCAACCGTCCCCATACCAGGGGCGGTTGAAACAGTGATTGGGGTCAGTTGAAACACATGCAAATAATGCAAAATATAATATTACAACATGTTTTATTTATTACAAGTGACCCGTCCTCGCTTCGCTTCGGTTTATAAGAGATTTTTTTTCAAAATTTCAAAATAAAATGTAGCCTATATTAGACACGGATAATGTAGCTTTCTATTTGTGAAAGAACTTTTGAAATCGGTTCAGTAGTTCCAGAAATTACCCCCAACATACCTACAAACACACAACTTTATCTCTTTATTATATTAATATAGATTTATTTCAATTTTAAGAATAATTATGGCACCATTTAACAATATAAATCAGTCATCAATATTTTAAAGATACAACTTAACAATATTTCTAATCAGCCATCAATGTTTTTAGGGTGCACATCTTAAAATATATATAATCAGTCGTCTCTGACAATATGACTACTTAATAATTATACACAATGTACGTACTTATCAAAAAAAAAATATAAATCAACAACATTTTTTAAAAACAAAACGAACTAAATTTATAGAACTTCGACTAGAAAAATAATTTGAGAACAAACTAAAAGAAAATATTTCTAATAACAATGTTATAGATTTTCATTAGTAAGTAATAAATCAAACAAAAATACTTAGTTATTCTATACTTAAATACTTAAAATATTCTAGTTTTTTGATCATTCAGAGTCACAATTGTGGCAAACATAACTAAAACCACCTTCTGTGCACTCTTCGTGAGCCCACCGTTTACAATTTGTGCATTGTATCCATTTTTCTCCGGGTCTGCTCTCTGAATACTGAGACAAACAAACAAGGCAGAAGCACCCCTCCTCTTCTGATGATGATTCTTGTTGTGTATTAGTTTTCTTCCCTTTTGTGGTATTTCTTTTAGTCTTTCCTCCATCCAATCTTTTCTTAACTTGCTTAGCTTTGGTCCGTTTTAATCTGTTTTCATGCTCCTTTCTTATCTCTTCTTTCTCTGGTGTATCAGTGTAAATTGTAGACTTCCTGGTTTTCCGCCCTCTGGTTGTTTTCCTCGGAGAAGCTTTCGGTAATGGTCGTATTGCTTCCGGCCTAAATACAAGTGAAGCACTAGAAGACGCTACATTTTCAGGTCGATTTGTCAACGGAGGAATTGGTTGAGCACTTATAAAGAGTTTGGGCGAAATTTGTTGAATACTGCTGTGACGTTTGGGTGGTGTAGTTTCCGGACCTATAATAATGTTTTCTTGTTCAGTTCCTGGGACTGGTGAACTCTGTCGAATATTCATAGCCTGTTGTTGAGTAACAAGATCTGCATGTACATTAGAGGGCTCCTCCGACTCTACTGGTGGTTCGTTAATTATAGAAGACGATAGTGGTAGCGCTTTATGTTCGGGTGTGCTAATATTCCGAATAGGAACAACCTCTGCCTCTGTTGTAGTTTCAGGGTTTGGCCTATCTGTCACAAATGCAGGAGCAAAATCGAGCTCAGTAAACAAATCCCGATTATATGGGTAAATTCCAGTTTTGCGAAAGCCAGCTTGAATGTTTAATTGTGTAAGAGCAAGCGGCATAGCAGACGCTACAATCCCTGGTATGTCATAAATTGACATTGTTTTTCCTGGGTGGCTTCGCATCCATGCATCACAGGACGAATTTACAGCTTTCTTCAAAGGTCCGTATACAGATCTATCAAGCGGTTGGAGTCTGTGAGAGCAGTGGGGAGGGAAAGATAGTAGGACAATGCCATTTTTCTTGCAAAAGTCCAGTGCGTTAATATGAATGTGTGAGGAGTGGTTATCGAGCACAAGAAACATTTTATGTGAAGGAGATACATTTGTATGTTTTTTGAAGTGTTCCAGGAAATTAATAAATGTTTCATCCTGCATCCAGCCAGAGGGGTTTGCAGTTCCAGCAGATCCTACTGGTCCATCCCTGATAAAATGGTCTTGGTAACGCACTCGCGGAAAGACGAAGAATGGAGGAATTACATTTCCGATGGCATTAGCCGCAAAGGCTACTGTGACTAAAGTACCCCTTTCTGCTGAAGTAACTGAACCTACTTGACGAGCACCACGCCTAGCTACCATTCTGTCTGGCTTTTGGACTGTGGTTATGCCTGTTTCATCAGCATTATATATATCTTGTGGCTCAAATTTATCACGGTCCATGACAATGGTCAAATTGTCATAGAAAGCATCTACGTTGCTTTTGTTAAAGCTAGTCGCCCTTGAAAGGCTTGTAGCTTGCGCTACGCGTACAGACAGTTCATGGTTTCTTCTCATAAACATCCGAAACCATTCTTCACCAGCCATCCCGCTGTCATCCCAAGTTCGAGGTCGTGATAAGTTATACTTGATGGTTAGTTCGTATGCCAATTTTCTTACGTCCTTCTTAGATAGGCCGAAATATATATCTGCACATCGAATCAAATATTTAGAAAGCTCTCGCTCTTGCTTTTCATTAAAAACTCGGTTATGTGCTTTATATCCCATGCCTTGATTTTCTTCGTCGCCAGATGCATCTTGCTTTCGTATATATCTTAGAAGCGAACAGTGGTTCACTCCATTCTTCTCCGCCGCTTTTCGCAAAGAATCTCCTGCTTTTACCTCCTCATAGGCGTCTTTGTACCTCGATAAATCAACCTGTCCCCTCGAAGTCTTTCTTACACGTATCCTCGGCATCTATAAAACAAGAAAATGAAATAAATAATGTTTGGAAAATAACTGCACGCTTCAAAGTTTCATTCTCAATATGAAATAAAGTGATCAATAATTTCTTATAATAATAATTTCAGATAAACAAAAAATATATTTTATTTTAATAATAATTTAAGATAAATAATAAAAAAGCACGTGCAATATTGTTTCAACCGTACCCACAAAAAATGTTTCAACCGTCCCCAACCCCCCATTAGATACAAAACAGTTTATAGTAACGGTGACAATAATTACACATTAAAACTAATCACGTTGCCATATTCTACAAGCTTCATTTCAAACATAAAAAAACACTCAATACTCTTACTTTAATAAAAACCATAATAATTGCAAAAATCTCCAAAAAAAAATACTTACTTTTGCTTCTCAAAACACAATAGGGCCTCCTACAAACAACTGCAGCGCACTGTGAGCGACACAACACTGGAATTCGTGTTAGGCCTTGTTGCCGCTTCGTTCGCCCCTTGCACCCTTCACCTTACCGCACACGGTTCTAGAGATATTAACTCTGTTTCAACCGTCCTTTGTTTCAACCGTACCCAGTCTACCCTACTTCTATTGTTTTTACTTTCTTAATTCCATCAATCGTATGCAGCCACTTTATTTTTTATTTTTTCCTTTTTCTGTTTGTAATAGGAGTCATACAATTTGTCTCGCCGGTCGCATTTTTATAATTTTCTATTATTTTATAGCATTTTTTTAGTTCAATTTTCAACGTTTTTATTTCGAGGCTCAGTTTATCTATCTCCATATGTGCTGAACTGAGTTCGTTTTTTATCTTTTCTAATCCGAGGTTATCATTGCCCTCTGTTGATGACGTATCTGGCTTGCTGTTTATTGATACATCTAATAGTGACAGATTACTCAAGTCAAGTAGTTAACTGGTACATTGGCGTCTGGGACGGGAGTTTACGCCGTCTATAGACATCGTATTTCAGTATCAAAAGTCGTATCTCAACAATGTCTTCACAAAAATAACAAGGGTGCGTTATTGGTCTCGAACACGAGTCGTCGGATTGGCAATCCAAGAGAGGACCGCTGCGCCAAACGTATCTTAGCACGATGGTCGAATAATATGATTACATTGATTGAGAACAGTTAGTTCAGTATTTCTCACACAGATGGTTCTTTTTTATAGTTTTATTACTCTGTTTTACCGACACAGTTTGTCACAACCGAAGACAGATGTCGCTTTCAATATTTTTTGTGAAACTGTCAAATAAGTAACAGTGTATTTATTTACATTTATCTTATTCCAAGTCTTGTTGACAAAAATTATTACAAGTACTGTTTATTTGCACTGTTTAAAGTTTGCGACTTACAGTTTGTGTCAAGAAGGTCCCAGTTTGTGCACCAATTCAAGGACATTTACCACTTTAATTGTCACTTTTACAACGGTCAGTACGGTTTGTTCAGTGGTATCAGTGACCACTGTGCTCTCAAAAACTAGCCTTTATCCGGCTCGAAGGACCATGTTAAACTCGGATCCAATCCGAGGGTGCGACCAATAAAACCACAAGTATGGCGATATACTTTCCACTATATTGGTAAAAACAACACACTACAAAATCAAAATTCTCAATTTAAGATGTTTACACAGAAACGAAAACTATACCGCTATGCAGAACGATATATATCATTATCAGTTTATAAACTATGATGAATCCGGCCGCGGCTTCACTCGTATATTTATAAACTTGTACAAACCGATACGTCCTTTATTTTAGTTCTAACTTGATACATCTTTTGCACACTCTTACTTTAGTTATTTCATTCATTATATGTACACTAATATTAAAAATTTTGATGTTGTATAATTTGTAAACAAATACGATATTTTATGTGTTAATTTTATCATTTTTGTTTACGATTAATTTAGTTGAATTATTGAGACTTGCTCACCCTGCGATAGATTGCAGTGCCCCTTCAGTATAGTTGGCCCTTGGTAAGCTACTTTGTGTTCTTAGACATCTTTGCAGTTCTATGCTCACATAATTTTTGATAGTGTTTTCCTAAAGATACCACAAGCCTTACCTTTTACAGGAGACTTTAAATAAGCTATGCTATAATAAAAATAATTTAATAAGTTATATTTAATAAGCTATAATAAATTTAATATAATATAATATTTAATAGCTATAATATAGCTATATGCTATAATTTAATAAGCTATAATAAAAAAAAAATCATTTAATTTTACTAAATATTATAAGATTTAGATTATAGAAATGTTAGCCGCAAAGATTAAAAGCAGCAAAAAAATTCAACGTACCAAGAACGACTTTGCAAAGTTTAAGCCTGATAACTGAACTTACTGCTGAAGAAGCGGCTGCTACGACATTAGGTAGAAAAACAGTTGGAAAACGTTTTAGTAGGATATACACTCACCGGCACGGAACATGATTTCTTAAAAATAGGTCATAATAAGCGACATGTCACATAAGCGAGGTCATTATATCCCACTTTGTTATAAAGAATTTTATATGAAAACCAAACTAAGCTGTGTAATTACTTCATACTAAGCGGATGGTCAACATAGGCGGAGTCATAATAAACGGATTCCACTGTATATTGCCCCATAACTATTTACGTAAAAGGTTCCAGGAAAAGATTTTAATAGCAATGGGTAGCGTAATCCTTCATCTACAAGTAATAACAGTTAAACATTACCAAAGTATATCTATAAGCCAATAAATGACGATATACAACTTCCGACCGAAAGGTTCTTTATACCCCGCAGGCGGGCTAAAAAGTGCCATTGATAGGGTAAAAAGAACCAATATGATTAAATGGCATTTAGTGGTTAATTGAAGCAAATAAATAAAACCACATGTTATAACCACAAAGGACCTTTATACTTATGTATGTAAATGAAGAACTGCGCACTTCATTCCGAATTCACTATGGTGGTGGCTCTATGGAGTTTGTGCCAGTCTATGGTTACTTTATGGTTGTTCAATTTGAATGTTTTCTTGTACACCCAATTGTTCTAAAACCTTGGCTTCATTTTCTTTTCCATGTCTAATGGAAGGTACATGGCCTAAATCATACCTATTATCCTTCACCGATGGTGCCGAATTCTGATTTGGACGCCTCTTGCAGATTTTGCAAAACTTTGATGTTTTTATTTTATATTTGATTTATATTTTATATATATATATATTTGATGATAGTTATTTAAAAACAATTCCTTCCCATTTTCAAAATCATTCTGCCCCATGTCTGGGCGTTGACATTCATTACCATAGTGCTCGTCAGTTTTACTAAAATTCAATTTGGTTCTGCTGCGCTTTATTGTATGTATTTCTATTTTTGTCATGCCGCCTTTGCTCTAGTTTTTTTATATCTTTCCTGGGCTCTTGCCCCACAGTGTTTTGTATAATGTGTATTGCGGTTTACCACTATTGAACGTCACTACTGCTGCGTAACAGCGTGCTCTATAAGAGTCTTTAAAAAGAATAATTGACTCTTTTGCCACCCATTATTTTGGCTACTACACTATTAAATTGTTCGGCACGGTTGTTTGTGGAATTTTGCAGAAGGCTCCTGGAACTAAATGCCAGTTGAGATGCGTTCTTTCGCAATTTGAGCATTAAAGTTGGTACCATCGGAACTACATTTTGTTGTGCTTTCCTTTCTGGTGTGCAGTAATAATCTTCACAATCAGTGTGGTCACTAAAAATATGGCGTGTACTATTTAATATGTCTTTCTGCAAATTAAGTATTTTTGTCTCGGTTGAGTAATTTTGTTCATTTCTAAACTTGCAGAACGGATATAAGTACGTAGCCTAGTAAGGCGATCTCCGGTCAAAAGTTTGCGTTCATTAAGACGTATAGCAGTATCTTTTTGCAATTACATGTTTCTTCCGTTATAGTTGCGCAACAAATGGTTGGTACACTCTATTTTTTTGTACAAGCACATCAGGATAAGGTCTACTTTCTAGAATGCTTTTGTAAGTACTCGAGTCACCGTCAGCTATTAATATATATTATATATAAGATTTCTTTCCTTTATCGAGCAATTAAAACCTTAAACCAGAATTGCTTGTTCCGTGCTGGTGGATGAACCAGAGTGATTTTTTGTGCAATTATGCTCTCTTGCAGACGCACCTTCTTTAAAGGCGCGAGCGCAGATAACGCAATATTTGTTACGAACTCCAATATGCAGGACTTTTCCAATATTTTCTCCAATTATTGCTGCACAACCAGATAAAGCGGAATAATTTGTTTTATAAGATCGTTTGCTCCAACATGCATCAGCTTCTGCTGGCACCATTGCTATTCCTGCTTCATTGACGTCACCACGTAATATTGCAGCTCCTTGTTCTTGTTTGGCAGCCCGTTTCATTGACTCTTCAGCCGTTATACGCCATATTTCAGCAATATCATCATGTGGTAGTGCTAAATAATCGGAATGGCATAGATGGTAAATCCATCGAAGCATTGAGTTCGTTGAGATTCGATAAGCCTATTTCTATTAGAATGGCTCCTGATACCGCTCCAGCATTTGCATCAAATTTAAGACAATTATCGTCGCATCTTTTCAATTCAAAAGTAGGACCGCACATACGACAAAGAAAATTTTGAGACGAGTCCTTTTTGTTTCTCTTGCACTAATTTCAAATTATTCAGTCTGCAACCGTGGTTATTACTTACGTGGTCAAAACTGGTTGGTCGCACTATACAGCTACGATAGATCGCGTGGAACGAAATTCTGGAGAACGAAATTCTGGAAAACGACATTCGACACAGAACCTACCGCGACAAGCGCTCACGCGGCACTGAGGCCGCTCCTCGAGCGCAAGCAAATATATACAACTTTTATTTGTTTAATTTTATTGTTTATTGCATTATTATTTTATTATCAAATGACATGTCGTATGCCAAAAGTGTGAACTTTATAGTGTAAGTATAAGAATTTAAGTACAAGTCTAAAATTATGAGAAAATCGGAATATTTCAGGAAGAATTCTTTAAATTTTGTGTAGTGAAAAGTAATGTTATACCTTGGATATTTGGTCAAAAATCGAAAAACTAAAGCCATGGTGTAAATTAAGAATACATAACAAACATAAAACAGTTTTTGAATACGGTGTTTGTTTCAGTGTAATTGCGTATTAAGAGATCAAAATTTGCTCTCTGAGCATTTTATGAAAAACTACTTTCGAAAATCGGCTTAAATAAGTAATTTATATTCATTACATCTAAAATTTTAGGCTGCTATGTACAATATCAAGAAACGGTCTAGGTAATTCAGAAGTTCAATTTTATAGTAACCTTTCTATTTCTCTGAATTAGAACATCAAAAATCCATTTTTATTGCTGTATTTGTTTACACAATGGAGCCTTACTATTATTAAAACTCAAAGTTGAATTTGTTGTACAATTATATTCGCAGTTATAGTTTTTTACGAAGGTTGGTCGCTGTCACATTTTTTAATGTCAATGTTGCGAGTTGCAGAAAATAAAAATAAAAAAAAGCATAGACTATACAATAGACAATAATTATAAACAATACGATAGACAATATTATAATAGACAATTTTTAGATATATTTAACGGATAGAAAATTAATATGAAGTTACAATTTAATTATTTGATAAACAATTAATTTATAAGTTGCCTTAAGCGGCAACATCTTCCCGCCTCGTTGAAAGGAGCGAAGCCCTTTCAACATTGAAAATCTTCAGGAGTTGGTAAGGGGCAGAGGCGCACGAGGGGCCGCCGTACGCAGCCTCTGGTGGTGGTCAAGTCTGCGACCCTGGACACGCCGTCTGGACCCGGGAATAAGCGCGTCACTCGCCCAAGCCTCCAGCACAACGGAGGGACGTGTTCTTCTTGAATGAGGACCAAATCGCCGACTTTCAGCTTGGCCTTATTGGTTCTCCATTTGGTTCGCTGTTGTAGCTCTGAAATATATTCTCTCTGCCATCTTTGCCAGAAATGCTGATACATCTTCTCTATGCGCGCATATCGTTGTAGGGAGTTCTCGCTGTGGTTCTCAAGCGCCTGTGCCGGCAGCGCAGTCAGAGGTCTGCCGATTAGAAAGTGCCCTGGGGAGCGGGAGAGGAGATCGTCAGGGGATGATGACATGTGACACAAGGGGCGACTGTTAAGTATCGCCTCCACTTGCGCAAATAAAGTTAAGAGTTCTTCGAAAGTGACATGGCTGTTACCCATGACACGTTTTAAATGATGTTTAGCAGATTTGATGCCACTCTCCCAGATTCCACCGAAATGTGGCGCTCGACTTGGTGAGAATACAAATTTAATGGATTCTTGAGTTGCAAAGTCAGACAGAGATTCCTGGTTTGATTTTAAAAATTGACCTAACTCCTTGGCAGCAGCGACAAAATTTCTACCATTGTCGCAGAATATTTCCGCTGGCTTACCTCTTCGTGCAATGAACCTTCTGAGAGTCATTAGGAATGCATTTTTAGTTAAGTCGCTTACGGCTTCCAAGTGAACGCATTTGAACCGTAAGCAGACAAATAAACAAAGGTAACATTTTATAAGTTTACTACCACGACCTTTACGGTTTAATATTTGAAAAGGACCGGCGAAGTCCAGACCGACGGAGATAAATGGAAAATCTGGATTAATTCTTTGAGCCGGGAGATTACCCATCAAAGGACACAAAGTTTTGCCGCTAACGCGTCGACAGCGAGTGCAGTTTTCTACCGTGCGCCGAGCGAGTCGCCTTCCATTTATAGGCCACACTCGTTCCTTGACCAGGGATAACAATAATTGAGGTGGCGCGTGCATGTTTTTGTTATGCTCGTGAATAAATATAATTTTAGTAAGTCGATGGGACGCATGGAGTAAAATTGGGTGTTTCTTTTCATACGAATAATTAGAGGCATCAATTCTGCCACCGACTCGGATCAAGTTCTCGCTCATAAAAGGCGACAGCGATAATATTTTAGACTTGGGACTCAACAGTTTATTTTTACTAAGAGTTTCGTACTCAGTGGGGAAAGAATCGACCTGAGCTATTACACATAGCCCGTTGAATGAATGGGTCAGCTCATCTACGGTTAAGGTTCCCAGCCGTTTATTTTTGGTGTTTCTCAAATTATAAATGAACCTATGGGCATAAGCAAATGAACGCTGAATTCGATTAAGTGAAGAGTAACTTTCAAAATTAATTAATGGTTCCGCAATAGTTGTAATTTTTGATTTTATTTCAGGAATTTCAATGTTTTTATTGCATTTTAACACGGGCCAATGATGTTCGTGTTTACCTAAAAATTTAGGTCCGCACCACCACAGATCCAGGGACTGCAGGCTACAAGCATCTACGCCACGGGAAACCAGATCAGCCGGATTTTCAGCAGTGGGTACGTACCGCCAGGTTGATGGGTAAGTTATTTCTAATATTTCTGTGACACGATTTGCCACAAATGATTTTAACTGTGTTATATTATTTTTCAGCCATGCCAGAACTATGCTCGAGTCAGACCAGTAAAGCACACGACCAGGTTTGTAACGCAGCGAGTCCAGTACAGCCTTGCTGAGCCTCGCAGCTAGCAGTGCGGCACAGAGCTCGAGACGTACTACCGTCGTGGGCTTCACAGGTGAGATTTTAGATTTACTACATAAAAGTCTTACAGTGACGTCACCGTTTAGAGCAACAGACCTCATATAAACGCAACTGCCGTAGGCGACTTGTGAGGCGTCACTAAAAACATGCATTTCAATTGATTTAGGTGAGTCACATAACTGGCCTAACTACATTTAACCCTTGAATAAAAGGTAAGTTGTCAACAAATTTATCCCACTCTTCTTTAAAGATATCTGGGACTGCTTCGTCCCAATCAAGTCCCTCCTTCCACAGCCTTTGTAAAAGAATTTTAGCTTTGATTATACAAGGGCTAACTAAACCCAAGGGGTCAAAAATTTTGAATGAATTTGACATTATGTACCTCTTAGTAATTTTTTCGACGGGAAGGGGAGTTTTTATAGGAAAATTAAATGTGTCATGTATAGGACTCCACCCCAGTCTGAGTGTGCTCGAGGACTCACTTATAGTTAAATTTCCATGAATATTTATGCTTGAATCCTCGAACAAAGTAGGTAAGTTACTTTTATATTTTCGCAAATTGAAACATCCTAATCTCAAAGCCTCCGCGACCGACTTTTGTATGTACCGCAATTCGTTTTCGTCATTCGATCCTGTAATAAGGTCATCTACATAAAAATCTTTTTGTATTATCGTTTTTATGAGAGGATCGCGCTGCTCCTCCCCGAGCTGCGACAGACAGCGAGTGCTTAAATAACTCCCACTTGCGGTGCCGTAAGTAAGAGTACTTAATCGCAGAGTTTTAAGGGGCTCGGACTCATCTCCTCTCCATATGACGAGTTGCAAGTCACGGTTTTCATTGTTCACTTGAACCTGGCGGTACATCTTTTCGATGTCGCCAGACAAGATAAACCGGTACTGCCTTGCCCTCACGAGTATGGAGAAGAGAGAATCCTGGACATTTGGCCCAACCATTAGGATGTCGTTCAGTGAAACTCCGGAGGAAGAGGCAGCGGAACCGTCGAATACAACGCGTAGTGCAGTGGATTCGCTATTTTTGAAGACGACATGGTGACATAAAAAGTAACCTGGGTTAGGTTTTAAAATTGCTGACTCACTGAGATGTCCTAATTCTGCATATTCTCTTATGAAATCCGAATACTTAGACTTTAACGCCGGATTACGCTTAAATTTGCATTCTAAATTTAAGAAACGTTTTCTAGCTAAATGATATGAGTCACCGAGACACTCAGGTGATTCGGTTACAGGTAATTTGACTTCAAACCTACCATTACTCAAACGTACAGTGTGAGTCAAGAAATGTTTCTCGCATTCTTGCTCCTTTGGGGTAAAAAATGGTTTATTGGGGACCTGTTCAACCTCCCAAAATTTAACTAACAAATTCTCAATATTGTTTTCTTTATTACTATTTTTAGAAATTGTATTAAAATTGCAATTAATTTTCTGTGTTTTATTTATTACATTAATCGGGCCTGATATCAACCAACCTAACTTTGAATGTCGCAATTGAGGATTTTTAGACCCCAAGGAGTAGTGTTCACTACCTAAGAGGTCCCAGAAAATGTCTGCTCCAATTAAAACCTCAACTGAAGCAGGTTGATTAAAGTCAGGATCTGCCAATGGCAAATGTTTAGGAATATTAAGATCTTTAATATCTATAGCGCATTTAGGTATGTTACTTGTAAGCTCCTTTAGAACAAAGCATGATAACGTAACTTTAAATGAATCATTTAGTGAATTTATTTGAGCGATACATTTTTCAAATATGTTATTGTTGTGACTGTTACCGACACCTATGACCTTTAGACAGTCAATTGGGTGCGATTTTAATGACAGTCTTTCCTTTAACGCTTTAGTGATAAACGAGGACTCGCTACCGCAGTCTAAAAGGGCACGGACCTTTTCCTTTTTATTAGTGTTAGGGTTCACTACTTCGATAACCGCTGTGGAGAGAAGTACCCGATTGGAACCTTTGGAAACATTAACCGCAGACGAGACTGAGCTTATAACAGCTGAATTATTGACTACACTCTGTTTCGAATCATGCAACAAACTATTGTGCCTCTGCTTACACTCCCGGCACGGGCCGAAGCGGCATTCGCTTACTGGATGCCCTTGCCTGAGGCAATTGGCACACAATTTATACTTAGCCACGTCTGCTAACCTTTCTTGGATGCCTTTATTAATAAACTTAGGACATTCAAAAACCTTGTGATTTTCGCTGCATATGATGCACACAAAAGTTAATGACTTGCCTTGTTTTGAAGTGGATAAGCCTTTCATTTTTTGATTAACACTCAGGAATGATTTTGTGTGATTATTTCGTTCATGTTTGTTATTATTGCTACTACTGGAGGTAGGTGCAGAGGGCGCTGGCCGTGACATTACAGATAAGTATTTGGAATTACTATCGCATTTATTACGGTTGAGTGCCTCTAGAACATCAGCGCGATCAATTAAACATTTATGAAATTGATCCAAAGTCGGGACATCATCGAGAGTGTTACGGTACTCCTCCCATTTCATCAGAGTCCGGCTGTCAAGTTTAGACGACAACATAAAAATTATCAAGACATCCCATCCATCAGTAGACTGGCCTAAGCTAGCCAAGGCACGTAAGTTCTTAGTTACATGATCAACCAAAAACCGCAAAGACCTTTCAGACTCTCGGGTGTGAGCTTGTATATTAAACAATGAACTTAAATGGTGATTAGTTAACAATCTTTTGTTGTCATAACGATCTCCGAGAAGCTGCCAGGCCTTCGCGTAGTTAATCGAAGATACTTCCAGGTTGGATATAATCCTAGCTGCATCTCCTTCCAGATAAGATATAAGATAATGAAATTTATGTATAGGTTTTATACGATCATTGTTGTGAATTAAATTTTCAAAAGTATCACGAAACTCAAGCCAGCGGAAATATGCACCATCAAATTTAGAAATCTGAACTTGAGGTAACCTAAACCCCAGATCCCGATGATCGTGAGAACATTGAGCCTCGACTGCGATCGAGTTCCGTCGCTCGGTCTCGAAATTATTTTGTTTGTCAATTATGGATTTAGCTATTGCAATATTTGAAATTATGTTGTTCTCTGTTATCTCACGCTCATCAAGCTCTGTAGCCAAGTTTTCAGAATTCAATATCTCTATCTCACCCTGCAACTCATCAAACTTCGACGATAAACTTTCAAATTTGCTTAGTTTTAAGCTTAACTCGGCAAGAGATATATTTGTAATTTCCTCTTGCGAGCTAAATGTTGTTAAATAATTTTTAAATTTGGTTATTTGTCCCCTAATGGAACTTCTCATTGTTACTAAATTAATTAATCGTTCTTGATGAGTGAAACTTGATGGCTTATCGGTCTTAGACATTATGAATGCACGCTGAATTCCAATAAATAGTTGAGAAAATACAATAAAGAAAAAGTATTCTCACGTTCCTTAATAGGTCACTGGGAAAGTGGCAGGACAGCTAATTAACCCGTTGACAACGTAAACTAGTTGTTAAGCAACGCGCCGGCTGAGCAGGGTGCGCGCCGGCAGAATAATCCTGGAATTTCCGTTTAAATAATTTACTTTAATGCAATGAACAAGGCTAATTTTATTTAATATCGATAATTAAAAGAGAAATGTAACCTTCCTTTTAATGATTTTATTTAAAAAAAGAAATGTAGGTACTTTAATAATATTTATTAACTATTTTAAGCATGGGCCACCATTTATTTAATTAATTAGAATTAAGAATGTAGATTTAAGGGAAAATAAGATAAGATGCTCGGTACTTGTTGGTTAAAACACTTAGTTGAGCACTTATTTAATGTAATTTAAGCTATTTTGAAAATCAATTCAAACAATTTGCGCACATGGAGTGATATTAATAATGTAATTATGTAATTTTAAGCTTCCAAAGAGAAAATTTGTTCACAATTTTGACAAAAGGGATAGGTATTAGATTAGGAGGAACAAAGGATGGACACTTATCTTTGCAGACTGCGCCGCGCGAGTTAGTACTTTAGATATACCACGCCTCGAGCCTCGACGAAGCCCAGATGAGTTTTTGATATGTATTAATATCAAGTAGGGTAGATGTCAACCATTTATACACATCTACCCTCAAACGCAAGCGGAGTTGTCCTCCGCGCTCCCAGTCGCGAATAAAGCACGTCAACCCTAAGTTATGTTTATCATTTGTGTTCCCGTATCTATCAGTGGCGACGAGGATAATTAGGCTTATCTACGATGTCGAGTTACCTCGGAAACATTACGTGTTTCGATTATAAGGAACAGGAGTGGAATATATTCCTTAACCGTCTTCAGCATTTTTTTCGAGTGAACGGAATCACGGAAAACAAAGGGAGCGTGCTGTTAACGTATTTATCTGATGATACGTTCAGATTAGCGCGCAATCTAGTGTATCCCCGCGACCTCGACAGTTTGCAATATGAAGAAATTGTTCAAATTTTAAATGGACATTTCACTCCAAAGAGGGCGACTCTTGCTGATCGAGCGAGGTTCTACGCTACGAGTAAAACGGTGGGTGAAACACTGGAAGAATGGCTAGTGCGATTGAGAGGATTGGCAATCTACTGCGACTTTGGACCGGCACTGGACACCGTTCTTCGTGATCGCTTCATTTTAGGATTACCCGACGGACTAGAACGAAATAAGTTGTTTGAACAAGACGCATCAACCTTGACAGTGACGAAAGCATTGGAACTGGCTCAACAATGTGCATGCGTACGGCAGGCAAGGTCGGCGAGCAGCGGCGCCGGCGATGAAAGCATTCCAGGCTTAGTTCGTTTAAAGGAGGAAGTAATGTTTGGAGACCTGGCACAAGACGGCGGATCAATGGGCGGTGGCGGTGTTGCGCGTGATGACGTTTTACCACACGTTTTACCAATAAATCTTAACAACTGATCTACATGTCTCCTAACATATTCGTTAGTTATGTTTATCATTTGTGTTCCCGTATCTATCAGTTTTACTTCAGCCTTGATTAGTTGATTCTCCTCTTTGTCTTCGGGCCTTACTGCATACGCACCCGGTACCACTTGGCGAATCCGGGGCGAGTTGCGATGTTTTGCGATTTTATGCAATTATTGTTGAAGGTTGAAGGTTCCCCTCATGGGCCACCATTTTATGTATTTGTTTACACAATGGAGCCTTACTATTATTAAAACTCAAAGTTGAATTTGTTGTACAATTATATTCGCAGTTATAGTTTTTTACGAAGGTTGGTCGCTGTCACATTTTTTAATGTCAATGTTGCGAGTTGCAGAAAATAAAAATAAAAAAAAGCATAGACTATACAATAGACAATAAAGAATAGACAATAATTATAAACAATACGATAGACAATATTATAATAGACAATTTTTAGATATATTTAACGGATAGAAAATTAATATGAAGTTACAATTTAATTATTTGATAAACAATTAATTTATAAGTTGCCTTAAGCGGCAACAATTGCCTCTCTGCAGCAAAGGACAATGCCCAAATTTGCCCTGGGGAGTGCGAAAAAAAGATATCTACTCAAAACAAAATAGGGCCCATCTTGAGTTAAGCTCGAAGTTTGTTTATAAATAGCTCGTGAGGTAATCATTAGCGATTTGAAGCATTGAAACTTATAGTAGACATGTTTATGAGTCCTTATCAATGTTTTGAGCGACAACTTTAATGTTATTCTCAAGTGGGTAGACAGAAAATCCGAGGTGCTTGAAATTACCGTATGCACTATTTCTTAATCACTTGAGTTCACAGTCTCGTTGTAAACGCTTCTGTTGAAAGTCATTGTGTATAGCTGTTCTGTTTAGTTTCGGTATTAGTCCTGATTACTATGCCTGGTTCTCGCCATCACATCGACACGGAAACTGCGACCTGAGCGGTTGTTTTGCTTCAGGGGGGAGAATCTCAAAGGTCTGTAGCAATATGTCTCAGTGTGTCGCGACGAGCTATCCAGAACGCATGGGACCGCTACCAGGAGACAGGTAGTGTGGCTAGAAGACGAGGATCAGGAAGAGTTCGTGCCACAACCGCCCAGGAAGACCGGTACATCAGGCTAACTGCACGTCGGGATCGTACTGTAACTACCCGGACCTTACAAAACCGACTACTGCAATCTACTGGTACACGCGTTAGTGATCAAACCATCCGAAACCGACTCCACGAGGACGGACAACGTTCCAGAATGCGTGTTGTTCGGCTCAAGCTGACAAGTGGTCATCGTGCAGCGCGTTTAAGGTTCGCACGTGAGCATTTGGACTGGACCATAGATAACTGGAGGACTGTACTTTTCACAGACGAGTGTAAGGTCAAGTTTTTTAGTGATGACAGACGAGTACGCGTGTGGAGAAGAAAAGGCGAACGTTTTTCATAACCATGCATCCACGGAACAGACCGTTTTGGGGG
This sequence comes from Sesia apiformis, assembly GCA_914767545.1. NCBI lineage: Eukaryota > Metazoa > Arthropoda > Insecta > Lepidoptera > Sesiidae > Sesia > Sesia apiformis. The sequence continues at coordinate 14,001,380 of OU611969.1, forward strand.
TCCACGTGTGATGGTATGGGGTGGAATAAGCTTAATAGGCAAAACAGAACTGGTAATTTTGGATGAAGGTACCGTAACCGCTGCCAGTTATGTCGAGCGAGTAATCCGACCTCATGTGATCCCATTTTCACAAAGAGTGGGCAATGACTTTGTTTTTATGCAAGATATTGCTCGCGCGCATACGGCCCGTACCACACAAAGAGCACTCTCTGACGCCAGTATTACAGTTTTGCCATGGCCAGCGATGAGTCCCGACCTCAATCCCATCGAACATTTATGGGATCAATTGAAAAGAAGCCTCAAAGAAAATTACAGCAGCGTCAACAGTCAACAAGAGCTTATAAAAGCTCTAAAAGTCCTTTGGGAGCGAATACCTGATGAAAACGTTAGCCATCTGATTGAAAGTGTACCAGACAGGCGCAGAGAATGCATACGGAGCCGAGGGGGCCCTACACGCTATTAAACATGACACCTATCATCAGTTTTTTTTTTAGAAAAATGGTCATAACCAAAATTTACTTTTACTGTTCATTTAGTGATAATTTCCCTAAATACTCTTTTTCGTGAGTAATTAAAAAATAATAATCAACTTTTACCATTGGTTATGTTTACATGATTTCTAAATCCCTAATTTAAACATGTCTATTCATAAAAACTATATAAATTTGTATATTATTAAATTACACTGTAAAAACTAAGTGGGCCCTATTTTGTTTTGAGTAGATAGAAAATTATACAGTGCTTTCGAAAAGTAACGAATATATTCATTATTTCTGAAATTGAGAGTTTTTCGAAAAAATCCTCTGACACGTCGATTTTGTTTTAAACAAAGACACTTTTTGACATACGACCCATATTTGTGACGTCATCGTTGTTCGAGATATGACGTCATCAACATTTTTTTTAAATGGCAACCCCCAATTTCGGCCACGCCATTTGAAAGAGCGTGTCATTCTACGTACACATCGTCAAAAATTATGGTATGATTACATTAGCGTGAGTATGTAGGTTAGACAAAAAAATGAAAAAAAAAACGATTTTAAATTTCAAAATACTAAATTTCAACAACTAAATTAAATGTTCAAATTGTGCACCGTTGGCTGCCCGACAGTAGCCAAGACGATTAATAAATTCTTTTTGAACATTGTCAATAACTTCAGGAGGTATACGATGTATCTCGTGACGAATTCTTGCTTTTAAATCTTCTAAATTCTCCGGTCTAGTAACGTATACTTTGCTTTTTAAGTATCCCCAGAAGAAGTAATCTAGGGGTGTCAAATCTGGCGATCTGGCTGGCCACTCAATCGGCCCCCTTCTCCCTATCCAACGATTCGGGAACACCTCATCTAAATAAGCACGGACAGGTAATGGGGAGGTGCAACATCTTGTTGAAAGAAAATGTCATTTCTCGGAAGATCACGTTCCTCTATATCTGGATATAAAGTTATTAGTTCAGGAATAAGGTCGTCTCGAAGAAAATCCAAATATCTTGCACCAGTAAGGTTCACGTCAAAGAAATAGGGATCCCGAATTCTTCCGTCGACTAAGCCGCACCACACATTCACTTTCTGAGGACGTTAAGTGTGATACTCCATCATCCATCGGGGATTCTCGGTAGCTCAATAACTGCAGTTTTGCCTATTGACATGGCCGTTCAAAACAAACGTAGCCTCGTCAGAAAAAATTACGTTTTTTACGAAATCATTAACATTAGTGCATAGCTCTTGCATTTGCTCGCAGAATTGATTTCGCCGATCAAAGTCGTCTTCAGATAGCTCATGAACAAGGCATACCTTATAAGGATGATACTTTGCTTTTTTCATAATTTTGTGAACTGTGGACGCTGCCATATTGAAATCTGAAGCCAATTGGTTAAGTGTTGAGTGATGATTTTCTTGTATTGCCAACAAAACGTTAAATTGATCTTCTTCTGATTTTGAAGGTCGACCAGATTTAGGAAGATCACGAACATGCCCAAAGTTACGGTATTTAGACTTAATATTGCTTACCATGCTTTGGCTAATGGGAAGCCGATCAGGATGAGTTTCATTGAACAATTCAACGACTTCTTTTTGGGTGCGCATCCTGTCTCCAAATCCGATCATGCAAAGAATTTCAATTCGTTCTCGTTCAGTTAATTTAACCATTTTTTTATAAATTTAACCTTTTTTTTATAAAATGACAAAAGTCGCTACTCAATAAACACTTCAAACACACTGCTTTTTCCAAACAAAAGATAAGAACTAAAGAAATAACTCAAAAAACAAAAAAAAACTATGTACCGAAGTACGATTTCAAGTTTTTATCTGACAGCAATAAAAAACATTCTCAGTAGCTTAGGCAACTGTCAGGCAACCATAATTTTTGACGATATGTACGTAGAATGACACGCTCTTTCAAATGGCGTGGCCAAATATGGGGGTTGCCATTTAAAAAAAATGTCGATGACGTCATATCTCGAACAACGATGACGTCACAAATATGGGTCGTATGTCAAAAAGTGTCTTTGTTTAAAACAAAATCGACGTGTCAGAGGATTTTTTCGAAAAACTTTCAATTTCAGAAATAATGAATATATTCGATACTTTTCGAAAGCACTGTATTTTAATTTAAGAGGAAATATGGCATATAATAATTATTGAAAGAAGGTGACAATTCAGAACCCAAAAGAAATAAAAAGTTGAACGATTTCCTGTAAAATATACTGCGCAGTTATATATCAGTTGACAACTAGGGACGCATCTCTATGAAAATGGATTTCAACCATTCGATTTCGAATTGAAAATAATCGATTCATAAAAACTGCATGAATCTTAGATTCTATAAAAAAGGAAGATAGTGCGTGGCGTTATCGGCCGATTGATACTTAGCGACATTTATGGAGTTGGTTAATAAACGTGCTGCAATAAGTGTAACGAAATCGGCTTCACAAAAATAATCGATTCCAAATAATTGTTATCGTAGGATCCATTGATCGATTTCAGGCTCGAAACAAATATCGTTCACAACACGCGAATTGAATAATTGTCAAAATTCATGTGTTGTTTTTTCTGTTCACAGATTCTACAGAAAAATTATAAAAGTATTCACTTTTCCAATTTTTCTAAAAACAAATAACGATAAATAAGTAATAACGACCCTCGGCTTGATAACGGACTTTAAGTGATAGTTTTTTATACAAAATGTTGAGATGCTTAAATTGTCGTTTGTGCGTTGATCGCTTACAAAGACATCGTGTACTTCTACTGCAGACAATAATAAATCATATTTTGACTCGATGGGTGATGGCAAACGCGGTATATTTTGTATTTGTTGTTGTGATGTATTGTTGTTTTTGTTATTGGAAACTAATATCATATTACTTGTTCGAGATGTTGTACACATTTTATTAAATCTTCCAATCTAAGCCGAGGCCGATTACCTACAACGTCCTCCCCTCCACCCGGTGTAGCTGGAGAGGTCACAAGGCCATCAGCGTCCCTACTTAATAAAAAAGTTTTACTAAAATACTGCGTTTTATTAACACAGTTGTATTGTAAAAAAATCTAAACTCTAAATAAACTATTACGTACCCCTACGATTTTTTATTGTTTCACCCCTACATCTTATTACATGGTCATGGTTTTTAAGTCCTTGACACTCCTAATAAATATAATAATGTATGATGAATAAATCAGTACAGAGATTGATATTGATGGTGTCCAATGGCATTCACACAGCCGCATCCGCCATGGGATTGATATCCTATATCAAACACGCTTTCAGTACAGGCAAGCTGCGATTCGGCGAATAAGTATGGTTTAAAGACGTAAGAACGAGTCTGAACTCTACCAACCTACGTAGACATTTAAGTAAATAACAATCTTAAAGTCAATATTTCAATATTAGTACTTAAAATAAACATTTCGATTATTACGATAGTCTTATTGCTATATAGATGTATCAGGCGCATATTTTCTTCTTTTCAGTAATAAAAAGAAACCCCAGCTTCCTATGTAATAAAATATGTACTATTATACTGTATTAAATACGACCTTTAATTTGACATATAACTTATCTATGCACTCGTCAGGGCATTGGTCTATGAAATTCTGGCATTGTCCTTTTGTGAACGAGCTCTAAAAGCAAAAATAAATGTTATTTTTCAGTTCATTTGATAAACCTCTTCAGCCTCCACATTGACCTCAAAAATTAAAATTATAAAAATTATTAAAATTATTTATACGAGTATAGTTCAAACATTTATTCAAATATAATTAATTTATTTGTTCAAAATATAATCAAATTGTAATAACAATCTGTAAAGAAAAAATATTTTAATTTGTTCGAAAATCTCTTTTTGTCTCAAATTTCGGCATTACGTTTCGTGATTCCAGTTTTGCTTTTATTGCACCTAATCGTGACTTTTTTGTGCATTGAGAAGTGGCAGCTCCTGTCGATGCCGCAGAAAATTGCTTCTAATTCAATTGCTTGCTTAATTTTAGAAGGCAACTTCTAAAATTGCTGACGTAGAAGTATTTAAAGCATTAGTTAGGCGGTTCTCTCGTTCCTGTTTCCTGGCGGCGTGGGTCTTTTGCCACTTTTTCGTAACAGTCATATCAATCCCACTATTATCATACACCGAAAGGTTCTTTGATCAATCAAAAAAGTTTGTTCTTGTTTGGGTACCTTTTTATCCTTAGGACAGATGCATTGAGCGAATTCTTTGCATTTGCATGCTGATATATCAAAAAGTAACTTACTATTTTGTCGAAAACTTTCTAAATTTTCCGGGGGTAGCCGCTTGACAGACTTAAGTAGATTTTTGCATTTTAACCCATTACTTCCCAACTATCGAAAACGTGGGATATTTCTATTCATATTTTGAAATCTAGTTATTTATGCATTAAAAAGAAGGAATATGACATTAAAAAAAATAATAATAATCTCCGGTTGCTAATTCAGCCTGTCCTATAATTATGGGATTGGGAGTAAAAAATAGTAAAATAAGAGAAATTACGTTCAATAAAATCTACTTTATTTTAAAATTATTGATTATATATTTAACAATTAAAAAAACATATTTAAAAACCCTTTTAAAATAATCAAACATTACAAAAGATGGAATATTAATTTGTGTGATAAGGTACAAAACAATCACTGCAAAGGGTTTTTTCACATTTTTCGCAATATGTTAGCAATATTTTTCTTGCAGCCTTGTCTTTGACACCGCCGTTGTTTGTCCCTTTTTAACATGTAATGTCCTAAACTATCAAACCAGATAGTTTGTAAAAGAGCTGCAGAAGTCCCTGGAGTTGGTTTATTTACCCTAGCTTCAGAATTTTTAACCAAGAAAAACATACACGTCTTCTAAAATCTAGAAGAGGGATTTTCTCATCCGTATTCACGAAATTGTAAATGATCATGTATTCACTAGAGCCATGTCCAAAACTCTAATAACTAGTGGCCAATACCATTTCTTACCTCTAAAACGAATTGGATATTTAGAAATCAACCAATCATGCTTATCGACACCTCCCATGTTTTTTTATTATAACTATGAATTAGTTTTGGCTGATTTACTGCAACTTTGGTCTTATCTCTCTTAGAATACCTATTCGTTTTCATAAAAGGTTCAACCGTGTCGAAATTAGTCAAAAGACACACCACATTGTTGTCATGCCATTTTACACATAATATTTATCAAATCATATCAAAACGGTGATCAGAATAGCCTCGGTCTTTCTTTTTCATTTCTTGTTTGGTCATGACAGGACATTTCTTAGTCCTGTTATCCCGTACTGTACCAGTAGCTCTAAAACCTTTAGATTTCAAATCTATCAACAACTGCAAACTTGTAAAAAAGTTATCAAAGTATACCACATGTGCCCTAGGATGCAAGCAACCTTAAGCAATCTCTTTACCACTCTTGAACCTAATCCATCGCCAGTACTGTCAGGGTTCGTAGTATCCTTACGAGTATATAATGAAAAATTGTAACAGTAACCACCGACTCCACAAAGAGCCCAAAGTTTATACCCAAATCTTACGGGTTTCCCTCTTATAAATTGTTTCATCCCATGATGTCCAACGTATTTGACGATCATTTCATCAACAGCTAAATTTGATTCAACAATTCCGACTTTTCTAAAAGCTTCATTAGTTTTATTGATCAAAGGGCGAATTTTAAAAGCCTTATCAGTTGTATCAATTTTTCTATTGTCATTGAAATGTAAATAAGACTTTATTTTATCAAAACGATTTCGTGACATCGCTTGTTCAACAAATGGGGTATGTACGTCAACATCTCTAGACCAATAAAGTTTACTTTGAGGCAAATAGTGATACGAAGAGAAAATTAAAATTCCTATAAAGACTTTTAGCTCATCTACGGTTAGACTGAAGTTTAAATCGTTTTTACGGCGTATCCACACATGCCGCCGGCTTTGCCGACGGCTATGCCACGGGCATCCCACTAATTTTCATATCGGCATCGATTCAAGCCGCATATGCCGCACTCTGCCGCAGTGTTGTTGTGACTATTGTTGAAGTTAGTGATGTACGTAGGTGTGAAATATGTTTGACGATAATATCGTAATGGCTATTGCAGTTTTGGTGTATATTATTTCTCCCAAAAAGAAACGCATAATGAAGAGAAGATATTGGGTGAGACCAAGTTTACGAAATAGGCGTAACGTTTCTTTTATGCTTGAAGATTATAGAAAGGATGACTTAAAACAACGACATATTCGCTTGAAATTCCAGACGTTTCTGAGGGTCTCTAGTGAAGAATTTGAAATGTTGTTGAATTTAACTGGGCCTATTATATCAAAAACCAACACTCATTGGAGAAATGCTATACCAGCTACAGACATACTTATGAGTACTCTAAGATATCTGCCTACAGGAGACTCATTCTTTTCTCTGGGTTCATTGTTTAAAGTTTCTCCGCAAATTATCTCTTTACTGATTCCAGACGTTTTACAAGCATTGATATCGATTTTATCTAACTATGTAAAGGTAAATACATACATCTGAAATAATCTTAATGGTTTGTTTGGAAGTTAAAAATTATTTGTCATTTTTTTACAGTTGCCGGACACAGAGGAAGAGTGGCTATCAGTGTCTCGGAGTTTCATGGTGAAATGGAATGTATCTAATTGCGTAGGCGCCATCGATGGGAAACATATTCGTCTATTATGCCCAACTAAGAGTGGATCAAATTTTTTTAATTATAAGTCCTATTTCAGTATTGTTTTGCTAGCTCTGGTCGATGCGAATTATAATTTTTTATACGTGGATGTCGGTTGCCAAGGAAGAATATCTGACGGTGGAGTTCTACGAAATTCTACTCTGTTTCATATGATACAAGATACATCTATACGTTTGCCACAACCGATACCATTAGGAGGAATAAATACGCCAGTACCTTTTTATTTTATTGGTGACGACGCTTTTCCGATCTTACCAAATATCCTAAAACCATTTTCAGGAAATCACGCGAAAGGATCACCGGAGAGGGTTTTTAATTACAGAATAAGTCGCGGGCGCATGGTTGTAGAAGATGCATTTGGCATTTTGGCTAATAAATTCAGAATTCATAATACACGTATTGGGTTACAACCTGAGAAAGCAAAAATTGTGGTTGTTTGGGGTTCTGTCTGGGTTCTTGATTAAGACTTTTTAATAGTTTGGTTATCACATTTTATTTCGTCACGTCTTACATAGTTTACAGTCATGACACGAGAGACGGCGGAAAGGGCAGGACATAGACTGAAAATATTTTTAACAGACAAACAAATCATAGACTACAACATGCCCTTTTTCCTGAAGAAAAAATATTATTTAACACATTGATTTTACATTGACGTTTGGAATGACATTGACACCGTGATATAAATTATAACCATACTTTTCAACAAGTTTCGTTATTAAAACAATACAATATTAAATGACAAATTACTGTAAAACAATAAAATTAAATTGAATACAAGTGAATTAGTGATTATGTGCATGTCCAGACTGAATTATTTTACTATATTAATTTTTATTATTAATTGTACACAAATTGTTTATAGTCGTCAATTACATTAATTTTACAAGTCAAATTTCTGTGTTTTCTTTAATAATCTACCTCTCGAACTGTATTTTCTATGAGTGCATTGTCTTTCAGCTATACTAGCGTCGTTATTACCATTCGAGGAAGACATTACACTTTCGTCGACATTTACAAATATTGGAGATTTTAATACATTTTCTGACTCCAGACCTGATTCTACCGATAAGAATGATTCAGAATCTTCACTTTGTGACTTAGAAGTTGGACTTGACTCATGAAAGAAGATAAATACACAACTATCATCCTCTTCATTTACAATTTTTGACTTTTTTAAAGATTCTGACTCCGACTTATGGATCTCTTGACTTGGATTTACAACATTATAAGTTTGTAGACTTGAACTAGGTTCACAGAACTTAACTTTCTTTTGTTTGGACTTTGAGACATAATTATGACTTGAGTTTTGCTTACATGACTTATAATTGAAGCGAATATGATGACTATTTCTACGATAAGTTACATTATTAAGATCTTTGACAATAAATGATCTTATTTATTGATTTTTTGTTTTAGACACAATAATACCTTTTGTCCATATAATATCTCTTGGATTTTTCTTAAAATAAATCTGGTCATTTATGTGAAACTCTGGATAGGTTTTGCAATTTTTATTATAATATGCTCTAGTCCTTAATAAGTTGCTTTCTTTCTTTTCTGAGTGTTCTGAATGCTTAACAATTTTAGGTCTTAAGTTTATCTGGTTAGGCAGCTTTGATCGTTTTGTTTTATTTTAAGAATAAATTGCACATGTTTCGCATTGTCTGACTTTATTCTCAATATCCTGACAGATGTTAGGCCAATAGACTATTTGTCTAGCTAAGTTTTTAGTTTTTTCTATACCTTGGTGACCTTCATGTAAAATGTTTAAAATTTCTGATCTCATTTATGATGACATAGGTATGATGACTAAGTTATTTTTGAAAATTATTTCATTTATCACATGAATTTCTTCTTTGATGTTCCAATAAGGTAATACCAATTTGTCGCAACGTTCTTTACAATGGGGCCATCCATTTTTATAATATTCTTTAAGTTTTTGAGAATTTAAATCTTGACTAGTATGACTTAAAATTTTGTCAAGTTTTTTAGGTGAAATTGCTAAATTAGATGTCAATAAATTAATATGAATATCAATATTCGAATCTAAGTCTTCTAGACTGACTAATTCTTGATTTAAGTTAGTTTCTTTGACTGGTGATCGAGACAAGGTATCTGAGATATACATTTCTGAGCCTTTAGTGTATGAGACAATTAAGTGATAAGCTTGTAATGTTATCATCATTCTTTGCAATCTTGTAGGAACTTCTCCTAAAGGTTTTTTGAATAGAGTGACTAATGGTTGATGGTCTGTTTCGACATAAATTGGTTTGCCATACAAGTCTTGATGAAATTTCTTACATCCAAATACTATAGCGTAAAGTTCTTTTTCTATTTGAGCATAGTTCATTTGACTTTTATTTAATGACTTTGAGGCATATGCTATTGGATGCTTATCATGTAAGATTACAGCATCGACTGCATTTTGGGATGCGTCGACAGACAATCTTATAGATTTTTTTATATCATAATGGACTAATACGGGTGACTGACATAGTAATGACTTTAATTTTCTGAACTGTTGTTCATGTTGGTGTAACCATTGCCATTTATTTTGCTTTTTTAGCAATTCTCTCAGAAGAGAAGTTTCTTCTGCTAGATTTTGTATGTAAGAACCTAAATAGTTGATCATGCCTAGAAATCTTTGTAATTCTTTGACATTAAATGGGCTTGACATTTTTGAAATTGCTTCTATTTTTGACTGATCAGGTGACACACCATTTTTATTAAAAATATGACCCACATAGCGGATTTCAGACATACCAAATTGACATTTAGACTTATTAAATTTTAGATTGACTTCAGAAGCACGTTTGAATAGTAATTCAAGTTTTTTATTGTGTTCTTCTATGTTGGCTCCATAAACAAGGATGTCGTCCACAAAAATTATTATACCTGGCAAATCACCGAACAACTCGTTCATAGTCCTATGGAATGATAACCATCATGGTCCATGATAACCGATTATTTTTGGCACGAAATCGAAGATATTTATGTGGGAGACGTGGGTTCAGCAAGACGGCGCAACTTGCCACACATCGCGTGCGACGTTAGCTGTTTTGCGTGAAAAGTTCAGAGGTCGCATTATTTGACGTTGCGGTGACGTCAACTGGCCGCCAAGATCATGCGATTTAACGCCGTTGGATTTTTTTTTGTGGGGTTTTCTTAAGAGTCGCGTCTACGCCAACAAACCTGCAACGTTGGAGCACCTAAAAACTAACATCCGACAAGTTAAGAAAAGTCATCGAAAATTACCTCGAACGAATCAACTGCTGCAGAAGGTCCAGTGGCGGCCATTTGCCTGACATCATTTTCCATAATTAATGAACAATACCAAATATTCGATTAATAAAAAAAAACTAAGATAATGTTACATTTTGTGTGTTTCTTCTTAAATAAAAGTTAGGAAATTGGAATTGGTACACAACTATCAATGTCTAGATGAGCTTTATATGGTAGACAACCAAGACCTTCGAATGTTTTTGCATATTTAGAAAGAATTTCTTGTACTGACCTTTCTTGAATTCCGAATACTCTTTTGACAATACCCAGTTTCTCGCATGAATACCAGCCTATAATTGTATTACAATTACATTCAACCACAACAAAGTAAAGTTTTGTCGATAATCCATTTTCAAATTCACAATTAAGTAAACAGGTACCTAAATTTGGCACTAATTGTACTGAAAAAGAAAAGATTTTATTATTTGTTCTAAAAATGTTGATTTTCGAGTACGTGCTGCTCATAATTTTATCTAATACTTTCCTGCTGATGATATTTGTGTCTGCACCTGTATCAATTTGACATTTGAGTTTATAATTATTGCAACAAACATTTATTTGCCAATCTTTAGTCTCAGGGTTACTTTTATCGATTGAGTTTATGACAAAATGATCTGACATATTTTCTGATTCTTCGTGGTAGAATATGTTACTCACTTTATGACTTGGATTTTCCGATTTTCTGTAAAAACAATATTTGGCGAAGTGATTTTTCTTTTTGCAGTTATTGCATGTCTTGCCTTCTGCTGGACACTTATGTTTATGAATTTGGCCACATTTTGTACAGTTTTTATTTTTGGGTGATTTATTTCTGCGGTATCGATCCGTTGATTGATTTCTGTACGCATGGTTGTTTCTCTGACTTGACCGATTTCTTTGGTTGACTATTTGGACAGTTTCTTTAATAGTTTTTGTGTCTTGACTCAATTTGTTTGATCTTTCTTGTGACAATTCCAGACTTTTAGCTATTTTCATGGCAATTTCCGTTGTTAAATTTTCTTCTTGCAAAAGTTTTTCCTTGATATGTGTGTTTTTTATACCAATTAATAGCATGTCTTTGATGAGTGCGTCTTTAAGGTCTTGAAATTCACACGTGGCAGCCAAATTATTTAATGTTTTTGGTATCGCGTGAAAAAGTTATATCTTTCTACTGTTACATTTGTATGCGGGCTGAATTTTTCGTCAAATAATTTCAAAATTTCGTCGACATTCGTTTTTGTCCTGTCTACGTTAAAACTATTAAATATTTCGATGCCATCGTCGCCAATTGCATTTAATAATATTGCAGTTTGTTTGGCTTGTGGAAATTTTGCTGTTTCGTTAGCGTCTGCGAAAATTTCGAATCGCAATTTCCATTTTTTCCATTTCTCGGAAGCGTTGTCGCCATTTTGTATGGACAACGACTTAATTTGCGTGACGAATGCTTTGTCGGACATTTTATTCTTAATTTAAAGACATGCTGATCCGAGGACTTGCTGAGACCAGTTCTGACACCATGTTTGGGGTTCTGTCTGGGTTCTTGATTAAGACTTTTTAATAGTTTGGTTATCACATTTTATTTCGTCACGTCTTACATAGTTTACAGTCATGACACGAGAGACGGCGGAAAGGGCAGGACATAGACTGAAAATATTTTTAACAGATAAACAAATCATAGACTACAACAGTGGTGATGGCTTGTATCCATCTGCACAATTTTATAAGGCGGAATAATATGAATTTACTGGATGGAGGGCAACAAAATAGTTCACAGAATGTCCTAAATTTAGAACCAAATGCTTAACTTAATATTAATAACTACTTAATATAATGTGATTTACTCAAATAAATGTTTTTATTATTACCCAAACATTTATTAATGTTAATCAAATATCCAAATTAGTGATTTCAAATATTATTAGTTTTCGGTGTAATTATTTTCTAATACATTTAGGAGACTGTCACTGATATTATCCAGGCTATCTCGCATTTCATAATCCGATTGAGTAGAATAAGACCGCGAAGCTAAGTTAGGCGATGGTGTATTAGACACTGTAGATGGATGTGTCAAGTACCCATGAACATTCGGATGATTATGTATTTGACGCGTATTAGTAGTATTCATCGAATACATCTTCATTTCAGCTTCATATATGATATTCTGGATCTGATGTTGTACTGAACACACCGTGCAACTATCCATCTTCCTTAACTTGCTAGCTATATAGTCTGCGAATATAGCAGCATCATCGCGTTGAACTGATTTTGAATTAATATTTCTCAGCAATTGTAAAACTTCATCAATTTCTGGGTCGGCATCTACATTTCTCTTTCGTGAAGTCTTTGTCGAAGGAATCCTACCCTGCGGTGTGGTATTATTTGCAGAAATCTGAACAAACAAAATCATCATCATTATAATGCCACAAAAATGAAAACGTCCTCAAAATTATATAAGCTCTGAATAGTTAAGCTCCTTAAAGAAGAAGTTGCGAAGTATCTACCTGCACTGAATAATTTACTACAGTAGGGGCAGGCTCACGACGCTCCATACAGCGAACTGATTTAACTACCTACGACTAACAAACGCTGTCCCTGTCTGCACATGCTTTTGTGTGCTTTAAATATTGTAGGGCTCTGAAGAATTTGAGGTATACGTTGGTACAACGCACGGCGCCGTTCGGCACGACTGCAAATGTGGAGGCCAGACACGTTACGAGAAATCGCTACGACTAATGACGGGGGGCGGTAAGTATCGCTTCTTTATAATCGTAGACACGGAGTTAGGGTCTGAGCGACAGTGGTGGGGAAAGAACGCGTATGTGAGACGGGTAATGAATAATAAATTAGGTAAGTAACAAAAATTAGGTATGTAAGTAACATTAGTGTCCTCACTGTTCAAAGTCAGTACGGGTTTATTCTTGTCTTTTAAGAAACATAAAGCTTTGTAAGCAAACCACTTCGGCAATTGAACTTCATCACTTCCCGACCCACTCTTTATAGACTCTTCATATCTTCGTTTTTCACGAAAAAAATGGCTGGTTAAGTTCTTTAGTTTTCTCTCAATCTCAGTATGTTCAATTTGGAATATAGATGCAATATCCTTTAAAGCATCACTTCTTTTATTACGATTCGCTGCCCGCGAACAACGGGCCGTGGCGCCGGGCATGTGTGGATACGCCGTTAGAATTTGCTGCGTAAGTTACGGTCTCGTTCACAATGTACTGTAAAATCTCGTCACATAATATTTTTTCAAATATCTCGGTTGCTGACTTTCCGTCTAATTCTACAGTCATATTTTCCAAGTGCTGTTTAGCAGCATTAGACTCATTTGGAGTTTGAGAATAAATTGTGTTACACTTAATCCACGTAACCGTTTTGTCTGCACGGGATACCACTTGATCGTCCTGACGTTCCTCGACGTTATCAACCGTACATGAAAATTCGACATGACCAGCCACATCTGACACCGGTAAAACTCCCATATTATCGTCAGGGCTCTCTTCTACGTCGGTCATTTCATCTACTTCGTCCGGAGGCAAGACGGCTATTTGAAGATCATCCAAATCCTCATCGCAGGAATCTTCGAGATCGTGAAGATACTGTACTATTTCCGACACCTTCAAGGCTTTTCTATATTTTATTTTCACTGGTTCCATTATCAACAAAACAAAAAATATTTTTAACAATATATACTTACCCAATAAGAACATAGTATATTTGACCGTTCTGATAAAAATAACTCACTTCACTTATTATTATTCACTTATTTTTATTTATATCGTTATAAATTGAAAAATGCGTAGCGAACGTATACACTGTTCAATATAAACTTACAGACTGACATAAACAAATGACAAAATCATGGAACTAACATTTGAAACAAAAGAGCAAGTACAAACCTGCTGATGCGCACAGGATTGAACATGTACGTCCAAACAGTATAGATCAGGGATGTCAAAGATACGGCCCGCGATCGCAATGTGTCACAGAAAGAGGAATCATGACTTCACTCGATTCCTCAACGGAAGTTTTAAAATGCGCACACTAGATTTATAAGTAATTTCAAGGGCAGCGCGTGCCTAGACAAGCGAGAGAGGTAGACAGTAACGCCATCTCTTAGCAACAAGCGGAAATACCCTATTATTTTTGTTGAGAACAATAGAATCTTCCACGCGCTTCGAGTCTAGACTAGAACCTTCCTTATTGATATAAAAGGAGTGCGTCGACACGACGTGAGTCAGTTGAGTCGAGTAATCGAAGCGATACGGTCGGTCTATATTAGTTAATTTAGTTGTACTGCGAAGTAGTGATTGTGAAGTCCAGTGATTGTGAAGGTATTGTGCATTTGTTTGTGTCGTGCGCGTGCGATATCCATAATTGTTGTGTCGAGTTCCATAATTGTTACGATTTTGGCATAATGTCACAAAAACGTAAAGTTGATAGTGAGTGCAGAGTTTTTCAGTCTAAATGGGAAATTGCATATTTTTTCATAGAATGGAAAGGTAAACCACTGTGTTTGATTTGCAATCAAACAGTTGCTGTTTGTAAGGAGTTTAACTTGAAGAGACACTATGATACGAATCATAAATCAAAATTCGATTGTTACACTGAAAAAATAAGAATGGACACATTGTCATCTTTAAAATCTAAACTCCTAGGTCAACAATCGATGTTTACTAAAGCTAATACTGAGAGCGAAGATGCCCTGAAATCAATTTATTATTGCATTAGAAATCGCGAAGAGATCAAAACCTTTCACTGATGGTGAGTTTATTAAAGACTGTATGTTGAAAGTTGCCGATGTTTCATTTCCATTTCAAAAGTCAATAATTAAAAATATTTCACTGTCAAAAAACACTGTTGCTTCAAGAATAAATGATTTATCTCAAAATTTGGTTCTTCAACTGAAGGAGAAAATTAAGGAATTTACAAACTTTTCACTGGCTGTTGACGAGAGCACTGATACTGAGGATACAGCTCAACTTGCTGTTTTTATACGAGGTATTAACAGTAACTTTGAAATAACTGAAGAACTATTAAAGTGCGTTCCATTGACAGGTACTACAACAGCAAATGATATTTATTCTGCAATTGAGCATTTGATAGCAGAATATGAACTCGACTGGAATATACTTAGCAGCACAACTACGGATGGCGCTCCTGCCATGGCTGGCAAACATTCGGGCGTTGTAACTAAGTTAAAACAGAAAACATCAGGGAATTTTGTGGGATTTCGCTGTATAATTCATCAAGAATCATTGGGGTCCAAACATTTAAAAATGGACCATGTCATGCAACCTATAATTAAAATAGTAAATTTTATAAGGAGCAGAGGACTAAATCACCGACAGTTCAGGCAGTTTTTACAAGATTTGGACGAAAAGTTTTTTGATGTCCCTTATTTCACCGAAGTTCGTTGGCTTAGCCGAGGAGTAGTTTTAGAAAGATTTTTTACATTATGTGACCCTATTCAAGCTTTCATGTTAGAAATATTATACACAATATAATATTTCAAGAGTTTGGATAACTACCCGGAATTAAAAAAGCATGCAGCACGCATTCTGTGCATGTTTGGTAGCACCTATTTATGTGAGCAGATGTTTTCCGTCATGAAAATAAATAAGAACAAACATCGCACAAGACTTACGAATGAACATCTCCAATCAATTCTTAAAATAATTACAACGAATATGATACCTGACATCAATGAGCTTATCAAAAACAAGAGAAGTCAGGTATCTGGATCCTCGAGCTCAAAATAATTACCCTCTTTTATAACTTTGATATGATTTTTAACAACCGTATATTATTATATACTATATAATTAAATAAATAAAATGTTATAATAATTCAGTACATTTTTTTTATTTGAATCTGGCCCGCCTGCACATTCCAAATTTAATATATGGCCCTCTGCAAAATTGAGTTTGACACCCTTGGTATAGATGTACTCCCACTGTCATATTTATAGTACATCTCTTTTTGGAAGTATGTGACTTATTTTCAAAATATTTTTTTAATGTTTTAATATTTTTTATTTATTTGTCACATGTCTAAAAATGATTTTAATGTACCTTGAAAGCAATAGCTTGTCTTGTAATATGATAAATAAAATAAAAAATAATCTTCTCTTAACTGTAGCGAAAGATGACAACTTTAAATTAATTTATTAAGATGTCACAATTACATATTAATATAAAAAAAAATATTTTCTATAAAAAAATAGTATACAAATATACATTTAACTGAAAACTACATTAAAAACTGTTTGTATTAGAAAAAAAAATAGAAATATAGTGTCATAAAATCAGGACGTTGGGAGGTAATGGGTTAAATGCAGTGCGACATATTTTTTCAATTCTTGATGAGACTGTATCTGCTATTTCTGAAAATGTAGGTTCCTTTGCAGTTTTCAACTGCAATTTTAGTTCATGTCTCGTCCATTCATAGAACTTCAGTAAATCTTCATAAGTCGGTAGAACATTCTCCTTTATTTAATAAATATCACCAAAGAGAGGACATTTGTACGCACTTCGAGTTCTTTGCATGCTTGTTGCGTTATTTTGTTAAATAGGCGAGCGTACGACCGAATCGAGCTAAAACAAATAGCGTACTGACGAATGACGCGCGACGGCAGTGTGGCTTACAGTCCCATCCCGCGCTCCTCCCCTCCCCCTATTTTAAGTAATCAACACAAGATTACGCTTTTTTTTGTTTTGTGTCAAATATGGATCTTTTCATTCTTTAGTGATATAAAATAGGTCTGTTTATTAACTTTTTATACATTTATATGGCGTCAAAGTAGACTCTATAGCCAACTTGTTTCCAAAGTTCAATGACCCTGTGGAGGCAATTACCGTAAATCAAATCAAATAATATTTTGCATGGATTAATTTGAGTCTAAAAGGCGCCAACGTTTCACTATTAAATTATAATTAACCGAAAAAAGTATTTTCGCTCCACCCTAATCCATATACTCTTTAGTTATTTTCTCTTTTGGACTTTTCTTAAAATTTGTCAATCCTTTTAATATTGAATTTTGTAGATCGACTTGAACGTTTACCAGACCTTTCATTTTGTTTGTCTGTATTGTACTTCTATTGCAATGAAATTACTTCTCTTTGAATTATTAGTAAACTCGCAAAAAATCTGTCGAATATAATTTTGCAAAATTTTGTAAGTGTAACAATTTGGAAAAAATCGGGCACAGGTTCTCCATTCCTTCGCTTTTTACAGAGTTATTATAAGTCAATATTATACTAACACGCAAATTACTATTAATTAAAAGTACCAGGATTAATACGTTACATTAGGTTAAATGTCTCTCAAATGGTCTAATTTTCCAACGATCACTTGAATTTACTAAGATTTTTAATCTGAATGACTAGTTCAATTTTGCTTGAAAGTTAATAAATGTTCTACTCACGCTTTGCACTTCACTTCGATAGCTCACTCAATAAATTGATTTGACCTTATTCTTCAACTCTCTGGTTTGTCCTGTTGTCCTTGGTTATGTGTCCGCCGGACGCTTAGCTGCATACGCTGCGTCAGCCGGATCCACCGATGGGACTAGCCAGCTTGCTGTGCCGCGCCAGCCGCTCCCACAGGTTCGCAGCACCGCGCTGTCAGTTTCACTCGCCGTCGTCACGCGGCAGTATCCGTACTTCGTTCGTTGCAGCGATCCACTGCTAGTACGAATACGAAGTCGCAGAACCGCTGCACTCTGCTAAGCCATCCAGGCTCGCTGGACCAAAGTTAAGGGAGTGCACCTCTGCGGGCTTGTATTACCCGCACTGTGTTGTGCTGGGATTGTGAAGAAAGAAAAAACGCAGTGAACCGCACTTGCGATTTATATTCGGTACAGACTTAACTATTTGTTAGACATGCGTTTAGTGTGCGACACTACACACTCGTTCAACTTCGCGAGGAGCTCATTCGCGCTGCGGCGCCGGCACCACGCGCATGCCTTTCATCATGGACGCTCAAGTAGCACCTGCCGTTGCGAATGTGCACTCTCGCGCATTATAACTACGTGCATATTTATCACACAAAGAAAATAAAAAAAAAGGAGAAAAAGAAGATGGTGAATGATTGCAGTGCATCGAAACAGAACTAGGTTAGTAGAATTTGGTCAACAGAACTATGACAAGAGAACTACTGGGACGACGTCATTACTGCGCGGGCGTGTAATAACTGTCAAACGAAGTGTCTAGATAATGTGACCGTGTTGTACCTACTATTGTTTTTTTTTATTTATTGTATTTTTTTACTGACGTACTATGGAGGCGCAATTTCTTGAACTCACACAAGAACCATCTGGGGAATTTGAAAATTTCCACCGAATGTCATTGGCCGATTTTAATTTTTTACTTTCCAAACTAGAATCTATAATCTCTATACAAGATACTCATTTAAGAGGAGCTATACCTGCCAAGATTCTATTATTTATCAATCACATTGAGGTTTTTAGCAAGTGGTGACAGCTATAGAACTATGCACTATTTATTTAAAATTTCAAGCCAGTTGATTTCAAAAATTGTAGTCGATGTCTGTAAAGCTCTTAACGAGGTTCTCAAGGATGAAATAAACATTTTCGTGCTTTAGAACCAAATCGATAATGATACCAACAGTGTGGATGATGCGATGGTCGACTTTTCGATCTTGATCGCGAGCGTGTACGGTAGCTTTGACCTTTGCTGGTGGACTGTGAACGAAGTCGTCTGCACATGTCCAAGTCCATCCTGTCCAGTTTCCGACTCAGTTCTGCTACTCTTTGACTAAGGGAATCTAAAGCAGTACCTGGAACTTCGGCGGATGTGCTGGCTATCTGCATTGAGTGCGTAGGCGAGGCGATGTCGTTGATTCTGTCCGCCAAATCTGCGACGTCCTCCAACCGCATGTCGGTCTGTGAAGCGATCACAAATTGTAAATTAGCGGGTAGACGGCTAGCCCAAATTGTGTGTAAAAAATCCTTAGGAACGCTAGGTTCTGCCAAGCTCTGCAAATGGCGTAAAAATTTTGATGGCTTTCTATCGCCCAACTCCTCATGCATGATTAATTGTTTGATTTTTCTTTCCTGCGAAGCAGATAAGCGTTTTATAAGCTCGAATTTTAGTTTTTCGTATTTATTTGCTTCGGGGGGTGACACTATTATATCCTTCACTTCTGCAGCGTATTGGTGGTCTAGCTGTGATATGACGTAATAAAACTTCGTTGTGTCATGGGTAATATTGGATAGCATGAACTGACCTTCTATTTGAGCAAACCAAACCGCCGGTTCTTCTGGCCAAAATGGGGGTACCCGCACACCAACACGATAGACGCTGCCGTTGGCCGGTTCATTGTCATCTGCTGACGTAGTCTGCATCGCGTGTATTGAGATTATAGTTTCTATATAAATAAAAGTTCAACAGTGAGATGTTCTTATTTATTCGTAAGGTCTAAACGTCTTGCAGTTACACACAGAGAGATAGGACAGTAAAAACAGAAGGGGACAAGTGGTGCCATCTAGCGTTATAAAATTTCAAACCTCAACACTCCCACTAAATTTTATAACATGTATGCTACTTTATTTTACATAATAATATGCCACAAAATGAATGTAACATTTTGCTATCGCAACCCTGAACTAGGTACTACAAAAAATTAATACAATAGTTGATCTCTAATATGTTCAAACAATTTTGCTGACAATGGTTTAGTTAGAATGTCTGCCAATTGATTGGCACTTTGAACATATTTAATATCTATTACACCTTGTTCTACATTTTCTCTAATAAAATTATATTTAATATTAACATGTTTTGTTCTCTTATGATAAACAGGGTTGTGAATCAATTTAATTGTACTCTGGTTATCAATATACAATGGTATACAATTCTGACACTCTTTTATATCTGATAAAAATTGTTTAAAACCATAAAAATTCCTTAGCTGCTTCACATGCAGCCATGAATTCTGCTTCTGTAGTTGATAATGCTATGGTCTTTTGTTTCTGAGTCGACCAATTTACAGGTCCCCCATTCATCAAGAAAATGTAACCAGTTGTAGATTTTCTAGTATCTACATCCCCTGCAAAATCTGAATCTGAATATCCAATTAAATTATCATAATAACCACTTCTATACACTATGCAATATTCTTTAGTTTTAATTAAATATTTAATTATGTGTTTCAAAGCATTCACATGTTCTGCGCTAGGATTGTTCACATATCTACTTAAAACATTTACTGCATAAGCAATATCTGGCCGAGAAACACGACACAAAAACAACAATGAACCAATGGCCTCTCTGTATGGAAAGTTTACAATATTATCACTGGTATTTTTAGACATCATTACATTTATATCAGTTGGGGTACTACATGGATGTGCATTACACATATTGAACTCCTTAATTAACTGATCAATATAAAACTTTTGGGAAACAGAAACATATTCACTATTTTTACTTATTTCCATTACAACAAAATAACTTCTTTAATTTGAAACCCCTTTTTCAAATAATCTAATATTTGAGATAAAAGCTGCTTATAAGAAGATATTATAAGAGCATCATCAACATATATTAATAAAATAGCTTTTGTATTGTGAAATTCACCAATAAATACACAATAATCTGCCTGAGATTGAACAAAACCAAATTGTTTTAAGAAGTTTACAAATTTTGTATTCCAGAATCTCGAGGCCTGTTTAAGTCCATACAGGGATTTATTTAGTTTACATACCTTATCACAAGGCGCTTCCACCCCTTTTGGAACTTCAATATAAATGTCCTCCTCCAGATCTCCGTTCAAAAAAGCTGATTTCACATCAAACTGTATTATTTCTAGATTATATTTGCCACCAATACTTAAAAGAATTCGAATAGAGTCATATCTGGTTGTAGGAGAAAATGTTTCTTCATAATCTACTCGTATACCTTTTATTTGATTAAAGCCCCGAGCAACGAGACCAGCTTTATATCTGGTAATTCTCCATCCTGATCCCTTTTTATGTCGAAAACCCATTTCGTAGTAATAGTTCTTTTATTTTCTCTATCAACCAAACTCCATGTACTGTTCTCTTCGTGCGCTGAGAGTTCTTCTTTTATAGCTTTTGACCATTCCTGACTTTCCTTGCTTTTCATGGCTTCTTCGTAGGTGGATGGCATGATCATTTCAACAAGATTTAATTCATAATGTCTGTTTCTCCTGGGTCGGAGGTTGACATTTTTAGTTACAATATCATCTTCTATCTCTCTTGATGGTTCATATGTAGTATCACTACTGTCGCAGCTTCTTATACTCTCATCAGTAGACTCCATCAATCTTGGTGATGATACAGCGGAAGCTGACTTACTGGATTCACATTTTACATCTTCATCATTATTTAAATATATTTTTGAAATATTCTTTCTTATTTCAGGAATTCTTGACTCATCAAATATTATATTCCGTGATATCTTTATTTTATTTGTTACAGTATCATACATTCTGTAATTGGTATTTTCAAAACCGACTAGTATCATCCTATTACTCTTTTTATCCAGTTTAGTTCTCAATTGATCAGGAATGTGTACATAACCCACACTTCCAAATACCTTTACATGTTCTAAGCTTGGTTTTATACCATACCAAATTTCGAAAGGTGTTTTGTTTGGAGTTTGACTTGAAGATGTCCTATTGAGCAAATAAACAGCACAGTTAATTGCTTCAGTCCAAAGGCTTAATGGAATGTCTCGGGCATACAACATTGATTGAGCACTTTCAACGATTGTGCGGATTTCTCTCTCCGCTCTGCCATTTTGCTCAGGAGTGTATGGATTTTCTAGATCAGGAAGGAATATCACATGAATATGTGATATTCCTTCCTGATCTAGAAAATCCTTAAAAGCTATATTTATATATTCACGTCCATTATCGGTATGCAAAATTCTAATGCTATGCATATACTTATTCTTAATAATAGCATTAAGCTTTTTAAAGTATTCAAAAGTGTCACTTTTATGTTTCATAAAATAAACACGTCTATATCCAGATACTACATCTTTGAAAAGAACGAAGTATTTCATGCCTTGAATTGATGCATGACTCATGGGTCCACAAACATCGCTATAGATAAGGTCTCCCGGCATCAGTTCCCCTCTAAAGGATGTGCGAAATGGCAAACGTGACTGTTTACCATATGCACATGCTTCACAAGTAAAGTCTACACAGTTATCCACAATATTCAGTCCATTTACTAAGTTATTCTCACTCATATGTTTAATCTGCTTTAAATTCACATGACCAAGTCTCTCATGCCACATTTTAAGGTTATTTTGTACTACATTACACGAATCACTCTTGTTTATACATATTGTTTTAACATTTAGTTCATATAAATTATTAATTTGTAATTTTGCACTTATTACTATTTCATTGTCTTTGTAAATTAATGCAATACTGTTCTTTTTCACAATACTATAACCTTTACGCATTACTACACCTTCTGAGAACAAGTTTCTTCTCAACTTAGGGACATACAATACATCTTCTAAATATGAAGTTTCCCACTGTCCATTTATACACCTTTCTATGATAACTGTCCCTTTTCCTTGCATTTCAAGGGAGTCTTGGTTGCCCAAACTTAAATACCGTTTTTCTTTTTCATATTCTTGAAATTCACTAAATAATTCAAGCCTGAAAGTCATGTGTGCTGAGGCACCGCTATCCATTATCCATGTATCAGCTTCTGAACCACTATGCACACAGTGTTCTATATTGAATACCAATATTGTACCTTCTTTGCGAGGTTTTCTTGCATACTTCTTTGGGGCTTTGCATTGGTTAGCAAAGTGACCCCTTTTGTTACAATTGTAACAGATAAATCGGTGGCGTGTGCTCCCACTGTTACTTATATCTTCTTGAATCTCATTGTTTTTGTGATAGGAGTATTTTGGCTTATTATTCACTTTCTTTTTGGCAACAACTAAGGCAGTCTCAGCCTCTTCCTCACAGGTGATACTGGCTCCTTCATCCAACAAACGAGCAGTTAAATTATTTATGGTTTGTTGAGGTTTGAAATTTTATAACGCTAGATGGCACCACTTGTCCCCTTCTGTTTTTACTGTCCTATCTCTCTGTGTGTAACTGCAAGACGTATAGACCTTCCGAATAAATAAGAACATCTCACTGTTGAACTTTTATTTATATAGAAACTATAATCTCAATAGGTTATGGGCCCAGGAAACTCTGAACAGTGAAGAATAGAAGAAAACTCAAAACAGTAAAGATTTATTCGTTTGAGAAATACACGCCACGCGCCGCCAACCGGGTAACCTCAAAATGGACAGTTCGTCGTCAATGTTTGTCGAGAGATTTAATGGAAATAACTTTCGACAATGGAAATTTCAAATCAAATGTGCTTTAAAAGCCAAGGGACTTGATATTACGAAACATTCTACTAGGAACCAGAGGAACATTCTACTCAGTGGTTGAAAAATGACGGAATGGCGATGTACATTATTATGTCATCAATGGACTTGAAACAAATTACATTGATTGAGAATTGTGAAACTGCTCAAGAAATCATGACAAAACTTGAAGCTGTCTATGAGCAAAAGAGCGAGTTAAACAAAATGTTAATACATGAGAAATTCTATCAATATAAAATGTCACCAACTGACAGTGTTGCTCAACACATTTCAAAGGTTGAAAATTTGGGACAGCAATTAAAAGAAAGTGGCGAAATCGTTAGTGAAATAATGACAAAAATATTAGGAACGCTGCCTTCAAAGTATAGATCTCTTCGCCAAGCATGGATGTCTTTAGATCCAAAACAACAAACCTCAACAGCGTGCTCCGTCGGTTGTCACCAATTATGTGGGGGTCATTATGACGAATAGACTGATTACGGAGATGATATTTTATTAACAGTAGTTTAAGGTACAGTTAGCGAGAGGTGTGACGCAGGCTTCGCCGCGGACTGCTCGAGGCGCACTGGCGCGTCGGAACGTAGTGTCGCCCGTCGCCGGCGCAGAGCAGCGGCCGCGGTGACGTCACAGCTCTAGTGCGCGTTCACTTTAGCCCCGCCCGTCACGTCGCTCCACATAAGAATTTAAATATTTAGAACATATATTTATTCAAAGTTAACTTAATATATGTAGGTATACAATCAGTTTCTTATCATTATAATATCAAGTGAGAATAAAAATGATGATAGGTATATTATGAATCATAATATGCCTGATGTACTAAATCACTCTTATGTGTGTTATGTCTGGAGAAACTGATTGAGTTTGCGTTTCTGGAATATACAAAATGTATTAAACTTATAGGCCCCTCCAGACTCTCGCGGAGCAACTTCGGCGAGGTTCCTCGCCGAAGTTGCACGAGGCGAGAACTGGCATCCACATTCTCGCGTTACTTTGCGAGCACCTCAGTACCATGAGTGACACCGAAGTGGCAGCAGCAGCAGCTGGTGCTATTTTTGCATATTGCTATTATAATTATGTTGATATTTTTTTGAACAAGAAAATTAAAAAACCGTGGAAAAAAAAGAGATGGTGGATGTTGTCCATACATAGGAATAGAACAAGGTAGGTATGGTACATTTTTGTATACGACTCATAAAAAGTAATAAAAATCAGTACCAATATTTTCTATTTTTTTAGGGACTGGATGGACAGACGTGTTGAACTGGTTAAAGAACCTTCATCGGGTGAATTTGAAAATTTTCATAGAATGTCCCCTGAAGATTTTGAATATCTTCTGCTCCAAATTGCTCCTTTAATTACTAAGCAAGACACGCAATTAAGAGAAGCAATACCAGCTAAAGTGCGTCTAGCTATAACCTTGCGATTTTTAGCTACCGGTGATTCATATAAAAGCCTTCACTTTCTATTTAAAGTATCTAGCCAATCTATTTCCAAAATTGTACCAGAAGTCTGATCAGCTCTCAACCAAGTTCTTAAGGATGAATATCAAGTAAGTAAAATATCAAAAAATGAATATATTTGTAAAACACTTTAAAGTAAGCTTACAATTTAATGACATGAAATTAAGAGTTCGTAAATGCTTCTTGGATTATGAAATTAGATGCTGTAGATAAGTTGGTATACCATATTGCGAATGAGGGTTTTCATAAACAATGGGTTGCTGAAAAGAATGGGTTGATTGAACTGATGGGGAGGAAGGCGACATCGTATATACTGAATGTGGAGAGGTGAGTGATGGGGAAGTGGAATTATTTGAATAATTAGATAGGAAACGACGACGTTCCAAACTTTTGTTATGAAATATTTTCTCTATTTCAAACATGACGTCCTCTTTATCATCTTGAGATAGTCTTTTTAACTTTTTTGCAATCAGTTTGCCGAATACGTCAGATTCATCTTCAACGTCGTTTTTTTGTTCAATACGTTGTTTAGAGTATCAAATGCATTCTTCATTTGTTTAGCAGCATCCTGCAGCTCTGGTGGGTCTGCCCGACGACGAATCGTTTTTCCTGTGGCAGGTCTATTGTGGTTCAAATTATCTTCATTCTGTCGCAATTCGCTTTCATTGTCTATTACGGCTTCACGATCTACAATTTCTAAATTTGAGGCCTCCTAAAAATAAAAATAATAATAATAATTATTTATAAGTACAATTTATAAATATGTTTCAGCTACCAGCAACGGCGGAGCAATGGTTGGAACTTGAGAGTGGATTTAAAGGGAAGTTTCCACATGCAGTGGCCGCAATAGATGGAAAACATGTAGTAGTGCGATGTCCACCTAACTCAGGAACAGATTACTACAATTATAAAAAATCGTTCAGTATTGTACTACTTGCTTTGGTCGACAGTGACTACCGCTTTATTTTTGCTGACATAGGAGCAAAAGGAAGAATAAGTGACGGTGGTGTTTTCAGAAATTGTTTGTTATGGAAAAAAATAATCGCATAAGATCATTGTTTCCCCGCTCCTTGTCCTCTGCCAGGCACTGAAGGCCCATGCCTCCCATACGTTTTTCTAGGCGATGGGGCATTTGCATTAGGTACAAATTTGATGAAACCTTACCCTGGAAATCATGACAAGGCTTCACCAAACTGTATTTTTAATCACAAGCTGTCAAGCGGCAGAGTTTATGTAGAAAACGTATTTGGAATATTAGCTTCAAAATTCAGAGTTTTCAATAAACCACTTGAAATAAATATTGCATCGGTACCAAATGTGGTCAAGACTTGTGTACTGCTACACAAGTACACAGCTACACTTCCTGTGTATTAATTGTAGCTCCACAGCTGTAAACAGAACCCAAAAACTGATCCATTAATTCAAACGCAAACCATACTGGTTTATAAACATCCTCAGACGACACTACAGATTTAATTGAAGCCGATATTTTTCTGCAATACCCGCGATATGTAGCCATTAAAGAGTCTTTTTTGCTTTTCAGTTCTTTGGTGGGTTTTCCAATTTCATTTTCAATTCTACCCCAGGCGTCGTTAATTTTTTTTCTTATCTTTGTGGCTAGCATGATTGGGATCCCAAATCACTGGTTCCCCTTGAAAAGCCTCAAGGAATTTTAGCTGAAGTTCTTGGGACCAATCACTCATAAATTATTAATGTATATTAATAATAAATATTTATTTATAATAATAAATTATTAAAATAACTAAGTTTGCTATTAACTAGTTTAACTACACAAATAAACACACTGAACGGCAAGCGAGGAAGCAGAGAGTGTGGAGGTCCACCTCCCTTCCCTCGTACTCGTGCCTCGTGTTCCTTTGACTCGGGTACCAAAGACCGCCTCCGATGCGAAATTAGCCGAGGCGAGCCGAGGAAGCACGAGGCGGGTCGAGCAACGCCTCCACACTCTCGTGCCTCGGACAACCTCGTGCTACATCGCGAGAGTCTGGAGGAGCCATTACATATACCAAGGAGGACATAAATGAGTCTATCTTTACTTATTACATTGTACTTATACTAACACCATACCTTGTTTTTAATACGTCCCATGCCTGTTCATAGTTAGAATCCGTCACTTGTATATGTTTTAATATTGATGCAGCTTCCTCAGTAAGGCTTGTTTTTAAATAATGCAATTTTTGTACATTATTCAATGTCTCGTTGGTGTGCACAAGTGTATTATGTCATGGAACGACAACCACTCTTCATATTGTCCACTGTAGGTAGGTAATTGTATTTTGGGTAACACTACACGCGCATGTTGAGAATCGCTGGATATTGGTAACGAAGCGCTGACGCTGACTTGTTGAGGAACTAACAACTCCTTCAGTTCAGTTTTTAGGCTGATGTATGTTTCTTCATGCTCATAAAATTCTTCCTTTGCGATGTAGGGTATTTGATCTCTTTTTTCCCTCGATGTGTTGCGTATTATTTCGCTATAAGCCAGTTTATATTCGTCCCAATAGTCTTCTACTCATTTCAGGCGTGCTTCGACGTAATTTTGTGTTAATCTTGCTTTTTGGCAATTTCTCAAATTAACTTGTGTTTTCTTCAGAATGTACGCAATATTTTCCAGTATATTTAACGCTTTTTCCACTTCTGTAGTCATTATAAGCACGAAATTCGATTGTAGCAAAAGTAATGAAATGAATTTATATTAAAACTATTAAAACTTTTTCAACACATCGAACACTCGACCGTCTTATCACACTCTTTTTTGTCAGGCGGCCGGTAATGTAGTCGCTGGTATTCGGTTCGATTTTGGACCATATGTTGATTCACTTGAGGTCGAGTTTGGCTTGGTTGGTTTACTATGCAATGAAAGACGTGTGTTCTGTTCAACAGTCTATTGGACACTAACTTACTTTAAAACATACTGATACGAACTCAACATACCGCCCACCAAAAGGGCTTTAAGGCCTTTTCTAATTTAAACAAATAAATATTACAAACAAATAAATATAAGGCCATGAAAGAAGCAAATTTCATTAAGACGTTCCTGCACTGCTAAAAGGTCTTTTATGGAATTATAATAAGAGTTCCATCGGGTGGCGCATGGAGAAGTCGGTGACTCAAATATGTTTCACATGCTTTTGGTGATCTAGAACATAAATTCCAGTGTGCTTGGCATTTTGCTAAGGCCGCATCATGCAGTTTTTTATAAAAAGTGTTTTTCAATCTTGCTTGTTTAAAATCGGTACTGGCAACCAAATGCAAAGTGTGCGTAGCGCATCTTTCATGTCCGGGCAGTAGGCAATCATTTTCTAATTCTGAAGAAGCATCTGGAAAAGGTTCTGGTAGCAAATCATCATCTTCATTATCTTCATCGAGTGGTGTTCTTTCAAGATCTTCTTCATGTGAAATATATTCAGGATTTGCAACTAGAGTCTCTGAATCAGATTTTCCAAATACTTCAAACGCCTTAACCATATTTGATCCATTATCTGTTACTGTTTAACAATTTTGGATAACTTTAAGTCATACTCTGAATGTATATCAGCTATCATTTCGGCAACTTTATCATATGTGTGAGCCCCCTTGAATCTTCTGCATGCAATCGCGGCACTTCTCCTCTCAAGAGTCTCACTTTCAATCCAATAAACTGTAACCCCCAAATAACTTCTTTTAGAGGAAGACCAAACATCAGCTGTTGTGCACACAAATTCTACAGTCTTCAAAGCAATCTTAATTTTTTTCTTGAAGTCATTGTACTCATCACTAATTTTATTTTTGATTGAAAGACGGCATAAAACTTTTGGAGGCTTCGTTAGTTGCTGTGCACCTTCAATCAAAGCTTTAAATGAATTATACTCCACTATTGATACTGGCAACATAGATTCATCAATAAATTGTACAACCAACTTGTCCAAGTTAACAGATTTTGATCCACTGGCAATACTTGTAATTGTAAGAGTAGACTGATTTAATTTTTTACATGTTACTGCTGATTCTGAACCGCTACTGATCTCGGTACGTTTTCTTTTTTTAAGGTTTGTATTTTTAAGTTTTTCATAATATTGCAACAGATCTGCATGACCTTTCCTCTGCAATAAAAAAATATATAATTTCAAAACAGATAGATTTAGAAAAAGGAGATTTAAAGAATATTTAATATTTCTAATGAAAAAATCTAAACTATT
This sequence comes from Sesia apiformis, assembly GCA_914767545.1. Classification (NCBI taxonomy): domain Eukaryota; kingdom Metazoa; phylum Arthropoda; class Insecta; order Lepidoptera; family Sesiidae; genus Sesia; species Sesia apiformis. Next base: position 14,030,895 of record OU611969.1, read on the forward strand.
ATAGTAAACTATTATCTTATAGAAATAATTAATAATTATACCTTTAAATGCTTCAGGAAATTTGTAGTAGAAGTAACACTACCCTTTATTACTTTCGAACATATATTGCATACACACACATGCAGACACATTCACATCACTTCCATCTTCTTGTTGTTTAATATCTTTAAAACAATGCCTTAAAATGAGTGGTACATTCAAATTCATATTATTCTCTTCATCCCTGAAAACACAAACAACTTCACCGAGAAAAAAATCTATGAAAATTTATAATGTAAGTGACTGGAATGAGAAAATTTATCGGTTAGAATTTAAAAAAGTAGTCTTTATTATAATATTTAACTAATTTAACAGTCATTTAACAGAAAAATTCAGTCAAAATAAATTATGTCTGTACGGTAACGGACGGAATAACACGTAACGGAACACTTCCGATCCGTATCCGACAAACGTGTACTTATTATTCATATTATCATGATATCAATACACAATAAATTAATGAAACGCAATAAACAAGCAAAATGTAGGTACAAGCACTTTTAATAATTTTATTTTTTACTTAATTGAACCATTATACTAGTTATTTAAACATTATACAAGATGTTAAATGTTACACACAAATGCATTGACCTGTTCTGTTTGTTACATTGTAACCACTAACCTCTAACCGACTGCACTTGCACTATATAGGGGAGAGGGGCCCAAAACGAGCACCCTAAGGGAAAAAACAGAAAACCGGGAAGAAAATGTTATTATCGAAAAACTTTTGTTGCTATTAGAAACGAAATTTATTGTAGTTTAATAATGTTTAGTCAAAATTTCCGTCCGTCTTAATATTATTCAAAAAAATACCAATTAAGGAATCCTTACGATTGGTCGCTTTGCCCGAGAGGGTGGTTTAAAGCGGGCACGGCTTGTGGGCAAAACGAGCACACGGAGGGTAAAGCGGGCACCATAACATTTTTGTGATTATTGTAAAATTAATAAAGGATTCGGGATAGGTTTTAGAAAAAAAGTCATTAAAAAGATGTGAACATGCTTTACTTAGTACTCAAACATTAAAAATAACTAAATTGGCTCTTCTTCCAAATCTTCTGAACTAATTAAATATCTTATTTTTCAACCTAAACTCAACGAAACTTAAAAAGAACCTCTGTCAACATAACTTATTTTCTTCTTTTACGTCTTCTCTATTACTTAAACAATTATTTATTTATTGAAAACTATTAACAAATAAACAAAACTAAAACAGAACTTCTCTATAAAATGTAATAAAACTCAATTTAACACGTAGGCAACCTTATGAAGAATCAGTCATTATTAGGATTAGGAACTATCGTAGCTCTAGAGCTTCACTCATCTATTAAATATAATTAAACTTATTGACAATTGTCACATGAAAATGGCCCAGTACCGGGGTATGATGTGCATTCATCGTGAGCCCACAGCTTACAATTGTCGCACTGGATCCAATCCTCGGTGGGAGGATCGACATAAGGCTCGTTGCATATGAGACATGTATAATTCTCCTTGTTCAAAGTTGGAAGTTCCTTGTTTGGTTTTTCTTTATGTTTAAAATCCTTTTTCAAATTTTTGGTAACAGCTTTTAATTTTTTAGCTACAGGTTTAATTTTTTTTAACATTCTATTTTTTTGTTCTTCTTTGATTGGAGTACTGGTTAAAATTTCAGGTTTTTGAGTTTTCCTTCGCCGGGTGGTTTTATTTGGAGCCACTTTCGGAAGTGGTCTTATCATCATGGGGCTGTGGTGTGCTGTACTAGTGCTCGGACCAACTTCAATATTTACGTTAGTGGCAGTGTCGTTTGTGTTCGCTAGATAGACTTCACTCGTGCCCGGCCGGACATCAATATCCATGACGTTTCCAGTATCACCTGAACATACAAAATATTTAATAGGTGTCGTTGGAGTTGCTAGTGTTGATGTATCAAGACTTGGAACAATTTTGTTGGTAGGGGTTGGAGTTGAAATTTCATTGCCTGCACTTTCAGGTAGTTTACATTGAAGAGCATCTATCACGGGCATCTCTGCTGTTGGAGATGGAGGTACATTTATAACTTGAGACTGTATAATTTGTTCAAGTATTGAAGGCGATGGTGTCCTGTCATGATCAACTATTTCTGTTTGCAAAGACCTATTGAGCTGTTGATTGTTTTCCAGATGGAGTGGTTTTTCTGTGACTGTCGCTGGTTGGAAATCAGATTCATCAAAAATATATCTATTGGTGGGATAAAGACCGGTAGTTTTGAAACCATTTACAGCATTATGAACCGTGGCAGCTTTCAAGTAGGCAGATGCAAACAAACTAGAAATGTCGTTTTGATTTATAACACTGGTCAACAAGTATTTTCCCCCTGATATGAAATCATGTGTTCTTTATTAATTCTGACCTGTTGATTCCAAAACTGAAATCAGAATATTCCTATCACGTCAGGGAAAAAGATATAAAGATTTAAACAAAAATAAAAAATTACATCAATTGAAGTAATGTGTAATCCTTAGCCAGATGTAACATGTACATTAAAAACACAAGCAAGCATGAAATACAGGTATAATGTCAACAAGGCATTCAACAGTCTCTATAGAAACTAAAAGTGAACTAGAAAACTAAAAGTGCTTCAAGGCTTTGGATTTTCTTCTGTGGCTGCAATCAGTTTCCCGACATAGAAACCAACAGAAATCTCCCATCATGTTCGGATTGAATCGGCCTTGATATCTGGTTTCGATGACCGAGATATCTTGATGAAACCTTTCCCCTTGTTCATCACTTACAGCACCTAGATTTGGAGGGAAGAAGTTGAGATGTGAGTGCAGGAAATGCACTTTGAGTGACATTCTGCAACCCATTCTTCGGAAGGCTTCAATCATTTCTTCCACCAAATCAACGTATTGATCAGATCGATGATTCCCTAAGAAATTTTCAATGACGGAAACAAAAGCATTCCATGCCTGCAACTCCAGTGCCTTCAGAGTCTTGCAAAAGTTGCTGTCATGCACTAATGAATACACCAGCTTTGAGCTTTTCGTCTGTCAAAACCGATCCAAACTCCTCCTTAAGATATTGAAATGCCTCCCCCTCTGTACTCAATGCCTTTACAAAGCTTTTCATTAAGCCCAGCTTAATGTGGAGAGGAGGCAAATAGATCTTTTGTGAGTCCACAAGTGGTTGATGTTGTACATTGTGCTTGCCTGCGACAAAGTCAGAGCGAGGAGACCATTCCTTCACTTCATAGTGAGCCTTGTCATCGCGACTGTCCCAGAGGCATAAGAAACACATGTACTTAGTGTAACCCATCTGCATTCCGAGAAGAAGCGCAACTACCTTTAGATCTCCACAAATATTCCAGGCATGTTCACTGTAATTTATTACTTTGAGTATTGCTGCCATGGATTCATACGTCTCCTTCATGCCTACGGCGGCATAGTGTGTTTCTACAAAATGTGTAAATGTCTATGAGAAGTTAGTATAACTGAATCAATAGCTTTTAACTAGTTATTCATTTTTTATGAAGATGATTACAATAAATTGGAAGATACAACGCATGCAAATCTCTATTCAACTCTCTATACAACTGAAGTCTATTCAACAATGCTGGCATCATCCCAGTAAACTTTAAAAACGGTCAAAAAATCTCCCACAATGCCTGCACAGCCTGTACAAACTGTACTATGACCGACTATTGACAACAAATAGTGGCGCAGCTGAAACAGCGACTGCAGCAAGTGACCACATGCTAGCCCACGCTAGCGCTAATGTGGGTATCAGGTCAATATTTACATAACAGATTTAATATGGATTGAAGAATGTTAACTATGTCTCTTTCAATCACCTGTAGAATAATATAGAATATAATAGAAGTTCAATTGGTGACATTAAATGTGTAAGATCTCATTTAAAACAGTCAAATATCAAAATTGTTAATTTTCGCAGGCGATGCTAAACTTTTGGCCACGACTGTACACGGCCGCCGTGGAAAGTCACTCCGTATACACATTTTGGACAAATTATTTATTATTTGGCCATAACTCAAAAACTATAGGTGATAGAAAAATTCTGTTTTCAGATTTGTAATCAGCTCAACGAGCTTTGTTTATATCACCAAGAATAACTTCACGGGGAAACAAAAATTATTTTTTTGTTGCCCAGTGTAATTTGCCCAGCATGCGCTTTCTGAAACGAAGCAATGGCCTGCTCAAAATATATTTTCAAAGGCCCGTAGATACAGTGGTCTAAAGGTTGCATCCGATGTGTTGTATGAGGTGCCAGAGAAATAAAAATTACATTGTGTGTAGAAGCAAAGTCCAATGATGGTAAATATTTATGAGATTCGTGGTTATCCAGTATAAGAATAATTTTTTTATCTGGTGTTGGTAGGACAGTTTCAACGAAGAATCTCAACCATTCCAAGAAAGCTGGTCCATTGATCCATCCATTGTCAGTACAGGTTCCCTGGGTGCCAGGTGGAGCTTCATCTAGAAGGCGATAGTTCATTTTCTTGCGGCCAAAAATCATGAATGGCGGTATAAATGATCCCGCAGCATTACAGCAGCAAATTACTGTAGTTGTTCTCCCCCGTTCACTACTCGCAATTAAACCAACTTGCCGCTTTCCAGCTTTTGTAAGAACTCGTGGAGGCTTGTTAGACGAGGTTTGGATTCCTGTTTCATCCATATTATACAGACGAGTAGCATCAATGTTATGCTTTTGTGTTTGCTCCTCTAACAAATCAAAAACCTGTAGACTTGAGGTTTATTGAACCCTCTGGCTCTAGCAATAGATGTGGGTTCAGGTTTTCTTAAAGTCAAGCTCGGATTTCGTTCAAAAAATCCTTTGTACCAATCCATTCCAGCAATACCGTTTTTGAACGGGTGAGGGATGCGGTTTTTTTCAGCGTATTGGAAGACGAGTATAAGGAATTCTTCTTTTGATAATCCATAAAACATGTCATCCATCTGAAATAAATAGTCCAACAATTCTTGCTCTTAATATTTTCTTAGGTTTTCGCGATTACTATACATTGCAATTAAACAACTTTTAACGGTTTAAATCGCGTATATTTGACATGATTTATATCCCGACGTTTCGAACACTTTGCAGTGGACGTGGTCACGGGGTGACTAATTGATTTTATTTGTCACTTGAGTTATTAAGAAATTATTACTACCGTCTGAAATTTTTTGAACTACCGTCTGAAATTTTTTAATCATAACATTCCCTATGCACGCAGTATTCGCTCACGGTGTCCAGAGGTCTTGCAGTATGGCGTTGGCCTTGTGATTTAATTAATTTAATGACTGGATCCCAAGCTGGTGGTACTTGCCAACCATCTTCTCTATTGAAATTTGGGTGTTTCTTAATTTCAATAGCCTCGCGTAACATTCTTGGCATGTACCGGGTCTCTCTAGCGAGGATTTGTGGATTATCAAATCGAATGTAATGGTTGGGTTTGTCCAGAGCATGTTCACAAACTGCAGACTTGGTCGAGCGTCTGTTCTTCATGTCAGCTATGTGTTCTTTTATCCGGATACCGATGCTCCTCTTTGTTTGCCCAATGTATGATAACCCGCATTCACAATCAAGCTTGTAAACACCTGCATCTTGTAGGGGGATATTGCTCTTGACCGGTCTTAAAAATTGGCTAATCTTCTTGTGCGGCTTGAAGTATGTTTTAATTGAAGCTCGTCTTAAGATATTGCCAATTTTGTCAGTGATGCCCTTGATGTATGGTAAGATGGCAGGTTGTCGCTCAACTGTAGGAGGCTTGGGGCGGCTTCTGTGACGCATTCGTGGGAGTTTGTGATTGTTGCTTCGCAGTACTTGTTTCACATGCAGAAGCTCTTCCTCGAGGTGGTCAGTGTCACAGATGCCGTGTGCTCTCTGTAACAAAGATTTGCCTACGGTAGTCAACTGACATGGATGGTGATGGGAGTTACCATTGAGATATTTATCTGTATGGGTGGGTTTCCTATACACAGTATGACCAAGAGAGTTGTCAGGATTTCTGATGACTGAAATGTCATTTCAGTCATCAGAAATCCTGAAGAAATCCTACATGCCAAGAATGTTACGCGAGGCTATTGAAATTAAGAAACACCCAAATTTCAATAGAGAAGATGGTTGGCAAGTACCACCAGCTTGGGATCCAGTCATTAAATTAATTAAATCACAAGGCCAACGCCATACTGCAAGACCTCTGGACACCGTGAGCGAATACTGCGTGCATAGGGAATGTTATGATTAAAAAATTTCAGACGGTAGTTCAAAAAATTTCAGACGGTAGTAATAATTTCTTAATAACTCAAGTGACAAATAAAATCAATTAGTCACCCCGTGACCACGTCCACTGCAAAGTGTTCGAAACGTCGGGATATAAATCATGTCAAATATACGCGATTTAAACCGTTAAAAGTTGTTTAATTGCAATTCTTGCTCTTGTTCTGCAGTAAAGACCGTGGTAAATCTTCGTAATTTTTTTTTTGTGAGAACCTGTTTTTAGATGACGATGTAATGTTGCACGTGGAATGCCATACTTTGTTGCCGTAGTTTTTACTGCTTTCTTTAATTCTGTTACCTCTTGCATCGCTTTTTTCATAGTACTTTCATCCCAAGTAGCTTGTTGTGTTTTTCGTTTGTACTTATTAACCATCTGAAAAAAACAGAAGTCAGAACAGTGAAGTTAGGTATCAGACTAATTACATAAAATTAAAAAATGAGTAACGTAGGTGTATTAGCCATAGCGGGCATAGCGGGCACGTGCTCACTTTGCCCTGCTCACTTTGCCTTTTGCTTAACTCCCACGTTCTCATTAGTCCTAACCTAAAATGCTTCTAGTATATTAATGCAAGTGTAACTAAAACACGTTCAGATAAGCACAAAACAATAACCTAATCTATATGTTTGCGTAACATACTCCCAATTATGTAAAACAACATGTACATACCTTGTATTTTTTGCAAAAAATCGTCAAAATATTTTTTCTCAGCACTAACGCCAACCGGCGGAGCGCAGGCGGGACGTACGACTGCCGCGGGTTAGGCGGGGCAGGGTTAATGCCCTCATGCTACCAAACCGCTGTTGCTTATAAAATTGTTTTGGGGGTCAGGTCTCTAGATGGGGGTCAGGTCTCCTCTAGATAAACCAGTTCGCCAAGCTGGTGCACGAAAAGTTGGCCCTGCTCATTGACACCAAAGGTGGTATGAGATTATTACCACAATGAGATTAAATACAATAAGTGTCACCCAAAATATAAAATTGTAGTTATTGAGAGAGGTGCTCGCTTTAGGCCCTCCTCCCCTACACATTCCTGCCGAGAGCTATTTATAATCTATTAATAATATATTACTGTATATTAAAATTTATTAAAAAAATACTTACATTTCCATGTTGTCGTCCTCAATTGTCAATTATGATCCAATAAATAACTTTGACAGTGACACACACGACCAATACAACACAATAAAATATGGCGCGGCGATGGCGTGGCGGCAGGCAAAAGTAACTACAAGTACTTATAGTAGGTACTTCTACTTATAGACTATACAGTCTTTTGATGGGTTGATAAATTAAAATTTTAAGGGTGCGTTCAGTTCTGTCTTTATGATGCTGTAAAAAATGCTTAGGTAACTAATAAAAGTATTTTAGCAAACTTAGTATTTATAAAATACTAAGATACCAAAAGAATGTATCTAAATACAAGATACAAAATGAATATTTAAAAAAGTATTTCAGATACAAGATGAAAATACGTATTTTGTATTTCAAATACTTGTATCTAAGATAAGTTATATCTTTGCTGATAAGTCCCAATTCGTAATCACATTTAAATTTTTTAATATGTACTCCAAGCACATCGCGTGTTGTAGTAAGTAAAGCGACATAAGTTGTTTCGCGTTTATTTGGTAAGAGGGCATACAATACGGGAAATATATTCCTTGTCTCTTTCGTACTATCAACGTACACGTGAATTGAGAATAATTGATAGTATGGCTTGGGTACACGTTTAAAGGTTCCGTCGCCAAAAAAAAACCTCTCCTGCATCTGCATAAGTTTTCATATGCCTTTAATTCATTCACACAAATTTTAAGTTTAATTAAAATCTTTCCATCCTTTTCGCACATACATAGTATGTTTACGATGCGCACACTAGGCGCGCACCTGCCTCGCGTTACGCGAAAGCAGCCCGAGGAATGTGCACTCGGGCCCAAATGTAGTAAACTTACTCAATATATCCACCAAAATGGTGGGTAAGCACAATGAACAACAAAAGGCCTCACTTACCCCAGGTGGTTTTGCCCACACACAAATCTGGAAAGTGTACCTACGCTAGTCCCTACTAGACGTGACCTATCTTAGTGTGATTGAATAAATACATAAATTCCCAATAAATACTTGTGTAGTAATCCAAGTCTCGTCCTGTGGTGAGCCGGTGGCCGCTATCGTTCGGCAACTCACACCCGGCAGCAAATCACCTCGAGAATCACTTTCAAACCACAATCACAACAAATCCAACCAAAACACTCGCGTGGCACAGGATATCAGCGAACAAGACCTATTACTAGGCGCTAATCACAAATAACAACTGTCCGAGGTCGCGGTGTGAATTTATCTCAATTTAACTCTGCTCGCCGCCGAGCGCGTGTTACTACTCAAAAATATCAAACCGCCTTCAATATGGCGGGGACAAAAAAATGTTGCTTCGAAATAATCAATGTATGCGGGTATGCAAAGACGCTCGCGCCAATTTCAAACATAGTATTTACAAAGAAATATAAATTAAATTTTCTTATAAACAGATGTATAATATGCGGCGCGTGTACACGGCCCCTTAATCCTGCATTCACCATTTATAAATTTGAATAGCCATTTATTTGTAACTTAGGCACTGAGGTCACTTTGGGTGCCCCGATTGGAAAACAAGTAATTCTCTACACCAATTCTTGGTGGGCTGCGATCTGTTGAAACCTCTACCGAGGTTGGTTTGGACGACTCTGGGGGTCTGCTCTGATTTTACTATTCAGATGTTTCGGGCCCGACCGAAGTTCCAACGAACGAAGTGCTATAACCCTACTCTCACTTTCCTTCGTCCGTAGCTCTATATATCGTGTAATACCAATTATTTAAAAGGTGACATATTGTTATCGTCAAATTTGACGTATGACCTCCAAGTATCTCCTGCCAAAATCTATATTTCGATTGTTGTCTCGTGCGATGGGAGTAAGTTTCAAATGTCAAATTAAGTTCGTTCGGTCAGATATATCGTAGTGAATATTTTCGTGGTAGGAATCTACTGAAATATTGGACGAAACTTCGTTTTTCGTGTTTTCGGAGTAGACCCCCTGATTCGGTTTTGTTTCCTCTGGGCGCCCTTAGCAATAGGCGACAGCGCCTCTCGTTATCGCGTCCCACTTCTGCCACTCGGAGCACAGGCTACTGTGGGCCGGATGTGTGACTCAACCCCCTACGGCTAGGTCCCATTCGTCATCAATGATATCAGTAATAATTTTTGAGTTTTTTTTTTAAACATTTCCTAATACGCGAACGACTTCGGCTCTGGACCACAATAATAAATACGTGAACACCGGTCAGCCACCATACCCACCATATTTATGTATTAGTTGAGTAAAATAAATAAAAATAAAAAAGACATGAATTTCATACGTGTCAAAATAAACTGACTATGATGTGAGGAGTTTCATTAATTAATTACTAGATAGAACAAAACAAAAAGTAACACACTTTTGTTATTTATGACGATAGATAGTTTTAGAGGGGTGGGCAAACAAAAAAGCACATGTCCAATCTTTGTAATTTTTCGGAAATCAGATAAAACTGTATAAATTATATAGTATTTATTTGATACCATTCCTGACATTTGATATTTAGTACACAAAAATATTTGAAATATTCTGAGAGAGATAAATAAAAACAAAATGGACATGTGCCTTTTTGTTGCACAAATAAGTAGATAATTAAAAAAGTAATGGCAATTATAGGTATTTTGGCAAGATTTAATAGATTTTAATAGATAATTATAAAAAATAATGGCAAATAAAGAATAAAAGAACAACAAAAGAAACCAACGAGATTATTTCAACGGACGTCGGTAACAACCAAGGAAAAAGTATGCTATGCTGTCGTTCTATGCTGTCCATCTTTCTTGAATGCTTTCGTTAGGTGAATCTAAGACATATGAGTCATCTTTTTCTTCCCTTTCTTCTAAATCGGAACTTCTATTACTTTCTGCCTGACATTCCTCCACTGAAGACTTGCATTCTGCTGGTATCTGTACCATATTTCGATCATCTGAGGTCTCCATGATAACTATGTCTCTACTAGTTGTCACAGTATTGGTAATAGGATCATATACCCTATATCCTTTCACATTTTCTGCATAGCCAACCAATATCAACTTTCTAGCCTTTTTGTCCCATTTTAAACGTTTTTCCTTAGGAACATGTACCATAACTGTACTTCCAAATATACGCAAATGGCTTAAGTTTGGTTTCTGGCCTGTCCAGATTTCATATGGAGTCTTGTTATTTAGTGCCATAACAACAGATCTATCCCTTAAGTATACTGAAGTATTTACTGCCTCTGCCCAGAACTTCTTGTCTAAACTTGCTTCAAAAATTTAACATCTGGCCTTTTCTACTACTGACCTGTTCATCCTTTCGTATAGACCATTCTGTTCGGGTGTATAAACATTAGTTCTTTGATGAACTATTCCTTGTTCTTTTAAGTAATTTTCCAATTCTCCACTGCAGAATTCACTGCCATTGTCTGTTCTTAGTATTTTAATTTTTTTATCTGTTTGTTTTTCTACCATGTGCTCTAACTCTCGAAAATATTTGAAAACTTCACTTTTTGTCTTCATGAAATACACAAATGCCACCTTGCTGTAGTCATCCACAAACAAAACATAGTATTTAGATCCTCCAATCGATAGATTCTCCATAGGACCTCCCACATCTGCGTGAATCACTTCTAGCACATCCTTTGTCCTGGATGTACTTTGCTGCAATGGTAGTCTGGCTTGCTTGCCTTCACAGCATATAGTACATGTGGATTTATCTATTTTTGCCAATTCTGGATATGAAATTCCTTCTACAGCTCCATTTTTCATTTTATTTAAACTGGTACTATTAATGTGTCCCAAGCGTCGGTGCCAAGTCTCACTCGATGCTATTGCAGGTGCCGCTAATATCTGTTCTGTTTCCAATGTGTGTAATTTATACACACCATCAACTAATTCTGCTCGTCCCACGAGTTCTTGCTGTCGATTGTAAATAGAGCAAACATTTTCTTGAATAATCACTTTGTTGCCATTCTTAATCAACTGACTCACGGAAAGCAAGTTGGTAGTTAAATCTGGTATACATAACACATCTTTAACTGTGATATCATATTCCACACCGTTCACCACTGTAACGATATTGACATCACCAGAACACAGCACTGGAACTTTTGACTGGTTTGCAATAATAATTTCTTTAGTTTCATATTGTTGAGACGAGTTCATGAGGTTATGTTTACATGTTGTCATGTGTTTACTTGCACCACTGTCGATATACCAACTGTCCTTATTGAATTTACCACTCAGAAAAATAGCACTGAAAGCGTTTGATTGCTTTCTTTTGGTTATTTCTGACTGCAGACATTGGTTTTTATAATGCCCCATCTGTTTACATTTATAGCATTTTATAACTTTATTTCCAGGTTTTGACAGTGACATTGAAGTTTCCGATTGTCTATTAAAACGGCCGCTTTTGTGTTTGCCATTTTTCAATCGGTTCGTTCCTTTCGATAAAAATGCACTCTCGGAACCGGAAGTAGAACTAACCTCTGCACACATGTCCATCAACTTCGTTTTTATTACATCTGCACTAACCTCAATCCCCGAATGTTCTATAACCATAATCATAGGTGCGTACTTTTCTGGCAATCCTGCTAACATTAATGCTCCAATCCACTCATCGGTTATCTTGAATCCTGTTCCTTGAAGTCTCTGACCCGTTTCTACAATTTGAGTCACATACTGTGTCATTGACTCACAGTTTTCAAGTCGAATGTTGATGAGATTTCTTAGCAAACTTATCTTTCTTGAATAGCCGGAATCATCAAACATGTTCTTGAGTATAGTCCATAATTCGTATGTTGTGACTGCCTGTTTTATGTGAACATATATTGATGGATCGATGGTCAATATCAGTTTCGCTTTTGCTTTAGCGTCCTCTGCTTTTTCAACTACTGTAGCAGTTGCCGGTAGCTGTTTTTCTATGTTCGACGCCATGCCTTCCAATACCAACACATTTTGTGCCGCAAAACACCAAACGTCATAGTTCACGCGTCCTTTTAACTTTGGAACACTTGCTATATAATTCGTCGTCATTATTATTGCAAAAACTCACAGTACCATTCGTTTTTTACTACTTAAATATCGCTTAACATGGATCTGGGCCCATAACCTATTAAACTGCGGTTGACAGTAACGAACTACCCGTTTATTTCTGCTACACCCATAGACACACACACCACATGATAGATGGCACTAGTTACATGTGATTTTGTTACCATAATAAAATAACAATAAATTGCCTTTTTCAGCTTACAAACTTTCTTTTCAGTGCCTTTCTTTATAAAAGCATCAGGCTGCTCCATATATAAATCGTCCTCCAAATCACCGTTGAGAAAAGCTGTGATTACGTCCATGTGATGCACCTTTAAGTCCTTCTCTACTGATAAACCCAGTAGTAATCTTATTGAAGAGAACTTGACAACCGGAGCAAATGTCTCCGTGTAATCTTCTCCAAACTTTTGGGAATATCCTTTGGCAACAAGGCGTGCCTTATGCCGCTGGACTGCACCATCTGCACCCATCTTCAACTTGAAGAGTCACTTGCATTTCACAACGATGACATCTCTTGGACGATCAACTAACTCCCAGGTTTTATTCTCCATAAGAGAATTATATTCCTCCATCATGGCTTTCTGCCACAAGTCTTTGTCCGATCGCTCCATCACTTCTTTGACTGAAGTGGGATCTAAAGCATTCCCGACATGAAAATTATACACCATGTCATCATCTCTTTTAGGCACACTGTTTCTTAGTGGATAGCGCCTTACAGGCTGCTCTTCTCCCACTACTACATCTAGCTCAGGGGTCCCCCTCACTATTGAATTGGGATCATCTAAAACCTCCGAATCTAGTGAGTCATGAAACTGATCCTCTTCACTGACAGTTTCTACTGGCGTTGTCGCCTCCGACACATCCATGCCACTTTGGCTTGGAATTTCCACGTGATCATCAGGTCTTGAAATATTCTCAAAAGAAATCAACCTGTCACCCAAAGGAACTTCAACTGACTGCATCCTTGGAGTGTTTACATCACGAGATTCAGAATTATTCACCTTCATAATTCTCTTCACCCTTTCATTAAACACAGGACTTCTTCAGGAACCATCCCTGCAAGTGCCATCGTTGGTGATCGAAGTAAAGCTAAAGGGAGAGTATAAGATGCATATAAAGTTAATAAAATATATTCTTGAGGAAAAATGTATTTACATCAAAACAAACCAAAACGTAAAGCAACAACAGCAAGTTGCCTAGTAACACATGTCATACATGTCATGTCACCTATTTATTCTACTGTGTCATGGACACTAACAGTATGGAGGTCCATTATCTTCAACACTAGGGGAGCAAGCTGTAACATCGATTATACTGGAGCACATTCGGCCTGCTCTGTAGGCCACAAATGTTGGAGAGTTGCCAACGTTCAATATATTAAGGCCGAGATGGGCGATTAAATCAGCATAAGCTGTGCTTCTTCTATCCTCTGACTTGCTACCCCACCAGAGACTCCTTGCGTTGACATCTCCCCCGATTATGATATGCTCCGTGTTAAGGAGAGATGCTGTTCTGGCTATTTTTAGGAGGTAAGGTTCTATGTCGACTTCCCCTTCCATATAAATACTAATAATACCGATTTTTCCATTTCCCGCGGTAACTGTGACCCTTACCACGTTATTGTCAGTCAGGTCAGGGTCCTCCTCGATTATTAAGGTGGGGTCGACCACTACAATCGCCGACTTGATGGGTTTGTCTACTATATTTCGTTGTTTGTACAACCCTAGTGTTGGACGAGGGGACCACGCAGCCCGTGGCTCCCACATAGGACTCCTGTAAGAGCAATATCCCCACCCGTTTCGCTCCTGCAGCCTGCATACATTCCCTAGAGGCAGCTAGGCCTCTACCGAGGTTGGTTTGGACGACTCTGATTCGGTTTTGTTTCCTCTTGGCGCCCTTAGCAATAGGCGACAGCGTCTCTCGCTATCGCGTCCCACTTTTGCCACTCGGGGCACAGGTTACTGTAGGCCGGCCGCTATCGCTACGGTGTTTTGAGTACCAGGCACAGACCAGAGAGCTTTTTCTGTTCGAGCAAACTCTGGTGTCATGTCTCTGTGCTTCGAGGCTGCAGTCGCAAGCTCTATATCCAAAACCTAGGCAGTTGTAGCATTGGACCACCGGGGATTGATCAATAGACATCACTAACTAGTAGCCCATTCGGACTCTCTGGTCCCTGAGGCGACTCTATAGAAGGGGGCTCACTTCCATTATGACCATTAATCGGATGGTCGGATAATAATGGAATAAAATAATTGTTAGGTTTGGGTTAGGGTGGGGTGGCGTGGCCGGGAGAGGTGGCGTGGCCTGGAAACCTAAAAAGGCAGCACTGATCCCGCGGCAGTCCCGCGCGCTGCCCGAAAGGACTGCCTCTCACAAGACGGCACAAAAGAGGCAGGTGAGGCAAATATACATATCAGAGACCGGGGCCCGCATTAGCGGGCTGTCACAGTCGGGGTCGCGGACGAAAGCTAAAGCGCACCCGTGAACCTGGCGTTAAATGAGCAAACGGAACACCGTGGGGTTTTAGCCGGTAGGAGTACGGCATAACCCTCCGCCTATCCCCAGCGGAAGGGTATCTCATGTAAAAAAAAAAAAGAATGTTTAGGTTTGGGTTAGGTGGGGTGGCGTGGCCGGGGAACCTCCTCGTGTGCCCGGGCTGTCGCTGGTCCATTTGTCCCTCTGGATACGTTCGCAGGGAACGATGGGTCAACGACAGATCCGGGACGGAGCACCCTGGGCAACAGTCAGCGACTTTTCCTTTATTGGGAGATCTTGGTGGCTGTTGGCTAATATCCTGGAAAACGGACGTAGGTAGGCTGGGTCCAACTGAGGTGGATGTTCTCCGTGTCTTTCTGTACTGCCAGAGAGCACATCGGAGAACAACGAAGGATAGGGTAGGATTAGGATCAAGGTCAGTATCCTGATCCTAACTAGTGTTAGGATAGGTTTAGGATTAATATCTTAATCCTAATTAGGACTAGGTTAGGTTGGGGCCACAGGCAAAAGTCTGTGGGGCGGGTGTCCAATAACTCCGCGTCCATCATACCGTAGCCCCTCGGGGGCAGGGGTCTTGCCTTCATTGGCCGGACCGCGAGGAGTCAACCGCTATAAAAAAAACCCTAATTCCTGGCATTGAGGCGCCCCCTTTGGGGCCTTGCGCGGCGCCAGGATGCTCGGTGTCGAGCGACTTAGGGGTTTATCAGTCGTGAGCGGCCAACCCTGGGATACCTCCCGACCTCCCAGTGGTAACAGGGTTACCCAGGCACAGGGGGCACTGCCTGGGCGGACTATTTATTTCCCCCTTACTCGTGGGAATCATATGGATAACCAAAATGAAAAAACTCATACCCAAAGTGGGCCGGAGGATTCCTCCGGCACGGTAATAAATCTGGGATCAGATTCTGAACCCAACGGAAGTGAGGCTTGGAACTCCCCAGTGGGGCGGCGTAGCCAGTTTTGGCAGCGCCGCAAGCGGCCCGGCTCGATGATCGGTTCGGGCTCAGACTCCAGCCAGGAGTTCGCCACGAACTCCAGAAAAGGGAGAGAAAAGGCGAAAAGAGGAAGGGGTCGTCCTCCCTCTACCGGACGAGAGGAATACTTGGCCGCAAAAACGGACGAGCTCAGGCTCGGTGATGAGGAAGAGGTCGCCGCCATGGTCAGACTGATCCGCCCCAAGAAGACGGCGGCGGGCGAGATCGGGCCGAGCTCGAGCCCAGAATCGACCGAGAAGGCGCTGGACAGTC
Source organism: Sesia apiformis (assembly GCA_914767545.1). Classification (NCBI taxonomy): domain Eukaryota; kingdom Metazoa; phylum Arthropoda; class Insecta; order Lepidoptera; family Sesiidae; genus Sesia; species Sesia apiformis. Next base: position 14,047,062 of record OU611969.1, read on the forward strand.
TGGCCATCATTATTAAGGTGGCCACAACGTCCAGGAACCTCAAGGGCACCTACGTGCGTGCCCTAAAGGACGCTGCGGGGGCGCTAGCAGAGTTCATCCAGGAGCTCGGTGCACGCACAGCATGCGTGGAGTCGGCTCGACAGCAGGTGAACATTGTCCGCCTAGAAGCCGAGATCTCGGACCTGCGTGCGCAACTCAAGGAGGTCACGGAACGGCAGAGGGCCGCTCCCCCCTTAGTCGAGACTGTGGAGGTCCTCCCTCCACCGTAGACGCAGCGGCGGTCTCCTTCTCCGTCGAAAACGGAGGAGCTTCTCCGCACCTTCATGGTCCAGGCGGGGACCATGGTGAACGCGACTTTGGAGGCGTTGGAGGATAGGCTCCTCCCAGCCATGCGACTCCGTTCAGCTCTAGCTGCCGACAGGCCTGGGCTGCCCAGACCGTCGTCGACGGCCGGCACTCGTCTCGACGGCGCAGGATTTGCTCCTGCAGACTATGGCGGAGTGGTCGACCCAGGTGGCCGTCGTCGCGGAGCCGTACTTCGTCTCCGACAGCGACAAATGGGCGGCGGCGATCGACGGCTCCGTGGCCCTATTTCGTCAGGGCTCCGCTGGCTCCCCGCCCTTCGGGAACGTAGCCAAGGGTCGGGGATGCGTCGCGGCACTGCTGGGGGAGATTATGACCATAGGCGTCTACTTCTCCCACAATAGAAGCCTCTCCGATTTCGAGAGGTTTCTGGACGAGGTCGGGGCCCTCATGGGTCGAAGTCATCACCCCGTCCTGGTGGCGGGCGATCTCAACGCCAAATTCACGGCGTGGGGATCTCCCGCCACGCGCGGGGTGTGACGTTAGAGCAGTGGGCTGTGGCGGCGGGACTCTGCCTTCTCAACCGCGGGTCAGTAGACACTTGCGTGCGACAACGGGGTGGGTCCATAGTGGACGTGACCTTCGCTGGCCCCGCCCTGGCGCGCCGCGTACACGACTGGGTGGTGTTGGAAGATGTGGAGACGCTGTCCGATCATCGGTACATCAGATTCAGCGTCTCTACACACCTCTACAAACCTAACCTAACCTAACCCAAACCTAACCTAACCTAACCCAAACCTGACCTAACCTAACCCAAACCTAACCTAACCTAACCCAAACCTAACCCAAACCTAACCTAACCCAAACCTAACCTAACCTAACCAGTACAGAACCATCTTCCGTAGAGGCAACACGCGTTTGTGTTTGCTCCACATAATAAAAATATTTTAATAGGGAATAAGTGTCTGTGTGTGTGTTATTGGTGATTTGTTCAGTGCCCAAAGGGTCTACCTATCCGCTGGTGCATTTGCTTGGATTCTACGTCTTCTGGTCTCCGAGCTACATGCCATAATCCGGATCTGGACATCATTGTAAGGGAAATTTCCATACATTTGACACTGAAACAGTTGATACACGCCTTCTCGAACAAAATTTGTGAACCTTGTGTCAAAACGAAAGGAGCGAACGAAAATTTGAAATTTACATCTTTGAATTTTGAAATTTGAAACGCACCATTACGTCACATCAGCTAAGAGTTTGGAGTTGAAGAATTGCTGCTCCGTGGGCTCAACGTGGGCGGCACCACCTACTCAGGTACCTTGGGGCTCCCTTCCCCCTTTTCACCCTCTCCCTACCCCTGTGTCACACGTGAAACCTCCCCAACCTCCCCCCCCCATTGTGTCACACGTGAAACCTCCCCAACCTCCCCCCCCCCCATTGTGTCACACGTGAAACCTCCCCAACCGCCCCCCCCCCATTGTGTCACACGTGAAACCTCCCCAACCTCCCCCCCCCCCATTGTGTCACACGTGAAACCTCCCCAACCTCCCCCCCCCTTTGTCTCACACGTGAAACCTCCCCAACCTCCCCCCCCCCATTGTGTCACGTGAAACCTCCCTAATCTCCCCCCCCCCCCATTGTGTCACACGTGAAACCTCCCCAACCTCCTCCCCCCCCCATTGTGTCACACGTGAAACCTCCCCAACCTCCCCCCCCCCCCATTGTCTCACACGTGAAACCTCCCCAACCCCCCCCCCCCCATTGTGTCACACGTGAAACCTCCCCAACCTCCCCCCCCCATTGTGTCACACGTGAAACCTCCCCAACCCCCCCCCCCCCCCCCAATGGTATCTCACCCCCCGCAGCACATCTCTTGAACGGGCGAAGTGCGTCAAATGCAGCCCTGATGCCGCCCCCCAGAGAAATTGGCCCGGATTTACCGGCTCACTCCGATGAGGTGAAGGACATTGATTCATTCAAAACGGTTATAGACAAACTCACCTCTTGCATCACAAAAGCCGTGAAAGAGGGTAAGAGTGTCACTGCTCTCAACAAGACCCTCATAACGAAGGCCTCCGAACAGATTTGCGCATCAACAAAAATACTGCAAACGATAATCTCCAGCGCTGCGCCTCACGTCAGTAATATCAACGCTGGAGAATTAAAAACAGAAATAATAGCCTGTGTACGGGAGGAGTTGTCTAAATTCAAAGCGCAGCAGCTTCAACCGCCAGTGATCCCGTTCTCTTACGCTCAAGCGGCTGCCATCACACCTACGAGAACACCCTCCGTGAAAACATCTCTCAGCGCACCACCCACTTCCAGACCCGCAATTGTCGTCACTCCGAAGATTATCCCCAAGAGTCGTCAGGAAGCAATCGTAGCATTTAAGAAGTCGATTTCCTACAAGTCGTCCAACTATGCGCCGGCTAGGGTTCAAACCGTCTCTAATAACAAAATCCGCATTGAGTTCGACACAGCGGCCCAGCGGGATGATACTCTCATGCGCCTGCAGAGCTCACAGCATGTCAGCGCGGAACCAGCCAAGAGGTTGCGACCCATGGTCATTTTCAAAGGCATCTCTAAGGAGACAACGGCGGAGGAGCTGGTGGGCGTTATCAGAGGGCAAAATGCTGAGCTTCAGGCGGGTTTCTCCTCTGACGACGATATGCGTCTTAGGTTTAAGAGGAATAACAGAAATGTCAATTTGTATAATGCCATCTTCCTTGTTACCCCTTTACTTTATAAAACACTTGTAGCCATGTCCAGAGTAAGCATCGATCATCAAAAGGTACATGTCAGTGACTTCTCTCCATTTCTGCAATGTCACAAGTGTCTGCTTTTCGGACACACAAAGAGCCGCTGCCCCGCTGAGGAGAGCCCCTGCGCTCATTGCGCTAGCACGACTCATAGTGGAGACAATTGCCCGGATAAGAACAAGCCGGGCACAGTTAAGTGTATCAATTGTTCTAAACATAATGAAAGGTTCGGAATTGCCCGAGGCTGCGAGCCATGAAGGAAAGGATTATCAATAGAGTAGATTATGGTTAATAGAGGCACAATTAAAATAGTCCAGTGCAACATTGATCGCTCTAAATTTAGTTTACATGAATTTATCCTTTCTTTCATGGCTGGCGACCACCAGATCGCCCTGTTGTCGGAGCCGTATTTAGGCTCCGGCAACGAGTTGAAACCCATCCAGGGTGTAAATATCTACCAATTCCCGCATACTCACAAAGTTAAAGCCTGCATTCTCACCAAAACACGATTTGGGCAGGTGCTGGGCCTTTCGCAATACTCCAACCCCAACTTTTGTGTTGTGCAGCTGACGGTCAGAGGCCAAAAATTGCTTCTGGCTTCGGTCTACTTGGAGCCAGGAGTTGACAAGGCTAACACTTTGGATCACATCGATGCTTTCCTCAGAACCACCCGCTGCCCAAACACTGTCATTGGGGGCGACTTCAATGGCTGGCACCATTTTTGGGGCAGCAACACTAACAACCCCAGAGGCAACGCTGTGGCCGAGCTGACGTCAGGCAATGATCTCTACTGCTGTAATTTGGGTTCTACTCCCATTTTTGAAACTACATTTGCACTCATGGTCGCAGTCGTTCATCCATTATCGACCTCACATTTGCACACGCCCACATTCATGACCGAGTGACTGGTTGGAGGGTAAACCTTGAGTTTTGCCCTTCATCTCAGCACAACGCCATTGAATTCACTTTACACACCGACATTCACACACCTAACGCAACACGCCCCACCCTTAATCCCAATAATAGTACCTTCCGCTATAACAATAGTAAGGCCAACTGGGCACTTTTTAAGGACTCATTACATACTATCATGTTCAACTCTAGTGTTCTCGAGGAAGACATCCCCACTTTGGATGCCTTTGAGCTTGAGGCGCTCATCGACAAAGTCACGAAAATCATCCACTCTTCCTGTGTTAAGTCCATGCCTGTTAAGGGGGTTTGCACCAGTCGCCGCCCGCTTTGGTGGACGGATAGTCTCGAGGCAAGAAAGAAGCAGGTCATTAGACTCCATCATCAGCTGCACCGGGCCAAAAAACGGGGTCTCCCACTCGACGACTTGCTGGAGTCGCAACGTTCCGAGAGAGCTCTCTACGTAGAGGAGCTTCGTGCGGAATCTACTAAGAGCTTCCGGGAATTCTGCGAGCTTCAGAACAAGGAAAACGTGTGGTCGCTCACTAATAGGCTCTTAAAAGACACCACACCTAGGCGTCCGCCAGCCACTATGATGATAGGAGATCGCTTTACCACCAACTGCGAAGAAACCGCACTTGCCCTCCTGCAGCACTTTTACCCCGACGACTCTCCCGATTCTGAACCCCGCCATCACGACCTCAGGCTGCACATCAATGAGCTACCGGACACCGCCGACGATCCCCCTTTCGCTGAAGGGGAAGTGCTTGAACATCTTCGTTGGATGAATCCCAAGAAAGCACCTGGGCTTGACGGGCTTACTGCGGATATTTGCAGGCAGTTTGCCGCTTGCTACCCCACGCTCCTTACGGATATTCTGAACAGATGTCTCATTCTACAGCACTTCCCACGACAGTGGAAGAGGGCATATGTCAAAATCATACCTAAACCGGGAAAGAGTGACTACAGCTCACTCGGCTCATTCCGTCCTATTGGCTTGCTCTCAGTTTTTGGAAAGTTACTGGAGAAACTATTCATCAAGCGCGTAACCTACCATGCTGCCAAAGCCGGCCTCGTGAACTCCCGACAATTTGGGTTCAAGGAGCAGACCAACACCACTGCTGCTCTACACACTGCTCTCCAGGTGATCCGCAACGCCAAGGCCGCCGACCGGCTGGTCTTAGGTGTATCTCTCGACATTAGGGCGGCCTTTGACAATGCTTGGTGGCCCGCCCTATTCCACAGACTGCGACATATCCGTTGCCCCAAAAACATTTATGGACTCATACGGAGTTATGTCGCAGAACGGACAGTCATCTTAGACCATGCCGGCTCCAACGTCTCTAAAAGCACCAACAAGGGCTGCATTCAGGGTTCTGCATGCGGTCCTATACTTTGGAACATCATCCTGGACGAGCTTCTTGACACCCCGTTACCGGCTGGATGCCATTTGCAGGCCTTTGCGGATGATGTGCTGCTGATCGCCTCGGCCAAAGGTATGGAGGAACTCCAAGAGATGACTAATCAGGCCTTGGCTGTGATAGCGGGTTGGGGTAGAAGCGTCAAGCTGACTTTCGGTCCTGCTAAAACACAAGCGATTGCTTTCACCCCTAAGGCCAAGATGGCTAATATTCATATGGAGGGTCATCACCTTGCATTTGAAAATCACATTAAACTACTCGGCGTAATCATAGATGAGAAATTATTGTTCAACCATCACATTAAATATGTTGTCGGCAAAGCGACGCGTCTCTTTCATAAGCTCTGTATTTACGCCCGCCCAACGTGGGGTGCCAGCCCCGAGAACATTAGCACTATATACCACCACGTCATTGTGCCCACTATTACATACGCGGCCGGGATTTGGGGCCTGGCGGCGAAGAGGATATGTGCTAGGAAGACCCTGGAATCCATGCAACGCGGATTCGCCATTAAAGCCATCAGAGCCTTCCGGACCATCTCCACTTCGGCTGCTCTCGCCTTGGCCCAGTTCATGCCTCTGGATCTCAAAATTAGTGAGGTCCATGCTACTGAAAACGCCCGGCTGTCTGGGCACACTGACTTTCTTCCCCATGACATTCCTTTCGAACATCTAACACCCCCTCACCTTCTCCTCCACCCTGCTCACAGAATCTCCATTCAGCCACTTACCACTATGGATACGGAAGACCTGAGCAACCCACACACACCTGCACCACTTCACATTTTTACGGATGGCAGCAAGCTAGAAGACCAAGCTGTGGATGCGGCATTTGTGTGTATGGAGGGTGATAGGTGCATTCACACAAAAAAGCTCAAACTCCACAGCAGCTGCACGGTGTACCAGGCGGAGCTTTTTGCTATCCTGGTCGCCTGCCGGTGGGTGGCGGATGGTAGGTATTCCTACTCTATTATCCACACCGACTCCATGTCATCCATTTTAGCGCTTCAGCATCGATCCAGCACTCATCCTCTCATCTCTAACATCCACGCCACAATCAATGAAATACACTCCTACCAGGGGAAGATCGACTTCACCTGGGTCAGGAGCCATACGGGCATTGCCGGAAACGAGATGGCCGATGGCGCGGCCTAGTGTGCTGCGTCTTTACACAAAGCCCCGGATTACAGCAGTTTCCCTATCTCCTATGTTAAACATTTTTCTAAAACAGATAATTTAGCAATTTGGCAATCGCGCTATGAGAGCGCATTACAGGGCGCTCACACACGCCGTCTTCTTCCGCGGCTCAAAGACATTGTCTCATTGTGGAAAATGGTGGGCAAGTCTTTTCATCTCACACAAATCCTCACTGGACATGGCTACCATAAGGAATATCTTCACCGTTTTCATATCACGGACAACGATCTGTGCCCCTGCGATGACACCACCTCCCAAAGCCTTGACCACCTTATTCAGGATTGCCCTCGCTTTGGCAGCATCCGCCTTCACCACTTACTGCTCTGCAGTAACCTTAGAGTGTCTCCATATAATTTATCGGATCTTTTACTTAAACAATCCGCTCTGGATTCGTTTGACAAACTGGTCGGATGCATAGTTGGGCAACTCAAACACTTTAATTCTACTTGAAATCATTTTTCTCCATTTGTACTTTATCCTTAGGTTTTCTTTATTACCTTTTGTTAGTCATACTATTCTCTGTTCTCTTTGTTTCTTAGTCTGTATTCTTTCTTTTTCCTTTTCTCTTTCTCTGTAATTAATTATTAATGTTTATGTTTTTGTTTATGTTTTTAATAGTTAGTTAATTTGTTCTTTTTGTTACTTAGGATTAATGTTTTTGTTTTTATCTATGTATTTAATTGTTATTTAAGTTAGTGTGGGCTTTAGGCCTGCATAAATGTTGTGTTCCAATTGTATTGTTAAAATTGGCCCGTAGTATCAAATAGCTCGGGCCACTCATTTGTCTTCTTTTGATTGTATCTAGTTTAACATCTCTGTCAATATACTCCCCCTGTCGGCGGATTTACTCGGCAGGGGGAAACAAAAAAAAAAAAAAAAAAAAAAAAAACCCAAACCTAACCAAACAGCAGCCGGCAAAGTCGTGACGTGTCGCACTCTCTATGACGTGCGGGGCGTGGCCTACAAAGACTGAAACAAGGTGCGTCATTTTTATTTACCTAATCGACGCCTCTGGGCGTCGACTGATTGTGCGGCCATTATCAGCGGGAGTAGCGGGACGAGTGGCGCCGTCTTTTGGTGAGGGAGGAAATCAAAAACCTCTGAACCGTATGGAATAGTCTCGAACTATTTAGAACATTCCAGAAAGTTCTACAGCGCACACCGTGACGTACTCTGACGTCACGTACTCCGCCAATACTCCCTCCGCACCCCCTACCCCCCCCCCCCCCAACCCGCACGCCCCCGCACCCCCCGCGGAAATTTCATGTGGAGCACTCCCCCCCCCCTCACCCCTTAAGATTTTTCACCAACCCGCGGTTTATCTCACTGACGAAGAGCCGTGAGCCCCCCGAGTTTGGGCTCATTTAAAAGAGGGTGAACAGACCTATCTCTTGGCCCCGACAAAACCTCCGATATATATACCTTCTCTCCCCCATTTGACATGTCCAAAAACAGCGTAAGGCGCAGCGTGGGGGAGATCGAAGCCAGGAACAAGTCTCCCAGAACGGTGCAAAAACCCCAAAAAATTGCGCCTAACATGGCCACAACAACATCAACGGGCAAAGCTGCTGGGAGGCTGGAACCTGAGTATAAAAGCCGGACCACGGAGGCAAAGGCCTGCCTTACAAAAATTAAACTCCAAATTAACAACAGCAGAAACATAAAAACAGAAATAAAAAATGAAGTCGTAGAGATGGCTGAAAGACTTTATTACCTTGTGAAAGAGGCCGAGGAAAGCAAAACCAAATCTCAAAAACGAGATGGAAAGGAGGGGGAGGGGGTGGCGGAGAGGGGAAAGGAAGAAGAAATAAGAAAACAAGACTCGTTATTAATAAAGAAACTAGAAGAACATGGAAAATTATTAAAAGATGGGCTTGAAAGGATGGATGGATCCGCTCCTGGTCCTCAGGGACGTTCTAAAAATAAACACCAACGAGGATGTCCTGAAAGCAATGAGGAACCAGAATAAGAGCATTTTTGACGGCCTCAACGATAAGGATAACAGGGCAGTAATCTAATTCACGTAATAGGCACGAAACACACATACACAGGTTTGGGTTAGGTTAGGTTTGGGTTAGGTTAGGTTTGGGTTAGGTTAGGTTAGGTTTGGGTTAGGTTAGGTTTGGGTTAGGTTAGGTTTGGGTTAGGTTTGGGTTAGGTTAGGTTAGGTTAGGTTAGGTTAGGTTAGGTTAGGTTAGGTTTTTTTTTTTTTTTTTTTTTTATGACAAGCCAAGGATAAAATCCTCATGGACACCTGGGAATGGAGGGCCCAGGTAGTGCCGGACTTTTACCGACTAAAAACCTTGGTTTGTCTTTCGTCGTATCCTCTGACGTGGAGATCAGAGACTGTGTCTACTTTATATATTTTTTTTTTTTTTTTTTAAAATCAGTCTTGCTTTATGATCTCGTATTTTTTGAATTTTTTTTTTTTTTTTCTTTCTTTCCAGTATGTTCGGTTTTTCTTTTATATTTCTGTTTGTTTCTTTTTGAACTTTTTGCTTTCTTTTCTTTTATGTCTATTTTTTCTTTTATTTCTCTTTTGTTTCTTATTTCTTTTGTTTATTTTTATTTCTTTTGTTTCTTTTATTTTTTTTTTTTTTCTTATATTATTTACAGGCTTATTTTGTTGCTATTTCTATTACATATCATTAATTACGTAATTCTTATTGCTAACGTCATATCCTACTATATTTATTAATCTATTTGTTAGACCACTGGTTTTGTATACGTAGATACAAACAGTGGTCTTTTGCTTATTCTATTCTCTTAATACTATAATTACGTTATTATGTCGTCTGTCTTGTTTGGGTTTAGTATGCTGTTTATATATATGTGCAGTATATATCGCCACCATACTTTATTTATTTCTCTTTATTGCTTTATTTGCAACATTTGTGCAATATTTGATAAGAATTTTTCTTCCTTTTTCATCAGCCATTAATATACTGGCATTTTCTCTGCTGATTGTAATGCCCATTTCCTGTTCTACGTTAAACCTCTGGAGGGAGTTTGTCGGGCAGTCGAAGAGGAGGTGCCCGATTGTTTCCTCGACGTCAGGTTCGCAGATACACGATGGGCTCTCCTTACGTCCGAACCTTTTTAGGTATTCGGAGAACCCTCCGTGACCCGTCAAGACCTGCGTCAGGACACCCGTCATTTCAATTTTTCTTACTGTCTTATAGGCACTCACCGCGTCCGGGAAAAATATTTTTGTGGTTGCAGCCGTCGCACCATCCATATACCTCCGGCCCCATTCCCTCAGCGATTGCTCACGAATTTGCCGCTTGACGAATGAGACCGGACACAGGTCATATGCCGGTTTGACTTTGAGCTTTTGGGCTGCAACCTTTGCCAGTTGGTCGGCTTTCTCGTTCCCCTCCAGTCCTGCGTGTGCTTTAACCCAGTACAAGGATATCTCCTTGCCCTGGGTATTGCCTATTTTTATGTTGTCGCGAGATTGGGTGGCCAGGTGGTGCATGGAGGCGTTGTTTACAACCGTCTCCAGTGCAGATCTCGAGTCACTGTATACGCCAAAACTCTGTTCCCGGCGTGCCAAGATTACTTTGGTGGCTTCGCATATGGCCAGGAGTTCCGCCTGATAAACTGTGCAATACGGAGACAGTTTCAGTTTGACGGCCTTGATCTGAGCATCGCCTCTCCATATGGAAAGCGACGCCCCGACCCCCCCATCAAACCTACTGCCATCCGTATACACTCTAATGTCTTGTTTGCTGTTTTCTTGGACTTGTTGTTGGTTTATCAGGCTCATGAACCCCAAGCTCATATGTTCCGCCGGATGGGGAATTTTGGCGTATGCAACCACTCGCTCCACTTCTCGGTCTCCTAGGTCTGCCCGGGGCACCCCCCTCTTGGCCTCGTAGAGCGCAGCTGCTTCTCTAATTCGGAGATCAAGCGGGAGTAATCCGGATAGCACTAGGCCCGAGTTTAAAGAGACGGTTTTATATGCTCTGGTTAATTTTTGCGCAAACCCTCTTTGCGCATTGTTAAGCTGTTTTTGCACCCCTAGCCTCCCAACCGCCGACACCCAAGCACTGGAGGCATACGTAATTACAGGTTCTACGGCCGCGGTGTATATTATGCGGACGACTTCTGGGTGAAGGCCCCAACTAACTCTGGCTGCTCTGGAGAGCTGTTTGTAGATGTTTATCGCTTTCCTACACACTTCTGTGGCGTGTTTTTTGAAGGAAAGCTTGTTGTCAATCCAGAGCCCAAGGACCTTTATCTCTTCAGACATGTCAATGCCGATCCCGCCCATCCTCAAGGCTGGGACATCAAACTTAAGCTTTCTCGTTATGACCATAGCCTTGGTTTTTGATGATCCGAAATTCAGCTTATTCTTAATGCCCCAGCCCCGAACATAGTCGAGGGCGGCATTGGCACGTTTCTCTATTTCGGGGGCCGCGCACCCATCCAAAACAAGGACTACGTCGTCCGCCAACGCCTGACAGTATTCTCCTCTCCGCTCTAGTCCTCTCAACAGGGGGTCCAGGAGGAGGTTCCATAAGATAGGACCGCCGATCGACCCCTGCACACAGCCTTTGTTTGTGCGTTTTGTATATTCTTCCCCCCCATATCGGACTGTAGCCTTTCTATCTTTTAGATAGCTGTCCATTATTTTTCTTAAATTTATGGGACATTTTTCCTCAGCCAATCGGACTCTAATTGCAGGCCACCATGCATTGTCAAAGGCTCCCTCTATGTCCAGTGATATCATAATGACTATCTTTTTTGCGTCCACTTTCTGACGTATATGGTTCACTAGATCATAGAGAGAGTCCTCAGTGCTTTTCTGGGGCATGAACCCGTATTGGCGAGTACTGATTTTCGGGAGAATATACCATTTCAATCTACGCACTATCAACTTTTCCAGGATCTTTCCCATCACAGGCAACAATCCTATTGGCCTATAAGCCTTGGGATTCGAATAGTTCTCTTTCCCAGGCTTGCGTAGGACCACAACCGTCGCCTCCTTCCAGAGTGTCGGGAAGTGGCCCAGTTCCAGGCATTTGTTTACCAGTGACAGGAAAAACTCCGGATCACGCGATATCGCGTGACCACAGATGTCAGCAGTGAAGCCGTCTGCTCCAGGAGCCTTTTTCGGGTTGAAACCCTCCACCACGGTTCGGAGCTCTTCCATCGTGAATGGTGGATCCCTATACTCATCTCGGGTCCAATCACTCACACGGTCGGCCTCCTCTCTCATTTTTCGGTGGTCTAATGTATCACATTCCGCCGAGTCATCCGGGTAGAAGGTTTCTGCTAGTATTTTTGCTGAATCCTGTAAGTCGATCATCCTCCCATCCTTTTCCAGGGGCCGGTCTTCCTGTCGCTTGGCTGTTCCACGCATTATTCTGTAAATGCCTTCCCATACCCCCTCCCTATCCTGTTTGCCACAAAACCCCCTCCAACTTTCAGTTTGTGCTATTCTAGCCTCCTTCTCATACTTCTCCTTTGCTTTCAGGTACTCTTCAACGACCTTTGCTCTACGCACCAGCGCTGCACAGCGAATCCGACGTCTCCTGATGAGGACCTCTCTCTTCAACTTGCAGAGCTCCTCGGACATCCACGGTAGGGCAAGCTTTTCCTTGGACTTCTTTTTCGGAAGGACACATTCGCATGTCTCCTTGACTATACTTGTGTATCCCTCCGCCAGAGCGTCCAAGTCTTTTGCGTTGTTGATTTCACTTACCCTATCTTGATTTATGGCGCCTTCTTCTTTCAACTGCCCCAGTTTCTTACGAAAGCGAGGCCAGTTGGCCTTTTTGGTGCCATAAATCCGTGTCGTCCTTTGGATGCTCATGCCCTTGGCTTTAGTTAGCCTTAAGTTGAAGGAGATGGCGTTGTGGTCGGAAGTGATAATACCTCCGTCCACCCGCCAGTCCTCTATCAGGTTGAGCATCTCGCCGGTGCAGGCGGTCACATCAATGTGACTTGCGAGTCGTTTATGTCCCCTAATAGTTTCAAAGGTGGGGACATTTCCTTCATTGAGCACCTGCAAGCCCATCTCATTTAGGGACCCGAGCATTTCTTTACCCCGCCGGTCAACCACGTCACCTCCCCACCAGGTATTTTTGGCGTTTGCATCCCCCCCCAAAATGAGCAAGCTCGGCTGCAACTCCTTTTGTATGTTCTTAATATGTTTCAGATAAGGCCCTATGGGTTTATCGGGCTCGAAGTAGTAAGATATCGCAACGATCTCCCAGGCACGAGTCCGGATTCCCACCACCACGATGTTATTTGTGGTGAGTTTTGGGAACTGTCTTATGTCTACTTCATGGTCATAGACGGCAATAGCCGCCTTGACAGTTCCCTCTTCCTGGTCCGCGCTCTGGAAGATCCTCACCCCTCTATAGCTCTTCATACACTTCGAGCCGCCCACATACGGCTCCTGGAGCAGCGCAAAGGCTACCCCCCTTCTGTCAGCCTCCAACATCAATTCAGATGTTGCAAGCTGCTTTCTTTGGAGGTTCGCCTGGAGGATGTTAAGAGCCACTGCGTCCGCTGGCCTGCCCTTAGCAATATGCTACGGATGAGCGGGCGATGTCATCCCACCTCTTCCTGACGGGACAGTCGTCGCTAAAGGCGTTATGGTCGACCTTGTCGAGCTTCGCCTGACGACAGTTCCGGCAGGAAGGTGGCGACACCGCTGGGTCCTCCGTGCACCGCGCTTTAAGGTGCGGCCCGCCGCAGTGGCTACAAAGGTCCGCTGGGTCCTTACAGAATTTCCGCCCATGACCGTAACCTAGGCATCGCGTGCATTGGACCAGTGGAGACTGGTCCTCTGCTCGCACCCTCTGTAGGTCGACGCGGACCGAGCCCTCGCCGGTTATCCTTGCCCAGAGGGTGGGCGACACACTAAGCACTATATGGGCCGTGTGTGGGTTTCTGGCCCTCTTGCGATATTTAATAGAAAGGCGGTCTTCCCCGGGGTCGAGGCCTTTAAAGATCTGCGGATTTTGATTTCTTAGGCCCTTTAAAATATCATCGTCAGTGTTACTTATCAGAACTCCTTTGAGAATCACAAGCGGGTCCCGATTTCTAATATCCTCGACCACGAGGCCCGTTCCTTCCTTTGCCAATTTTTCCCTAGCCTTTTTTCTGTCCTCGGTAGTCCCGAAGCCCATGATTATTTTCCGGTCCCTAGCTTTCCGGACCCGGTCGACCTTAATCCACCCCTCTTTTGCATCGATGGTCTTTCTAACAGTGTCAAGGACCTCGTCCGCTGTTTGTTCCTCGTTCCTTGAGGTGATCACCACCGAGTGCAGTGCTGTAGACCTCGCGGGATGTTGCGGTCTCGAGGCCGCCACGTTGGCATAACTCCGTCGCTGCTCCTCGATCGCCTGGCTGCACCTCACCATCTCCTCCTGGAGTCCCTTCATCCTCTCATTTGTCTCCAGGAGCAGCCGGGAGTGCACTTCGAGGCTTTTGCTCGGACCGAGGTCCGGGGGGACCGTGAACGTGGCGTCGGCGCTTGTGTTCGCCGGCGCCACGTCCACGGATCCCCCGCCCCCCTTTCGCGCCCTCTCGGTTCTAAGGTCAGCCTCGGAGTCTGCCATTAGTTTCATAAGTGCTTTCGTGGCTTTTAATATAGTGTTCTTATATTCTGTTTTTAGGTTTCTAGCTTTCTCTGCACAGTCTTCAATTTCGTTCGCCAGTTCGATTGCCGCCTGAACTCTGTTCTCTACAGTGGTCTCAATGGGTGCGTGTACCTGCACTTCTCCCACCTCTTTTGGACCGTCTATCACCTCCAGGTTTTTCTGGTCTTTTGGTTGGGATGCAGACGGCACATCCTGTGTCTTTGTAGAGACAGAGTCCCCGGCGACCGGTCCCCTTTTATCCAGTTTGCGTTGGGTCGGTTTGTTTGAATTTCCGGGGGAAATATGGAATGCGACCTGCGTTCTGCTCTTTGATGTGGTCGCTGTTGGTGCACGTGCCCGCGCTTCGCCCCCTTCCTTGGGGCTGTGCGCCACTTTCCGGGCTGTTTGCACTTTGGTCCTAGAGGTGGCAGGCGCGCCCTGTGTCTTTTCCAGAGCAGTGTTTTTGGCCGGTTGTTCAAACACGTCAATGCTGGTACGGGGCAACTTTTTTGGCTCTTTTGGGGGGGAGAGGGATGGGTTAGCCGTCTCTTGCTCATCTTCGGGGGTACGGGTCTTTCTACCGGGCCCGCCTAAGGGAGGGGTGCGGATTCCAAACATGCTGGGGCGCGTCAAAATAATAAAATAAGATGATTGTAAATACAAAGACCTGTTCCTAAAATTCTGTCTAAGAGAGCGATTGTAAACTGTCGCTCTCCGGTCCAGGAGTCGGGCAAATATGCCCCAGTATCAATAAAACTTAAATCTAGACTTAACCTAGGAAAAAGTAGAGAAAACTCTACCTTTTCGTCAAGGACTCTACGTAGAGTCGCCGGTCACAATTAAAATGATAGCTCTCCGTGAGGGCTAGTCAAGGAAGAAAACCGCGTCGCTCTACGACCAACGGTTCCCGAGATATTGCGCCTTTAAGTTTTTCAAAATGGCGTCCGCACTAAAGGTCTTGATCTAGGCCGATTTTTAAAAATTTATATCTCGGGAACCGGTGATCGCAGACCAATGTGCGACGGTTCCCCGTGGCGGGCTTGGTCTCAAGATTCCTCTCCCGGTCCTAAAATCAGGATCGGGGAGTCGACTCCACGTAGAGTCGTTCCGTGTCGTAAGACAAAGATCTCCCCGCGACGATATGTTTGCAAAAAGCCCCAGCCTTCTACGACAAAAAATGGCCGAGATATGGCTTGGTTAAACTTTTGCAAATGGCGGCCAAGATGGCCGTGCTGATTTTCAAAAATTTGTATCTCCGCTCCCGGAGCCCGGATCGAGACGGGGCTTTCGGTTTGGGGTTGGCCTCGTCGTGGCGGGTCCCTTCCCGGGGTCAGAATGGAGGGGATAGTGGTCAACTCCCCTAAGGGTGGGGGCCAGGTGTTTCGATGGAGTCCGCCGAGACAACACCAACCTCCAAAACCACAGCCAAAACGGCCCAATAGGGCCGGAGTTATCCGACTTTTAAAAATAACAATATGGCGGCCAAGATGGCCGACCAAAGTCGTCAAATCGGCTGCGGTTGGCCGAAACAAGCTGAGTTTGGGCTCAAACAATAGGGTTTTTTAAAATTAACCCAGATCTACGTCCTAATATTCGAAATTTTAATCCCCCGATTTTTAACCCTCAAAAAACCCCTTATTTTACACAATTTTATCGATAAAAATTTCTAAATTATATTCTAAAATTCTAAATTTTTTATATAATGGTACTTATAATTTTGTCAAACTTTTCACATTAAGATATTCCCCAAAAGGGTTGAAATTAAGGGTGCACGTGTCAACCCTCAATTTTGTAAAATCAATAACTCGGAAACCCGTTTATTATAAATTTTGAATTTTGGATATGTTTTAAGGTTCTAATAGGTCTTCCAACTGGTGATCTTGAATCAACCCCTAAAAGGGTTGTTTCCGAGTTATGATTTTTTGAAAGTTTAAAATGTACAAACTTGGACTTTTCTACTAATCCAGTCATCCGATTTTCGTGATCGAAGTGTCGGCGTGCTCGTCGCGATGAGGTCTTCACAATTGGGTAGTCAGGAGCCGCCGGAAAGATCGGGAAGTCCAACCTCGTGTCCACGTGGTCGGGGGTTTTTCGTTAATTTTTCCGCGAGCTTGCGCTGGAAAAATCGCCACTGATGCTCAAAAGAAGGGGCCCCCTGGGGCGCCTCTAGGGGCACTATAAAAAGTGGGGGGTCGTCGATCGCTTTCCAAGATATAAATTTTTAAAGTTTTAAAATTTTGAAAAATTTCACTTTTTCACTTAACAAAAATGCTTCCACAAAATATTTTGATAAAATTTTTTCACCACTGTATGCGCCGCACTAGCGCGCAATTTTCAACACTTTCCGCTTTACGATATCTCAAAAATTTCCGCAGCTACGATTTTTTAAACAAAATTTCGTGCGCGGAGACAGGTTGGTAGCGGGCGTTCCGGGCGCGGGGAAGCGCGCAACTGGGTTAGGTTAGGTTAGGTTAGGTTAGGTTAGGTTAGGTTAGGTTAGGTTAGGTTAGGTTAGGTTAGGTTAGGTTAGGTTAGGTTAGGTTAGGTTAGGTTAGGTTAGGTTAGGTTAGGTTAGGTTAGGTTAGGTTAGGTTAGGTTTTTTTTTTTTTTTTTTTTTTTTTTTTTTTTTTTTTTTTTTTTCTCTTCGGGGGGAAATCCTCTTGGATGCCTTCCGCTATAAGATGTTCTGTATTCCGGCGGAAGGCGATGCCGGATTTGTACCGGCTAAAACCCCCCGATTGCAAGAACCTCTGATGTGGACGTCAGAGTCTGTATATATCTTGTTATTTCTTGCTATTCCATTTATAATTATAAATCGTGAAAGTCAACTGTGAGTCGTTGACTTTCTGTCCCGCCTATTGGCTTCCGACATTAGGTTCGGAAGTCCAGGCCTAATCTTCTTTGTCACTAGTTAGACTCTGATGTATAGGGTCAGAGTCAGTCTTACTTTTTAAAACTTATCTTCTAAATCTGTTGTGTGCATTTCAGCCTTCGACTTCTGATGTACAGGTCAGAAGTCTTGGCGTTGTCTTATACTAGTTTTTGGACTCTGATGTATAGGTCAGAGCCCTGGTCATACTTTTAAAATATCTTATCTATTCTTGTACTCCTTCCGTTCTGTCTTGCTATTTTATTTGTTTCTATTAATAGCCCCTTTGGCTACATGCCGACAGAACTCCAGGAGTACGTGTCGTGTGTCGTCCCCGTCCATGAGCACAGCGAGATTATCTTGTTTTATGTTTCTGTTCATAAGCATTTCTGCTTCAAATCTTCTCTTTCCATATACAGGGCAATCAACAATGAGGTGCAATATACCCTCAGCCACGTCTGGGTCACAGATACACGCCGGGCTCTCCTTGCACTTGAAGCGATTCAAGTACTCGGAGAATCCGCCGTGCCCCGTTAACACCTGAGCGATGACTGACTCCATCCGGATCCTTCTGATTATGCCATGTGCCCTTATGGCGTCCGGCAGGAAGGCTTTGGTTACAGCAGCCGTTTCTCCTTCTTGGTAGCGCCGGTTCCATTCATCAAGCGAGTCCTTACGGATCTGTCGCTTCATGAATGAAACCGGGTAGCTATCGTACTCCGCCTTCACTTTCAGGTTTCTGGCAGCCAGTTTGGCCAGCTGGTCAGCGCGCTCATTCCCTTCCAGCCCCGCATGTGCTTTAATCCAAAACAAAGAAACTTCTTTGTTTTGGAGTACACCATGTCGGATGTTGGCCCTCGTTTCGATGGCTAGAGGGTGGGGACTGCAAGGGTTGACGATTGTTTCCAACGCCGAGCGTGAGTCGCTGAAAATGCCAAAGCTCGACTCTCCGCATTGGAGGATATACCGCGAGGCTCTGCATATGGCTAGCAGTTCCGCTTGGTAGACCGTGCAGTACGGCGACAGTCTAAGCTTGAGGGCTCTGGTTTCGGCTTCATTCTTCCATACGGATAATGAAGCTCCCACTTTGCCCTCAATCTTAGAGCCGTCGGTGAAAATTTTTACTGCTGTTGTAATTTCGTCGCATTGTTTTGGGTCTACCAGGTTAATGAACTGTAGACCCATATGTTTTGCCGGATGCGGAGTGTCTGCAAATGCCACCCTGCGCTCTACCTCCCCGTCTTTCGGCATCATCCGGGGTATCCCTCTCTTGACCTCATATAGGGCGGCTGCCTCATGAATCCTGAGGTCGAGTGGTAATATCCCGGCTAGTAATAGTGCCGAATTTAGGGAGACAGTGCGGTAGGCTTTGCAGAGCTTTTGGGCGAAGCCTCTTTGAACTACGTTCAGCTGCCGTTTGACGCCCAGTCTGGTGACAGCCGGTGCCCATGCGCTGGCGGCATACAAGATTATGGGCTCCACCGTTGCCGTATATATAATACGTATTATGTCTGGGTGGAGCCCCCAACTGATCCTGGCAGCTCTAGACAATTGCTTATAAACATTCAACGCCTTTTTGCAGGTGTTCGCAATATGGGCGTTGAAGTTCAGCTTCTTGTCTACTGTGAGCCCCAGGATCTTAATCTCGTCGGACATTCCAATGTCAACCCCGCCCATGCTCAGGAGTGGCACGTCAAACTTTAGCTTTCTAGTTAGCACCATTGCATTTGTTTTATGCGGTGCGAACTTCAGCTTATTTTTGACGCCCCACCCCCGAACATACTCGAGGGCGGCATTGGCTTGCCCTTGCACTTCCCGCGCAGTGCCACCGGCGAACACCAGGACGACGTCGTCAGCATACGCCTGCACGTAGTCACCTCGCTGTTCCAGGCCCCTCAAAAGTGGGTCGATGAGGAGGTTCCAAAGGAGGGGTCCTGCAATGGACCCCTGTACGCACCCTTTGTGAGTGTCCTTTATGTATTCCTCTCCGGCATACCTGACCCGTACCTTACGGTCTTCGAGGTAACTGGTCATTATCCGCCGGAGGTTAACCGGACACTCTTCTTCGGCCAGTCTGGTTTTTATAACCGGCCACCAAGCATTGTCGAAGGCTCCCTCTATGTCCAATGATACAACTACCACTAGCTTCTTCTCGTGAAGCTTTCCGCGTATGTGTTGTATCAGGTCATAGAGGGAGTCCTCGGTGCTTTTTTGTGGCATAAAACCATACTGGCGGGTGCACATTTTTGGTGTGAGGTGCCATTTTAGCCTCCCCACAACCATTTTCTCTACCACCTTCCCCATGACCGGCAGAAGGCCTATGGGCCTGTAGGATTTTGGGCTGCTGTAATCCTCCTTCCCCGGTTTCCGCAGGGCTATAACTGTTGCCTCCTTCCAGATCTTGGGGAAGTGGTTCAGTTCTAGGCATCTATTAAAGATCCTTAGGAGCAGCTGAGGGTCGGCGGACTGGACTTGTTGGCATATGTCTGCTGTAAACCCATCCACTCCGGGGGCTTTCTTGGGGTTGAGGCCTCCCATCGCCAGTTCCATTTCGGTCAGAGTAAACGGTGGGTCATGTTTTTCATTATGTACCCAGCCGTTTACCTGATCTGCCTGAGCTCTGGTTTGGCGATGGTCTGAGTTTTCCCCCTCCTCGGAGTCCTCCGGGTAGAAGGTTTCAGCCAGCAGCCTCACCGACTCCTTGTCGCTCAGCGTTTTCCCCATCACGGCCAGGGGCACATCCTCGCTTCTTTTATCCGTTTTTACGATCACCCTGTATATACCCTCCCAGACCCCCTCTCTGGTTTGCTTCTGGCAGAAGCCCTTCCAACTTTCTGTTTGGGCTTTCCTGACCTCCTCTTCATATGTTTCTTTCACCGTTAGGTACTCCTCGACGACCTTCGACCTGCGTATTGGCGCAGCACATCTAATGCGGCGTCTCCTGGTGGTGACTTCCTTCTTCATTTTTGCAAGCTCGGGAGTCCACCACGGCATAGCAATTTTTTCTAATTTTTTCTTTTTTGGCATTATTTGCGTACATATGTTTGTAACAATGTCATTAAGTTTATTTACCAGATTTTCAAGTTTGTCTCTATTATTAATTTTTTCTATTTCTTCTATTTTGATATTATTTTCTAATTTTAGTTGGGCCAGTTTCTCATGGAACTGGCTCCAATTTGCTTTATTGGTGTTATATTTCCTCGTTGTTCTTACTATTTTTATGCCCTTTTCTCTTTGTAATTTTATCTTGAAAGTGATGCCGTTGTGGTCCGAGCTTGTCAGGCCTTCCTTGACCTTCCAGTCTTCCACCAGGTCTAATATGTCGTTAGAGCATGCTGTGATATCCACGTAGCTATGATAACGTTTGCCGCCTCTTATTGTGTCGAAAGTCGGAGTGTCCCCTTGGTTCAGTATCTGGAGGCCAAGATCTCCCAGGAAGCCGGACATTTCTTCCCCCCTGCCGTCTGTTTTGGCACTCCCCCACCATACGCTTTTCGCGTTTGCGTCACCTCCGAGGATGAGGCGCTTGAGGCCAATTTGCTCACAGCTTTCTTTTAGGAGCTCCAGGTATGGCCCTATGGGCTGATCTGGTTCGAGATAGAAGGAAACCAGTGTGATCTCCCAGACTCTGGTTCTAATTCCCACCACAACGATGTTATTTGTGGTGAGTTCCGGGTACTGTACGATATCTACGTTTTGGTCAAAGACGGCTATTGCCGCCTTAACAGTCCCTTCTTCTCGCTCAGAGTTCTGGAAGATCCTGACGCCGCTGTAGTTCTTCAGGCGTCTGTCTCGGCCCACGTACGGCTCCTGGAGCAGCGCTACTGTGGCTCCGTGCTTTGATGCCTCTATTATAAGTTCGTCTGTTGCGAGTTTCTTCCTCTGGAGGTTCGCCTGTAGCACTATGTGGGGAGGAAAGTCACAGAGATGGCCGAAAGGCTCTATTATTTAGTGAAAGAGGCTGAAGAATGTAGAATACAAAAACGAGATGGAAAAGAAGGGGTAGGGGAAATGACGACGAGGGGGGAAGAGGAGAAAGGAATAAAACAAGACACGCTACTAAAGAAACTAGAGGAACATAGTAAATTACTAGAAGACGGGCTTGAAAGAATGGATGGATTGAGGGGGATGTTGGAGAGGCAAAGCGAGACCCTGGGGAGAACCACATATGCGGATGTGGCGGCCCGACGCACCGGACCTTTACACCCGGCGGGATCTGGGCTGCACTCCGTAGTGGTGACATCGAGGGACGAAAGCGACACGGGGGACGAAGTCCTTAACAAAATAAGAAAAGCGGTGGATGCGAAGGAGGGATGGGTGAGCGTAGAACGAATTAGAAAGGCTAAGGATAGAAAAATTATAATGGGATGTAACACCAAAGAAGACAGAAATAAGATCAAAATAGAATCGAAAAAGCGGGTTGCAACCTCGTCGTTGAGGAGGTTAAAAATAAGGATCCGCTCCTGGTTCTCAGGGACGTCCTAAAAATTAACACAAACGAGGACGTCCTGAAAGCCATAAGGAACCAGAACAAGAGCATTTTTAGCGGCCTCAACGATAAGGACAACAGGGCGACGATTAAGTACACGAGAAAGGCAAGGAACCCCCATACACAACACATTGTTCTGAGCACATCCCCTGCTGTCTGGAGGAGAGCCATAGAAGCGGGAGCACTGCACATCGACCTACAGAGGATAAAGGTCGAAGACCAATCGCCTCTGGTCCAGTGTTCCCGATGCCTGGGATACGGGCATACGAAGCGAGTGTGCGAGGAAAGTGCGGACCTGTGCAGTCATTGCGGAGGCCCGCACTTGAGAATAAAGTGCACCAGGCAGGCAGAAGGAGAGGCCCCGTCTTGCAGAAACTGCCTGAGGGCGAAAATGGACCGTAAGGACCATAACGCCTTCAGCACAGACAGCCCAATTAGAAGACGGTGGGACGCATTGGCCAGAACATCGGTGGCCTACTGCTAAGGGTGCACAGGGTTAGGTTAGGTTAGGTTAGGTTAGGTTAGGTTAGGTTAGGTTAGGTTAGGTTAGGTTAGGTTAGGTTAGGTTAGGTTAGGTTAGGTTAGGTTAGGTTAGGTTAGGTTAGGTTAGGTTAGGTTAGGTTAGGTTAGGTTAGGTTAGGTTAGGTTAGGTTAGGTTAGGTTAGGTTAGGTTAGGTTAGGTTTTTTTTTTTTTTTTTTTTTTTTTTTTTTTTTTTTCTCTTCGGGGGGAAATCCTCTTGGATGCCTTCCGCTATAAGGTGTTCTGTATTCCGGCGGAAGGCTATGCCGGACTCGTACCGGCTAAAACCCCCCGATTGCAAGAAACCCCTGATATAGTTTCAGGGTCTGTGTTTGTCTTATTACTTTTTTCTTGCTCTTCTAGATTATTCATTTCCTCGTATAGTTGTCTATCTATACGGTATGTCCTGTTTGTTCCGCTTTCGACTTCCGATGTACAGGTCGGAAGTCTTTGCGGTGTCCTAATTACTATTGTTGATACTGATGTATAGGGTCAGTATCTTTTGTCATTTCTTAAAATTTTTTGTCTATATACATCTTATATCTATTTAATCTAATTCTAATTTTTGGCTCTGATGTATAGGTCAGAGCCCTAGTCCTATTGTTTAAAGCTTATCATTTTTATTTAGTTACTCCTTCCGTTCTGTCTTGCTTTTTTGTTTATTTATTTCTGTTAATGGCCCCTTTAGCCACGTGTCGACAGAACTCCAGGAAAACGTGTCTAGTGTCGTCTCCGTCCGTTAGTTCCGCGAGATTATTCTTTCCTATTTTGCGATCCATTATCATTTCTGTCTCAAACCTTTTCTTTCCATATACAGGGCAGTCCACTATCAGGTGCAATATACCCTCAGCCACGTCTGGGTCACAGATACATGCCGGGCTCTCCTTGCACTTGAAGCGGTTCAAGTACTCGGAGAATCCGCCATGTCCCGTTAACACCTGAGCGATGACTGACTCGGTTAGGTTAGGTTAGGTTAGGTTAGGTTAGGTTAGGTTAGGTTAGGTTAGGTTAGGTTAGGTTAGGTTAGGTTAGGTTAGGTTAGGTTAGGTTAGGTTAGGTTAGGTTAGGTTAGGTTAGGTTAGGTTAGGTTAGGTTAGGTTAGGTTAGGTTAGGTTAGGTTAGGTTAGGTTAGGTTAGGTTAGGTTAGGTTAGGTTAGGTTAGGTTAGGTTAGGTTAGGTTAGGTTAGGTTAGGTTAGGTTAGGTTAGGTTAGGTTAGGTTAGGTTAGGTTAGGTTAGGTTAGGTTAGGTTAGGTTAGGTTAGGTTAGGTTAGGTTAGGTTAGGTTAGGTTAGGTTAGGTTAGGTTAGGTTAGGTTAGGTTAGGTTAGGTTAGGTTTTTTTTTTTTTTTTTTTTTTTTTTTTCTCTTCGGGGGGAAATCCTCTTGGATGCCTTCCGCTATAAGGTGTTCTGTATTCCGGCGGAAGGCTATGCCGGATTCGTACCGGCTAAAACCCCCCGATTGCAAGAACCTCTGATGTGGACGTCAGAGTCTGTATATATCTTGTTATTTCTTGCTATTCCATTTATAATTATAAATCGTGAAAGTCAACTGTGAGTCGTTGACTTTCTGTCCCGCCTATTGGCTTCCGACATTAGGTTCGGAAGTCCAGGCCTAATCTTCTTTGTCACTAGTTAGACTCTGATGTATAGGGTCAGAGTCAGTCATACTTTTTAAAACTTATCTTCTAAATCTGTTGTGTGCATTTCAGCCTTCGACTTCTGATGTACAGGTCAGAAGTCTTGGCGTTGTCTTATACTAGTTTTTGGACTCTGATGTATAGGTCAGAGCCCTGGTCATACTTTTAAAATATCTTATCTATTCTTGTACTCCTTCCGTTCTGTCTTGCTATTTTGTTTGTTTCTATTAATAGCCCCTTTGGCTACGTGCCGACAGAACTCCAGGAGTACGTGTCGTGTGTCGTCCCCGTCCATGAGCACAGCGAGATTATCTTGTTTTATATTTCTGTTCATAAGCATTTCTGCTTCAAATCTTCTCTTTCCATATACAGGGCGGTTAGGTTAGGTTAGGTTAGGTTAGGTTAGGTTAGGTTAGGTTAGGTTAGGTTAGGTTAGGTTAGGTTAGGTTAGGTTAGGTTAGGTTAGGTTAGGTTAGGTTAGGTTAGGTTAGGTTAGGTTAGGTTAGGTTAGGTTAGGTTAGGTTAGGTTAGGTTAGGTTAGGTTAGGTTAGGTTAGGTTAGGTTAGGTTAGGTTAGGTTAGGTTAGGTTAGGTTAGGTTAGGTTAGGTTAGGTTAGGTTAGGTTAGGTTAGGTTAGGTTAGGTTAGGTTAGGTTAGGTTAGGTTAGGTTAGGTTAGGTTAGGTTAGGTTAGGTTAGGTTAGGTTAGGTTAGGTTAGGTTAGGTTAGGTTAGGTTAGGTTAGGTGAGGTTAGGTTAGGTTAGGTTAGGTTAGGTTAGGTTAGGTTAGGTTAGGTTAGGTTAGGTTAGGTTAGGTTAGGTTAGGTTAGGTTAGGTTAGGTTAGGTTAGGTTAGGTTAGGTTAGGTTAGGTTAGGTTAGGTTAGGTTAGGTTAGGTTAGGTTAGGTTAGGTTAGGTTAGGTTAGGTTAGGTTAGGTTAGGTTAGGTTAGGTTAGGTTAGGTTAGGTTAGGTTAGGTTAGGTTAGGTTAGGTTAGGTTAGGTTAGGTTAGGTTAGGTTAGGTTAGGTTAGGTTAGGTTAGGTTAGGTTTTTTTTTTTTTTTTTTTTTTTTTTCTCTTCGGGGGGAAATCCTCTTGGATGCCTTCCGCTATGAGATGTTCTGTATTCCGGCGGAAGGCGATGCCGGATTTGTACCGGCTAAAACCCCCCGATTGCAAGAACCCCTGATATAAATTCAGGGTCTGTGTTTATCTTTATTATTTTCTTCTTGCTCTTCTAATTAATTGTTTATTTCCTCGTATATTTGTATATACGGTATATCGTCTTTTCTCCGCTTTCGACTTCCGATGTACAGGTCGGAAGTCTTTGCGGTGTCTTGATTTCTTAGTGTCTTGATTGATGTATATGGTCAGTTGTCATTTCTTAAAATTTTAATATGTACATCTTATATCTATATCTTATCTTAGTCTAATTTTTTGGCTCTGATGTATAGGTCAGAGCCCTAGTCCTATTGTTTAAAACTTATCCATTATTATCTTATGCTCCTTCCGTTCTGTCGTGCTATTTTATTTATTTCTGTTAATGGCCCCTTTGGCCACGTGCCGACAGAACTCCAGGAGAACGTGTCTCGTGTCGTCTCTGTCCATCAATTCCGCGAGATTATTCTTTTCTATATTTCGATCCATTTTCATTTCTGTATCAAACCTTTTCTTTCCATATACAGGGCAGTCCACTATCAGGTGCAATATACCCTCAGCCACGTCTGGGTCACAGATACATGCCGGGCTCTCCTTGCACTTGAAGCGGTTCAAGTACTCGGAGAATCCGCCATGTCCCGTCAACACCTGAGCGATGACTGACTCCATCCGGATCTTCCTGATTATGCTGTGTGCCCTTATGGCGTCCGGTAGGAAGGCTTTGGTTACTGCAGCCGTTTCGCCTTCTTGGTAGCGCCGGTTCCATTCATCAAGCGAGTCCTTGCGGATCTGTCGCTTCATGAATGAAACCGGATAGCTATCATACTCTGCCTTCACTTTCAGGCTTAGGTTAGGTTAGGTTAGGTTCACTTAGGTTAGGTTAGGTTAGGTTAGGTTAGGTTAGGTTAGGTTAGGTTAGGTTAGGTTAGGTTAGGTTAGGTTAGGTTAGGTTAGGTTAGGTTAGGTTAGGTTAGGTTAGGTTAGGTTAGGTTAGGTTAGGTTAGGTTAGGTTAGGTTAGGTTAGGTTAGGTTAGGTTAGGTTAGGTTAGGTTAGGTTAGGTTAGGTTAGGTTAGGTTAGGTTAGGTTAGGTTAGGTTAGGTTAGGTTAGGTTAGGTTAGGTTAGGTTAGGTTAGGTTAGGTTTTTTTTTTTTTTTTTTTTTTTTTTCTCTTCGGGGGGAAATCCTCTTGGATGCCTTCCGCTATAAGGTGTTCTGTATTCCGGCGGAAGGCTATGCCGGATTCGTACCGGCTAAAACCCCCCGATTGCAAGAAACCCCTGATATAGTTTCAGGGTCTGTGTTTGTCTTATTAATTTTTTCTTGCTCTTCTAGATTATTCATTTCCTCGTATAGTTGTCTATCTATACGGTATGTCCTGTTTGTTCCGCTTTCGACTTCCGATGTACAGGTCGGAAGTCTTTGCGGTGTCCTAATTACTATTGTTGATACTGATGTATAGGGTCAGTATCTTTTGTCATTTCTTAAAATTTTTTGTCTATATACATCTTATATCTATTTAATCTAATTCTAATTTTTGGCTCTGATGTATAGGTCAGAGCCCTAGTCCTATTGTTTAAAGCTTATCATTTTTATTTAGTTACTCCTTCCGTTCTGTCTTGCTTTTTTGTTTATTTATTTCTGTTAATGGCCCCTTTAGCCACGTGTCGACAGAACTCCAGGAAAACGTGTCTAGTGTCGTCTCTGTCCGTTAATTCCGCGAGATTATCCTTTTCTATTTTGCGATCCATTATCATTTCTGTCTCAAACCTTTTCTTTCCATATACAGGGCAGTCCACTATCAGGTGCAATATACCCTCAGCCACGTCTGGGTCGCAGATACATGCCGGGCTCTCTTTGCACTTGAAGCGGTTCAAGTACTCGGAGAATCCGCCATGTCCCGTTAACACCTGAGCGATGACTGACTCCATCCGGATCTTCCTGATTATGCTGTGTGCCCTTATGGCGTCCGGTAGGAAGGCTTTGGTTACTGCAGCCGTTTCGCCTTCTTGGTAGCGCCGGTTCCATTCATCAAGCGAGTCCTTGCGGATCTGTCGCTTCATGAATGAAACCGGATAGCTATCATACTCTGCCTTCACTTTCAGGCTTCTGGCAGCGAGTTTGGCCAGCTGGTCAGCGCGCTCATTCCCTTCCAGCCCCGCATGTGCTTTAATCCAAAACAAAGAAACTTCTTTGTTTTGGAGTACACCATGTCGGATGTTGGCCCTCGTTTCGATGGCTAGAGGGTGGGGACTGCAAGGGTTGACGATTGTTTCCAACGCCGAGCGTGAGTCGCTGAAAATGCCAAAGCTCGACTCTCCGCATTGGAGGATATACCGCGAGGCTCTGCATATGGCTAGCAGTTCCGCCTGGTAGACCGTGCAGTACGGCGACAGTCTAAGCTTGAGGGCTCTGGTTTCGGCTTCATTCTTCCATACGGATAATGAAGCTCCCACTTTGCCCTCAATCTTAGAGCCGTCGGTGAAAATTTTTACTGCTGTTGTAATTTCGTCGCATTGTTTTGGGTCTACCAGGTTAATGAACTGTAGACCCATATGTTTTGCCGGATGCGGAGTGTCTGCAAATGCCACCCTGCGCTCTACCTCCCCGTCTTTCGGCATCATCCGGGGTATCCCTCTCTTGACCTCATATAGGGCGGCTGCCTCCTGAATCCTGAGGTCGAGTGGTAATATCCCGGCTAGTAATAGTGCCGAATTTAGGGAGACAGTGCGGTAGGCTTTGCAGAGCTTTTGGGCGAAGCCTCTTTGAACTACGTTCAGCTGCCGTTTGACGCCCAGTCTGGTGACAGCCGGTGCCCATGCGCTGGCGGCATACAAGATTATGGGCTCCACCGTTGCCGTATATATAATACGTATTATGTCTGGGTGGAGCCCCCAACTGATCCTGGCAGCTCTAGACAATTGCTTATAAACATTCAACGCCTTTTTGCAGGTGTTCGCAATATGGGCGTTGAAGTTCAGCTTCTTGTCTACTGTGAGCCCCAGGATCTTAATCTCGTCGGACATTCCAATGTCAACCCCGCCCATGCTCAGGAGTGGCACGTCAAACTTTAGCTTTCTAGTTAGCACCATTGCATTTGTTTTATGCGGTGCGAACTTCAGCTTATTTTTGACGCCCCACCCCCGAACATACTCGAGGGCGGCATTGGCTTGCCCTTGCACTTCCCGCGCAGTGCCACCGGCGAACACCAGGACGACGTCGTCAGCATACGCCTGCACGTAGTCACCTCGCTGTTCCAGACCCCTCAAAAGTGGGTCGATGAGGAGGTTCCACAGGAGGGGTCCTGCAATGGACCCCTGTACGCACCCTTTGTGAGTGTCCTTTATGTATTCCTCTCCGGCATACCTGACCCGTACCTTGCGATCTTCGAGGTAACTGGTCATTATCCGCCGGAGGTTAACCGGACACTCTTCTTCGGCCAGTCTGGTTTTTATAACCGGCCACCAAGCATTGTCGAAGGCTCCCTCTATGTCCAATGATACAACTACCACTAGCTTCTTCTCGTGGAGCTTTCCGCGTATGTGTTGTATCAGGTCATAGAGGGAGTCCTCGGTGCTTTTTTGTGGCATAAAACCATACTGGCGGGTGCACATTTTTGGTGTGAGGTGCCATTTTAGCCTCCCCACAACCATTTTCTCTAGCACCTTCCCCATGACCGGCAGAAGGCCTATGGGCCTGTAGGATTTTGGGCTGCTGTAATCCTCCTTCCCCGGTTTCCGCAGGGCTATAACTGTTGCCTCCTTCCAGATCTTGGGGAAGTGGTTCAGTTCTAGGCATCTATTAAAGATCCTTAGGAGCAGCTGAGGGTCGGCGGACTGGACTTGTTGGCATATGTCTGCTGTAAACCCATCCACTCCGGGGGCTTTCTTGGGGTTGAGGCCTCCCATCGCCAGTTCCATTTCGGTCAGAGTAAACGGTGGGTCATATTTTTCATTATGTACCCAACCGTTTACCTGATCTGCCGTAGCTCTGGTTTGGCGATGGTCTGAGTTCTCCCCTTCCTCGGAGTCCTCCGGGTAGAAGGTTTCAGCCAGCAGCCTCACCGACTCCTTATCGCTCAGTGTTCTCCCCATCACGGCCAGGGGCACATCCTCACTTCTTTTCTCCGTTCTTCCCATTACCCTGTATATTCCTTCCCAGACACCTTCTTTAGTCTGTTTTTCACAGAATCCTTTCCAGCTTTCTGTTTGGGCTTTTTTGGCTTCCGTTTCATATATGTTTTTGGCTTCCAGGTACTTCTCGACGACCTTCGATCTTCGGATCGGCGCAGCACATTTTATTCGGCGTCTCCTGGTGGTGACCTCTTTCTTCATTTTTGTGAGCTCTACGGACCACCACGGCATACGGATTGTTTCCGAATTTGTCTTTTTTGGCATTGATTTTTTACATGTTTGCGTTATTATTACGTTGTATTTATTTATTATTTGTTCAATTTGTTCTGCATTATTAATTTTTTCAATTTCCTCTATGTCGATTTTGTTGTCTTGCGTTAATTGGGCCAATTTCTCATGAAACTGGCTCCAATTTGCTTTCTTTGTATTGTATATTCTAGATGTTCTGTTTATTTTCATGCCTTTTGATTTCTCCAGGTTAATTTTAAAGACTATGCCATTGTGATCCGAGCTCGTCAGGTTTTGTTCGACCTTCCAGTCTTCCACCAGGCCCAGCATAATTGTGGAACAAGCTGTTATATCCACATGGCTGTGGTACCATTGGCCTCCTCTGACGGTGTCGAAGGTCGGAGTGTCCCCTTTGTTTAATATGTGGAGATCCAATTCCCCCAGAAAGCCGGACATTTCTTCTCCCCTGCTGTCTGTTTTTGCACTCCCCCACCATGCGCTCTTTGCGTTGGCGTCGCCTCCGAGAATGATTTTGTTTGAGCCTATTTTCTTGTCGATTTCCTTGAGGTGCTCCAAGTATGGCCCTATGGGCTTGTCCGGTTCCAAGTACAAAGAAACTAGTGTGATCTCCCAGGCCCTGGTTCGGATTCCCACCACGACGATGTTGTTTGTGGTGAGTTCCGGGTACTGTGCGACATCTATGTTTTGGTCAAAGACGGCTATTGCCGCCTTAACAGTCCCTTCTCCTTTGTCAAGGTTCTGGAAGATCCTAGCGCCATTGTAGTTTCTTAGTATCCGCTCTCCGCCCACGTACGGTTCTTGTACTAGCGCAGCTATGGCACCTCGGTTCGTCGCCTCGATTATAAGCTCGTTTGTTGCTAGTCTCTTTCTCTGGAGGTTTGCCTGTAGCACTATGTGGGGGAGGCTCGCGCCCGGTGCAACCTTAGCAATAAGCTACCGATGTTCGAGCTAACGCATCCCACCTTCTTCGTACCGGGGTTAGGTTAGGTTAGGTTAGGTTAGGTTAGGTTAGGTTAGGTTAGGTTAGGTTAGGTTAGGTTAGGTTAGGTTAGGTTAGGTTAGGTTAGGTTAGGTTAGGTTAGGTTAGGTTAGGTTAGGTTAGGTTAGGTTAGGTTAGGTTAGGTTAGGTTAGGTTAGGTTAGGTTAGGTTAGGTTAGGTTAGGTTAGGTTAGGTTAGGTTAGGTTAGGTTAGGTTAGGTTAGGTTAGGTTAGGTTAGGTTAGGTTAGGTTAGGTTAGGTTAGGTTAGGTTAGGTTAGGTTAGGTTAGGTTAGGTTAGGTTAGGTTAGGTTAGGTTAGGTTAGGTTAGGTTAGGTTAGGTTAGGTTAGGTTAGGTTAGGTTAGGTTAGGTTAGGTTAGGTTAGGTTAGGTTAGGTTAGGTTAGGTTAGGTTAGGTTAGGTTAGGTTAGGTTAGGTTAGGTTAGGTTAGGTTAGGTTAGGTTAGGTTAGGTTAGGTTAGGTTAGGTTAGGTTAGGTTAGGTTAGGTTAGGTTAGGTTAGGTTAGGTTAGGTTAGGTTAGGTTAGGTTAGGTTAGGTTAGGTTAGGTTAGGTTTTTTTTTTTTTTTTTTTTTTTCTCTTCGGGGGGAAATCCTCTTGGATGCCTTCCGCTATGAGATGTTCTGTATTCCGGCGGAAGGCGATGCCGGATTTGTACCGGCTAAAACCCCCCGATTGCAAGAACCCCTGATATAAATTCAGGGTCTGTGTTTATCTTTATTATTTTCTTCTTGCTCTTCTAATTAATTGTTTATTTCCTCGTATATTTGTATATA
Organism: Sesia apiformis; assembly: GCA_914767545.1. Lineage (NCBI taxonomy): Eukaryota > Metazoa > Arthropoda > Insecta > Lepidoptera > Sesiidae > Sesia > Sesia apiformis. Next base: position 14,078,063 of record OU611969.1, read on the forward strand.
CGGTATATCGTCTTTTCTCCGCTTTCGACTTCCGATGTACAGGTCGGAAGTCTTTGCGGTGTCTTGATTTCTTAGTTAATACTGATGTATATGGTCAGTTGTCATTTCTTAAAATTTTAATATGTACATCTTATATCTATATCTTATCTTAGTCTAATTTTTTGGCTCTGATGTATAGGTCAGAGCCCTAGTCCTATTGTTTAAAACTTATCCATTATTATCTTATGCTCCTTCCGTTCTGTCGTGCTATTTTATTTATTTCTGTTAATGGCCCCTTTGGCCACGTGCCGACAGAACTCCAGGAGAACGTGTCTCGTGTCGTCTCTGTCCATCAATTCCGCGAGATTATTCTTTTCTATATTTCGATCCATTTTCATTTCTGTATCAAACCTTTTCTTTCCATATACAGGGCAGTCCACTATCAGGTGCAATATACCCTCAGCCACGTCTGGGTCACAGATACATGCCGGGCTCTCCTTGCACTTGAAGCGGTTCAAGTACTCGGAGAATCCGCCATGTCCCGTTAACACCTGAGCGATGACTGACTCCATCCGGATCTTCCTGATTATGCTGTGTGCCCTTATGGCGTCCGGTAGGAAGGCTTTGGTTACTGCAGCCGTTTCGCCTTCTTGGTAGCGCCGGTTCCATTCATCAAGCGTGTCCTTGCGGATCTGTCGCTTCATGAATGAAACCGGATAGCTATCATACTCTGCCTTCACTTTCAGGCTTCTGGCAGCGAGTTTGGCCAGCTGGTCAGCGCGCTCATTCCCTTCCAGCCCCGCATGTGCTTTAATCCAAAACAAAGAAACTTCTTTGTTTTGGAGTACACCATGTCGGATGTTGGCCCTCGTTTCGATGGCTAGAGGGTGGGGACTGCAAGGGTTGACGATTGTTTCCAACGCCGAGCGTGAGTCGCTGAAAATGCCAAAGCTCGACTCTCCGCATTGGAGGATATGGTTAGGTTAGGTTAGGTTAGGTTAGGTTAGGTTAGGTTAGGTTAGGTTAGGTTAGGTTAGGTTAGGTTAGGTTAGGTTAGGTTAGGTTAGGTTAGGTTAGGTTAGGTTAGGTTAGGTTAGGTTAGGTTAGGTTAGGTTAGGTTAGGTTAGGTTAGGTTAGGTTAGGTTAGGTTAGGTTAGGTTAGGTTAGGTTAGGTTAGGTTAGGTTAGGTTAGGTTAGGTTAGGTTAGGTTAGGTTAGGTTAGGTTAGGTTAGGTTAGGTTAGGTTAGGTTAGGTTAGGTTAGGTTAGGTTAGGTTAGGTTAGGTTAGGTTAGGTTAGGTTAGGTTAGGTTAGGTTAGGTTAGGTTAGGTTAGGTTAGGTTAGGTTAGGTTAGGTTAGGTTAGGTTAGGTTAGGTTAGGTTAGGTTAGGTTAGGTTAGGTTAGGTTAGGTTAGGTTAGGTTAGGTTAGGTTAGGTTAGGTTAGGTTAGGTTAGGTTAGGTTAGGTTAGGTTAGGTTAGGTTAGGATAGGTTAGGTTAGGTTAGGTTAGGTTAGGTTAGGTTAGGTTAGGTTAGGTTAGGTTAGGTTAGGTTAGGTTAGGTTAGGTTAGGTTAGGTTAGGTTAGGTTAGGTTAGGTTAGGTTAGGTTAGGTTAGGTTAGGTTAGGTTAGGTTAGGTTAGGTTAGGTTAGGTTAGGTTAGGTTAGGTTAGGTTAGGTTAGGTTAGGTTAGGTTAGGTTAGGTTAGGTTAGGTTAGGTTAGGTTAGGTTAGGTTAGGTTAGGTTAGGTTAGGTTAGGTTAGGTTAGGTTAGGTTAGGTTAGGTTAGGTTAGGTTAGGTTAGGTTAGGTTAGGTTAGGTTAGGTTAGGTTAGGTTAGGTTAGGTTAGGTTAGGTTAGGTTAGGTTAGGTTAGGTTAGGTTAGGTTAGGTTAGGTTAGGTTAGGTTAGGTTAGGTTAGGTTAGGTTAGGTTAGGTTAGGTTAGGTTAGGTTAGGTTAGGTTAGGT